>JAPZDX010000024.1:16781211-16791354 GCA_029783625.1 Naso annulatus
TATGAAAGATTTATTTGCTCAAAATGTGGCTCTTTATTCAGGAAAGCAAAAGGAGGACCTGTTAGTGGCTCCTGGCTGGCCTTCAGCAGCTCTGAGCTGGATCAGACACCATTAGTCTGACCCGGCGACTCACACAGACAGCCGCTTTAATTAGAAGTGAGGTTTCAGTATACGTGCGTCCTCATTGCCGCGATGTTCAAGCTCCTCTTTAACATCTGAGCCTGATGAATCGGCTGTCTGTCTCCAGGAGTCCTGTCATAACACCAATCACTGCCAGGGCTCATCACTGCCAGGACTCATCACCACGGCAACAAAACGGCAGTTTCCCTAGAAGCGGAGGAGCAGTGGGGTATTGAGGAAATAAATGGTCTGTTTGTTGTTAATAACAATACCGCTACAATAACATCACCATTGTTACTATTGTCATGTGTGGCGTGTGTTGCAGCATTTTAGGACAGGCACAAATATTCATCATGATGTGTTCAGGCCCCATCCGTCAAAAGCAATCCACAGGGCAGTCGCTCTCTGTCAGAGTGTATCACCGAGCCTCGGCACAGAGTTTCATCCTCTCTCATTTGTCTATGAAACCTGGAAGCTGCTCGGGTCTGCAGAGAGCCGGAGACAAACTGTAAAATCTGGGCAGCACACAGAGATCAGTAGATATAGTGTGTATTCATTTCAGGCTTTGAAGCAAAGTAAACCAAACATTTTAAAAGGGAATCATAAAAGCATTTCAATCAGATCTTTTATTACTTCAATACAGTGGTGAATTTATCCTTTACTTAAAGATGTCCCCACCTACATTTTACAAAAGTGCTCATTTTACTAATCAGGAAGAGTTCTTTACCGACATGTCTTCCGTGGTTGTGAAAGCCTGTTTTAAAGTTTGAAAAAAGTTGTCTTGAATTTAACAGAGGGCCTGTGTTACAAATTTGGCACATGCAGTTGGAAAGATGCAGGTATTCTCTAGAACCCCTAAGGTCCCTTATATCTTATGTGCACAAGTTAATTTCTTTTAAAGATTGAAAATATCACCTTTTTAGAACTTAAAGGACCCCGTAGCAGTGGGGCTAACAGAAGATACTACTCAGCTGCATTAGGGATCAGTATGATGCTAAATCACAGTGGTTCCCCTTTTAGGTAAAATGAGCAAAACTTCACTGAAAAACTGGTAAATTAAAAAAAGCATATATACTTGAGTAGAGCCCCCTTATCAGCGTAATGTGACTCAGTATTACACAGGAAGAAAAGGGTAAATATTTGTAGGCTGTATGTCTTCTTACAGGGTGTTATATCAAATGACAGGCAGTTTTATTCATCATTTTTGTTAAGAAAAGTGGTTTTGGAATTTTAATCTGAAAAACAATGTTGACTTTTATTATATATGTGTGTCACATGAAGGTTCATGTACAAAACCACATGTCTCCATTCAGATATATTTTCATAAATCGTGTTTTTTATTGTGCACTTCATGGAGTTTCAGTCAGACTGGTGTTGGTTTATTCATTTGGCTTTTATCTGTTTTTGCAAATGAGCTCTTTATATGTGCTCAAGACTTCCTGATATTGTGTGGATGATTCTTTTAAAATAAAGTGAGTTGCATTAAAAAGTGCAGTGCTGGCTCTTTAAAGCAGTGGAGAAGAAGTTCATTCTAAACTTAAGTACAAATGTGCTTGTGCAAGTATCTCCATGCAGTGCTTTGTTATTGTACTTGATAAAACATACGTGGTTACCTTCAACCACTGTATAGTAAATATTTACTGTATATTGTTTTGTCCTAAGGATTTTCTTAACACCAATCCTGTAAATTAAGCCTTTGTTAACTTTTTACTTCAGAGCAATTAAAATGCTGATGACCAGATGCTGAAATAACATTTTTTCGTCACGTTTTGTATCTTAATTAGATTGTCACCAGAGCCTCTCTCACAGTCAGTTTGGATGCATCAAATCTGAGGATTTAACCATTAAACGGTAACATTAGTTGCCAAGGAACTGCTCTGAAATCAGGTAAAGTGGAAGAGCGGCTTGAGAAAAACATGCATTTTTGTAGAACACATTGTTTGAGCTATAAAATCATGCAACAGGGCAAGAAAATCAAAACAGAAAGGGTGAGGATGGAGACTGATTCTGCCAGACACTTATTTAACGGATTCTTTGAGATCTTGTTCCAGACCTCCTCATCTGCGCTGTTCCATCATGTTTCTCCCTGAGGCCTTTGTCTTGCATGAGAACAGATAAGTGAAGGACACATGGTGCTGTCAATGTGAATTAGGCCCTGGAAATAACATCACACTTATCAGGCTCTCTGAACCACAGTCACACGCATTCAGAGACCCATCAGCCAGCTCCTCGCTGGTCTCTCGGAGCTGAGATGGTGTGAGATTGCTTCTCTGTTGCACCAGCAGCCTACTCCTCATTGAGGCGGATGGTGATTGTGAATCACGCTCCCATCCACGAAAAGGTCACCTTGGACAGGTGAAGACAAGTCGGCGGCCTCCCTCCGTCTGCTTTGTAGCTAACACATTGCTGCTCCGGCTGCTCTGCGCGGTCGTTTGTCATCTGGTTCTCTGCTGGTGAAATGCAATCGTCCTGCGAAACAGGAAGAGAGGGAGTGATTACCATGAGTTGTTTGTCACGGTGGGAACAGGGAGGCGGATGTGGGTGGAAAAGGAGGATGATTGGTTGCTTTCAAAAGTGATTTGTTTGAAAAACAACATAGGCTGCTCGTACCTGGGGCTCAGAGGTAATGTAGCCGTCCAAAACTGCACAACTTTCATGCAATGATTAAAACACTTTGCTATTAGGCGGAGGAAAGATGCCATGCAGCTATTTTTTACTCTTAATTGGAGTGAAATATAAAGAGGTGGAATGCTGAGACAAAGCTGGCAACTAGAAAGAGGATGAAACTTTTCACAGAACTGAATCCATGTTTTATTTCAGTGTTTTTTCCACCACAGATTTCCAGCAATATACTGGCTCTCCTCACTCAGACGCTCCCTGAGGACTCAGAGCGTCCATCTGCTCCTGTTATATGATACCCGTCATTTTTCCTCATATGTCATGTTGTTAGGGACCAGTACTTTTTTAAAAAGTGCTGACCTTTAGCAGACCTCACAGCATCTGACGAGGAGAGATCATGGGTCACAGCATAAACTGCTAAAGTTAGAACAGTTTTGCCTGTTTCATGTGTGTTTGTGTGCTTTGCATTGGGCAGGTTTAGTTAGAAACAGATGATAAGACATACTTCTGTGCATCAATATGGATTTTTTTTTTCCGCCATTTTTAAAAATTTTTTTTGGCAATACAGGCAGGAAGTGCAGGGAGAGAGAGGGTACGACATGCAACAAAGGCCACAGGATTGCTACAGTTTTATGGTACGTGTCTGAATTTCTATGCTATTGATCACCGCACATATCAGGATTTCATATTATTTAATCGATCAAAATCTGAGCAGATAATACAGGGTTGTTTGTGGATGCCGTCTGGCCACTGTTCATCCAATCTGGTCGGACCACACCTACACAATCCTGATGAGTCAAATTCTCTTGTATGGTATGATGACAGGTTGTAAAATAATCACAAAGTGTAACCAATAGGAATTGTGTACATGAGCACAAAACGCTCATTAATTCGGTGACAGTCAGCGTGACCTCCAAATTTGTTTCTTTGTACATGAATTTTAAAAGCCTGTCAACACGACAATCTTTCCCTGTTTGCCAAACCAAATTTAAGTCGGGAGTTGAACCCTCCTGTGTCACAGTCCTGCACACTGAACTTTATCTATGTTTTCTCCTCTATGAAGTCATAAATATTTAATCCTAACTCCTAATTTATAATATTTTAAACCACATTTTCAGGAGCTTTAGTTCCCTGGATGCTGTCGGTCTTCCTTTTTCTGAACTCTCCTTTTTCTCTTGTTTTCTGTCTCTGCATTGTGACAATGATGATGAAAATATAAAAATTCAGTCCTCATTCTCAAAGAAACTGAATGTCTTTTTGAACTTATCAGACAGCAGACTATGTGCTCTAAATTAAACAATATGAACCTGTAAGTTTTGAAATTTGTCTGCGTTGTCAAATCAATAAAGGTAACTTCAGCCATGTTCTCAATATTTTCTGATCTCCACTGCTTTGAATCTGCTTTATTGTAAACAGTCATGTTGACATGAAAGCGCTTCAAGGAACCATAAAAAACTTCTTTTGCCACAACACATTTTTAACCTGTAAAACAAGTTTTTGTTGGTTTATCAAAATTAAATTGAGCTGAACGAGCATCTTCTTCAAAAGAGTCTGGGTGTTTTGTGTTTCAGCAGGAAACTTTTCACTAAGACTCACAGTCCTACTCATGAAATACAGTAATGATGTGGACGTGAGTATCGGATTTATTCACCAGGGAGCCTCCCTCTGTATCTGCACACAGATCTCTGGCTCTATGTGGAGAGTAAGTGTCTGAATTGTGTCAAACACCCATTTCCTCCTCTCATTCCTCCTGTTCAGCCACATCCTGTTATGCCCTGAGCCGAGGCGTCCATTAAACTCTGATGTACGAGAAGAGGCCAGAGCAGAGCCGCAGGTTTAACTGTCTGACGTCAGGCCGAGGAACACTCTCAATCTCCTGCTAATGATACAACGCCTTCCTTTTCTCTTCCCTCGCCGGGTCTGACTTCTATCCTCCTTCACCGCTTCTGTCTGCACCTCAGATCAAAGGTGAGAGCCACAGGGAGAGCTCATAGAGATGGGGCTCTGATGAGACACTCCCTCCTCCCTCCTCATCTTCCTCCCCAGAGCCTCTGCGCTCCGTGATGAAGATGAGAGGGAGTGGAGGTGCTCTCTCAGTCAGCAATCACTTTGCTCTGGAAGTTGGCATCAAAGAAATAGTCCCTCCTCTCAGAAGCCACGAATAATCAAAGGCGCTCTTTGGGATACTTGTAATGCTGTGGTATTAAATTTGAGTCATGGAATTGAAGTCGGGTTTTGTAGTAAATCCTCCTTATGTGGGGCTTTGATTTGAGTTGATTTGCTTTGGTAAATAGAAATGATGTTTTATTTGACCCCAGAAAGTAAAGAAAAGAGACATTTATATATATTAGCTATAATGTGATCACTTAAAATCTCTTTATGGTCCTTAAAAAACATAAAAGAAGTGAGGGTTTGAGGTAAAACAGAAAACTGCAGTGACAGGTTTTCACTATCTGCAACAGAGCTGCAGAGCACCAGGACCAAAATACATTTATTACTTACTGGAATGTTAAAGAGAGATGAATCCTTTAATGCATTCAAACATTGTTGCCTGCATTGTTATAATTATAATAGAAAGAACTCCATCAATTGAGATTTTCACAATTTGGAAACTTAAATTTTGTTCTTGTTAACTGATCTTTAAATCATCATTTAATTATTTCTTTGCCATTTAGCCTATAAATGCAGTATTTAAAACCAGTAAGCCTTCAATAAAGTGTCCCTGACAGTGGTAGGAAACTATTAAATGTCACAAATAAAGCTGTAACTGACTGACATTTGTTCTGTCAAATTTACATATTTGGGTTATTTCAGCGGTAGAAAACAATTCCCTGTGTCTCGGGGCATTAATTTTCTGAAATGCAAAAAATTAATTGGATTTTTTTAATGAAAAAAAAAGAAAAATCATAGTAAGAGGAGGAGACTGAATGGTTGCTAAGGTAACAAACAGAGCTAAAACTCACTGAATTGGCTGAAATCAAATATAAAGTATTATGAATTTAACTCTCTCTCTCTCTCACACACACACACACACACACACACACACACAGAGGTTTGCAAAGATATTCTTGTTAGGACTTTACATTGACTTTACATTTATTTGTACAGCCTTGCCCAAACCCATACCCCAACCCTAACCTTAACCAGTTTATGCTGAACACTAACCTTAGCTTAGTCTCTTTTAAGTATTGTGTGTTTTAATCAGGTTTATCATTAGGTTATATTATATGAGTATTTGTCTAATAATATGACCATGGACCATTTGTATGGTCTACTGTGAATGATGCAATTGATTGCTTTTGTATGTGTCTGTTGTTTTATTTTGTTCTTTTAATGTGGACGCCAGAAAGAGTTGCTTGCTATGGCACCAGCTAATGGGGATCCTTAACAAAATCAAATCAAATCAAATCAAATCAAATCAAACATCAATTCATAGTTTACCCCTAAATTTAACCAGGACCACAGAAATTAAGTCATATCACATTATCTATTCATACCTCACCCACAAACTTACGTAAGTCTTCACCTTGAGGGGTCCAAGACTTTGTCCCCACAAAAATTGTCAGACCCCACACTGTGAGTGAAAATTCAGGTTTTGGACCCCCACACATAGAGTAACACACACACACACACACACTCACACACACTATTTACCGCACGTGGGCGATGTAAAATCATGACAGAATATTGACATAGCCAATGTAAAATGATTTTAGAGGCAGCCTATGTAAATCTTCAAACTGTAAAACAGGATCAACGGATCCCTGGTTTTTTATGACATCGTTTGTCGTTGTCGGCGAGCAGCGTGTTGATAAAGTTTATTGAAAACCAAGATGGCGGCGCCTACGGAGAAGTCGTGATCCAGGGAAACGGGTCATTTTAAAGCGTCTTCTGAAGCGCATTTGACATTTCTGACATGGATTATTGGATTAATGTCATAAGGACCGTAAAGCTGAAATAAAGGAGTTGGACACAAACTGTAAGTACCGTAAAACTGAAGGTTTTTCCCCAAAATGTACCGCCTGTGTCATCATGTCTTCAGACTACCAGTCAGCCAGGAAACAGGTTTGACAGCGTCAAACTAACATGAGCAGGTATAACATCAGCTTTGACAAATAAAATATCAGGTGATTTTACCTCGAGTTCACGACACCTTGTAAAGTAAACTGACCTGTCATCAATATTCCTCACAAAATTATGCCAAGAACTTTAGTAATGTCATGTTTTAGAGATAAATTAATAAAATAACTCACAGTAGGCGAAACAATTTAGTGACCAGTCCTAAAGGTGTGCTGTGTAAGAGGAGTTTGGCTCTTTCCAGAAAACCATATATGTACGTTTTTTAAAGCAATTATTGTGCTAAAATTATATTTATCAAAGCTGCAGCTGATAATTGTTTAAATGATCTGTAGATCTGTCACTTATTTTTTGCTTTACAAGTCTTTTTGTCATTGATGTGTTAGAAAATTGTGGTAAACCTATGAATAAAAAAAAGTTGCCGATCTCTAAAACAGACTCAAGCAGTGCTCTAGTTGGCTCCAGTCAATGTTTCATGAATAATGAAATGACCTAATTATCAAAACTGTTACTGACAGATGTTCTGTCAGTTGCTAAATTGAAATATTTTAAATTATCATCATGACCAAACTGATATTCACTACTGATTTCACTTTCATTCAGCCAGAGCACTCGCAAAATGTAAGTAATTTCAATAGTTATATATGTAAAATAACAATTTCTCCAGGATTTCTTAGATCATAATTACCAAAATCCAAAACAATATGTAATCACCTAACATGATATTGATACAGTGCAACATAAGTGTGGTTCCGGGTTGCATTTGAAACCTTTTGCTCAAAGCACAAATCTGATACTCAGGTTTTTTATACTGATACCATGTGTATGTGAACATGTGTAAGTTTTTCTTTAACTCTCATTTTCTTTTTTTTAAGACATACAACTTCTCAATGCATTCATGTTCAATTTTGTGTAAGATGTGTAACAGCTGAGTAAGATTTTTGCCTCAAAAAAGGGTCTAAAATGAGCAAATATTAGGTAAACAACAAAACGATTTTGACCAAAAATTGATGCAGAGTTCAAGCATTTGGGAGTTTTTTTTTACACATTTCGATTTAAATATTTAAGTCATTTAAAAAGTATTTTAAAGTGCAATGTAATGACCAATAAGTACAAATCTTTAGATGAAGCATTTCATCCTTTCTCGCAGAAGTTTTCAGTCACTCTTTGCAGGAGACGCCCAAATGGATGAGCCCAGTCACCATAGAAACATTTTTCTCAGTCTCTCGCCTCAGCCCACTCACTTGCACCTTCAGAGATGCACACAACCTTGAGTGCTCGGCTCTCCCAGCCCCAGCCTGAGGGAGGAGCGTTGGCTGCTGTGATGCTTAGGTTATGCTCGAGAGGATTTAGTGAAAAACTCATTCCCACAAGCAGGTGGGTGGTGAAGAGGAGGGGAGAGGTTAGGAGAGGAGGGAACACTTTTTACGCTGATTTTACACTCATCAGGTGGAAAAAGCTCAGAGTCATCCCCAAAAGATTTGTCCACCTCAGTCATTCAAACACTCAGACCTTCAGGGTGGTGGTGGTCTTTTAAATGATGTGGAGACTTGAAGTTTTTGACATTCGAGGGACACTTTTTGTTCAAAAACTCCTGTTTTCTTTAAGCCGTAGCCGAAAACCTACTTTTAAGTTTCTAAAATCCTCATTGAAATGCGTGTAACAAAAATGCAGACTCTCTCTTAATGATCTGCATTTATTTCCCACCACTCTGCTGAGCTCTTTCTTCCTTCTCTTGTGTTTTTTTTTTCTTTTTTTTTTTTAACCTCATAAAATGTAGAATAACCTTTTTGATGAGTTCTCCGCAGCTTCAGATAAACAGTCGTGATTTAGTTCCCTCATTTACATCTTGATCCCAGACTGGTGTGACAGGGGAGAGAGATTATCTCTTCTTCCACCCAGCAGTGATAAATGGCTCACTGTCTGAGATACAGATGCGTCACTGCTGTGAAATTATTCTATTGACAGGTCAGGTTAGCAGCAGTTGTCCTCTGCTGCTAAGGAGGCAGACACTGTACAGATATCTCAGGTTACCTTGGAAACTGTATACATACATGTCTGTGTCTCTGTTTGTGTGTGCGTGCGTGTGCGTGTGTGTGTGTGTGTGTGTGTGCAGAGGACAAATTTAGGTCGTATTGTTTTTCCTTCATGCAATTTACTGTTTGACCTACATGAAGCGACAGGGAAGTCGAGCTTTACTGCTGTGTTCACACAAAAGATTGTAAAAATTGTGTTTTTTTAATTAGTACATAATAAATGATTATTTTTTTCCACTTGTTTGTTTTTGCACTACATAACTGTCATTTAATTTTCATATATCTTCCTGAATAACCTGTTTCTGGCATTGCTATAGTACGGCACTGGGTCCTCTCTGCTTTAAGTAATTAAAAAAGCTTGAGGCACATGTAGTGGGAGCAGGTGATGCTCTCCTGAGGCTGTTAGAGCAGTTACCGTCCTGTAAGGCATAGAAAGATGTGTGAAAGTGCACGCAGGGAGAATTGGTGAATAACTGCAGATTGGTTGATTTAAAATGACATTCTCACGTCTGAGCGGACTGCTGGTTTAATGAAAACAGCTTGTCCAGAGTTACTGAGAGTGAGGCGGGATGCGATCACATGTCCCCGGATGTACTTCTCTTTCACCAAATCATGCTGTTGTGTGAGTGACGTGAAGCGAAGAACACAGTCTGTGAAAGAGCACGGGTGAATTGAGATCACATGGAGAGCTGCAGAGCCGAGCCGTTCGTCACTCTGTTCTCAATGAGTGGACTCACATGTGCTGTTCATGTGCACACCGGAAGCGCTGAAGGAGCTTCCTGCCTCGAAGAAGCACAAGTCCAGAATGATTCTCTGAAGTGTCGAGATTTTGAAAAGAAACTCAAGAGTGATGGAAGTTAATCACAGTTTTTTTTCCACACTGAAAAAAAAAAGTCATTTAAATTTTTTTTTTGTAAAAAGATGTTATGTCTGAATACAAGTTCCTGTGTCCAGACAGAATTGTTATTTGTTGGATAATTGTGTCTTATGTAAAGTGCGATGAGATATTTTGACTAGAAATTAGACAAACACACTCTGTCAGATTTAGAGTTTTTGCAGTGCAGATGTTTTAGGTGTGGATCATAGTTCAGTTTTTTACGAATATGGTCATATGACACAATTTTGTTGTTTAACTTAACAGTAGCCATTACACTATATTAACATGCTAAAAAATTGCTGTTTTGTGTTTACATATAAAATGTGTCTTATGTAACCTGGAAACAAAGCAAAGTTCATGATCGATCAGTTGGATATTTTTATGATTGATCTTTAGTTTATAATATTTCAGCCC
>JAPZDX010000024.1:16848067-16858653 GCA_029783625.1 Naso annulatus
TAATAAAGTACGTTACTTAGATAAAGTGATTGCAATAGTTACATTATTCATTACAATTTATAGGCCTATATGGTAACTAGTAATCTGTAACCTATTACATTTCCAAAGTAACCTTCCCAACCCTGCCAACAAAAAGGTTATAATCTTCATTTAAAAAATGTTTCTTTACACATTCATCTGTGTAGGTTTATGCAGCACATTAGTTGGACGTCACGCTGAATGATCTCAGTTTTGAAGACGCATTTCAACAAGAAAACTTTAAAAACTCTACACCGTTGTTATTCTTTCCTGGAGGAGGCGGTGCTTGAATCGAGCGCACCCTCGTGCTTCCGTAACCCCGCCCCTCCGGTCAACTCCCCCAATGACGACAGCAGAGTCCTCCCAATGCGGGGGCTTTGAGGATGGGCACTGGCTGCACCGTGGAGGAAAACGTGCATTCGCACCGTGCGGTGTGTCAGTGCTGAGCACAAACAAACACGCTTAACCGCAAAGAATCGCGGAGCTGGTCACTTCACGGACGGCGCATCGGCAACAGCAGCGGAGAAATAATTGGATCCACTGAGCGAAAGCATGCGCGCACTAACGTGTGTATGCAGATATTTTGAGGTTTTCGAGGAATTAAAAGTGGACTGCTGCTGATGGAGCTGCCCGCGCGCTGAGGCTGGGCTGTGACTTGTTCCTGCTGCATTGTTGCATTTGTTCCCAAGGATGGAATAATTGTCCCCATTCATCGAAGGAATAATTGATAAACACTTATTTTCGCTCTCCATGGTGCTTGAAGGGTAAGCAAAAACGTGTCAGCGCATTGTTTATTTTCTGGGATCATCACCGCGTGGATGTTTGCATGCCTTTGTTTTTCACTCCGCTCTTCCCCCTTCCTGTAAATTTGCTAACCAAAAGACGACCAATGCACACTTTGCTGCATTTTACTCATGTAAAGATGTGGGAGTGGTGCGTTTGTCCGGTGCAGGAAGATGTTTAGTGCGTGTTAACACCCTGGGTCTGTGCCTCATGTGTTAGCAGAGAGATGGACAGCATCGGGAACACCATGCAGAAGAAGGCTGCAGAGCTGGAGCGGCTGGCCGAGGTGCTCGTCACCGGAGAACAGCTGAGGTAGGTCGGTCGGTGCTTGTCAAGAATCCCCGCTGACCCTGACTGTGCTGAGGGAAGCTGTGACATTTTTTGCCATCTGCAAACTGACCAACATATTTGCCATCACAAAGAAATTGGCCACTCTTACTAATTTGCAATGTATTAAAGAAATAGTTTTTGTCTTGGAAGTTTGCATTTTCAAATCTTGCACGTTTTTGTGACCCAGATCAGGATGAACGAAGACATGACAGGACATGACACCTTAAATAAGCAAAGTGGGCGTTGCAAGCATGACAGCAGACTACTGATCATGCATGTAGCTCTCCCTCACTGCGGACTGGCAGTACAGGCAGTTTCAGCTCTGCTGCATTAGCATGCAGGGCAAATAAAGGCGTTCACACATGCACAACCCTTCCCTCACATGCTGCTGCTGCTGCTGCTGCTGAGTATTTTGCCCTTTGAGCTGCACAGGGAATGATCAACTCATTAACCCTGTATCATTATCATGCCATGTCCACTCATCCTATCATGCAATTGTGCTGCTAACCCTGACAGTGCTGTTGACATGCTGTACCCTCTGACCTACTGTATGTAAAGAAAGGCCCCGTAACCCCGGTGGTGTTCCCTGGCTCATGCTCCCAGCGATGAATAGAGGCTCAGTAGGTAAAGCATGGCATCAATGCCTGGAATTTCAGTCCCCCACTGAACTATGAGGGAAATATGTCACTGAATTTCGTTTTGCGGCTGGGTGTGGTAAACTGAGTCTGAGCCTTTGTTGTTTGCGAAGAAGTACAGTGTAACTGCGTCCTGTTCTGAAGAACCTTAAAAAGTAACAATCATTACCTCAAGAGATTAATATTTTGAGTCTGGACGCGCTCCTCTGTGTTGTTTTGCACAGAACCGTGCGTGTTTTCCTGTTTGTTATTGCATACAGTTTGTGTGTGTGTGCGTGTGTCAGTGTCCCTGGCACAGCTGTATACTGGGGCTGCCAATTGGCAGCGTGACTGGTGTCATTGAACGAAGGGTCGGTCAGGGTGGTTGTCCTAGAGTCTTCTGCCTCTGAGACGCTGCTGTTCTGGGGGAAAGTACTTCAGATTGTGACATACAGTTCACTCTCTGTCACTAAATCACTCTCTGCCTGTTTTACAGACACATCACAGTCGGCCTCAGAGATTTTTAAGCCATGAAACCAGCGTGAATTTAAGGACAACAGTCTTGTTCCGTTGGTTGTCCCCTGGTTTGGTCCAGAATAAAATAGCTCAACAGCCATTGAATGGATTACCATGACATTTTGTATAGAAAGTCGTGGTCCCCAGAGGATGAATCCCTGACCTTGGCAATCCCTCGACTGCTCCTCTAGCGCTAACATGAGGTTGATTTTTTTTTTTTTTTTGAGGAAAATAAGTCAGTAATTATTAAGTGGATCGCCATTACACTCAGCATAGAAAGTCCTTAGAATAAACTTTCATGTAGCGCCATCATCAGGTCAGAAATCTTATTGTCCTGTACTTCGGTTTACAACCAAATACCCCACTTGCAAAACCAATAACACTCATCAGCCTCATTCGTACTTTGTGTTTGGATCTATCCATCCAATCTTAGCATAAACTAACATTTAACTACTTGGTAAACACTCCCTCTTATAATAAGCTTGTTACATTTTTATTGTTAGCGGGTTAGCATTTAACTTAAAGCAGTGCTGTGTGTAAATGCAGTCTCACGTAGCTTCTAGCATGGCTGTAAGCTGTTAGTTACACTGAACAGTGTGAACAAACGCTGGGTAGTTTAATGATTGATGCTCTGCCGAGATGTTTCACCTTGACTCCCTGCTTTAGCCTGAACTGATTGTTCAGAAGGAGTGAAACACTCACAGTCACCCTCTACCATGTCACACAGACACATGCAGCTGCTGTAATAAGTCTTGTGACCAGTTCATTGTTGTGAATAGGCCATTTGTTGCTGTAGGGCAGACTGTGATTCGGACTTGGTGAATGTCTTCAGCCTGCAATCATTGTATTCATACCGGTTGGGTGCTAGAACTCTTTTTGGAAACACTTCCACTTGGTTTTAATGAGGTGCATCTCAAGAAAACGCTTTTACAAAGTGGAACAGGCAGCATAAGAACACAAGTAGATGGTCATCAAGATGGATGATTTTGCGTCCAGCTCCATTTGAGATGATTTATGAGTAGATTAGACAGAAACCTTGTGAAGCTAACAGGAGAGAAGGAGGAGGAGAAAGGTGCCTGGTCTGGTTGGAAGGGGGGTCTGCATCTTGTTTGCCGGTCTCTCAGGTCTTGGCAGAACAGTGTGTGGTGGGCACTGTACTGCACTTGCTGGTGCAGGCTTGAAACAGGGCTGTCATTGCTAATCCCGAGTGATGCTAGCCAGCTGCACACAGACTCAGCGTGAGCTAGCTGCAGGAAGCTTGGCTAAGGCTTTGGTGGGCTGTTTCATGATATTCGGGTTCAGGAAGAGGTCACCTGATGATGTGAAACCAGCATGTAGGCCACCAGAAGCATGAGAGTGTTGTCATGTCATAATGCAATATAGTCACATTACAAATCCCCGAAGAGGACAGATGTGTTCTGTCTAATGTAATAAGCATAGATTTGACCTCGTATGAATGTTGAGACTTATATATGATAATGGAGCACACACAGATAATTTAAACAGCGAGTGACGAGTGCCACCTTTTAGCAGGTGGAACATTCATGAAGCAGTTACTCATAAGTTTTGCTAATTTTTTGAGGAATCATGCCAAAGAATTCTCCTTTTTGTCTCTTCTGTGGCTTGTTTGCTGCCCTCCAAGGCTGCGGCTCCACGAGGGGAAGGTGATCAAGGATCGGCGGCACCACCTGCGCACTTACCCAAACTGCTTCGTGGCCAAGGAGCTCATCGATTGGCTGATCGAACACAAAGAGGCCTCAGACCGGGACACGGCCATCAAAATCATGCAGAAACTTCTAGACCAGAGCATCATTCACCACGGTAAGGCTGAGTTGTGTGTGTTTGTGTATTGCTGTGTATTATTCTTGTATGTTTTGTGCATTTTCTACCAAAGCCAGAGTATTTTCCTTGACATTTTCTGGGAATGATCTGGACCTCATAATAGATCATTCCTCTGCCATTTTGGCTCTAGCGTAGTGTCTCACTACCTGTTTCACATTTGACTAAACACTGAAAACTGAGACAGAAAAGATGGCCTGCCTCTTTATTTTTAGTTGAAGTTTAGACAGGGACAGTTCAATATTAACTCATCCCAGCAGTAGATTAATGATGTACTGATGTTTAGATTTTAGTGACTGCTTTACACAAACAACATTATATAACATCATTAGTTTCCACCTAGTTACTAAATATGCACAGTGGAGCCGACAGCTGAATAAACTTAAATTGCAGTTATGATGCATGATCTGCAGTGGTTTGTATGTATTTTGGTCTCGTTATTTAAGTCCCTGCATGTTCGTTATGATACCAACATATCTAGATACAGACAAAAACAAATCACAGAAGCTGCACATGCCTCTCTGTGTGTCCATCTATGTCCGTCTTTGTTGTGTTGTCTGCAGTAAACAGTCTGCCTCTTGTCAGTCTGTTATTTACAGCCTCATCCTATTTTTTCCCCCTTTTTTATAGATAATCAATATCTGCCTTTCCGTGTCTGCATTTCCGTCAAGGTATAATCCTTTCTAAAGCCTCTATGCATGTGTGTGTTTCAGTGTGTGACGAGCACCGGGAGTTCAAAGACATGAAGCTGTTTTATCGCTTCCGGAAAGACGACGGCACATTCCCGCTGGACAGTGAAGCCAAAGTCTTCATGAGGGGCCAGAGAATCTATGAAAAGTATGAATACATACATACACAATGTACATGTGACACATTCACAACCACTGAGTCATGTTATTCTAAGTAGAATTATGAGAGGGAAGCAAACTACTGTTCATAAACTTGGTTATGGAAGTAGACATTCCCTAGACGATTAATCTCTTAGCAATTTTTAAATGATTTTCCTGGTCACCTTTTCAGATTGTGGGTTTGATGGAATATTTTCTAGTCGTTTTCTTGTCAAGGGTTAAATAAGAAGATTAGTATCACTCTTACATATTTACAATAAACAGGAAGTTTCAACCTGTAGTTGGTTAGCTTAGCTTAGCATGAAGACTAAAAGACGTAAGGGCTGCCAATTTAATTTTAATTCTGTGTATGGTTCATTCTTTGATTATTCTGTTTCAAAGCTGAATCCAAAAAAACAAATAAATTGCGTGGTTATTTTGTTTTTCTGTTACAGTAATTACAGTAATGCAATAAAAACAAAAGCCAAATTATCAGCATTTTTCTGCTCGTTTTGTTTTAAAATCAAAAATGAGAAAATGATATGAATTAAGTTAAGCTTTTACTGTCTCCAATAACTAATTCAGTTCAAGTTTTCGATGCCCCCTTTGCCATCTGTTCTGTAGGCAATATTGTCTATATGCATTAGCCTTTTCTCTCTTTTCTCACACGTGAACTGACAGCGCACAAACTAGGAATAAAAAGTGCTGTTTCACCCACTGTGTAGCACCGGCGAGGTTCTCCAACAGCTATCTTTACGCTTGATATTACGCACGGCTTTTTATCCTGTCCATGTAAATAATTTATCACCTGAACCTGCAAATCATTGCCAGTGATATCTCCGAAATATAGCAGGCTATTCAGAGATTAGTTTGTAGCTCGTATATAAATTGAATTTGCAAGGTGAGTCATAATTAAGAAAATAAAAAGAGTATTATCGGCTAAAATGTTGATTCTGACTTGATGCCTAAAAAAAACCTGACTAAATTAATCACAAAAGTAATTAATCAATGGTACCATAATAACTGGCACTTTATAATTATGCATGGCTTATCCAACATGGACACATTTTGTATGATGTCTAAATTGTCAAATTCTTGATTTTGGGTCGTAATAAACATGGAGACACAAACTCTGTTTACAGCTGTTAAAAAGCCGACTGGACTGATCTGAAACTTAGGTGTAAAAACTACAATTCCAGCTAACCTCGCTATTTCTTTTTCCTAGTCTTTTTTGCTCAGTTAAACTAACCAGCTGAGACCCTCAGTTGCATGTTTGCAGTACAGTCATTAACAGGGTATCAATCCTCTTACCTTACCATCGATAAGTTAACAGTTATTTTCCAAAATCTTGAACATTGATAACATTGGTAGCAGTTAATGCTTAGCTAGCTCGCTCCAGTTAAACATACTTATCTAATTATAATCATGACACATTAGCACAGTTGTATTATGTCGATAGCACAGGAATGTGCAAAGTTAAATTTCATATGAAATGCAGAGTCATGCACCTTGGAGTTAGACAAGGAGATAATTTCTCACTAAGTGCAGGCTTGTTGATTTCATGCTACGTTTAGCTTTGTACTTCACATTTTTGCATACGTGTGTCCCTCTGTTACATTCCTCCTTTATCAGTGTTTACTGTGATACAAATACTGCAAGGATTCTACTGCTGAAGCATGTTGATATGATGAATGGTGAACTACTTTTTGGAAGTTCATGGCCACCTTGCGAGCATTAGTATGCCAAGCCATGTGTATATGTCCTGCCTTGCTCTTTGTGGGAGTCAGTGGCGTTCTCCACAACAAACTGACAGAGAGCATTTGAGTGAATCTTTAGGGATCTTGTTTTGCTTGTAAATTTGATTCCTTTATTTTAGAGAGCATAGCATTGAATTTGACTGGGTTTTAATCACAATTAAAGCTTGCAGAAGATATTGGAAGCATCTTAATGAGAGCTGACTCATAGCATGTGTCCAGGATGGATTTAGAGGAGAGCAAAGGACATCACTAATGCCACTGTTTTTGTTTGTCACCAGCTTTGTACCCACGATGCTGCTGTTCCAGTCATGACACTAATTATTACTATAGTTACCCCAAAGTGTTCCTCTGCGTGTGTGTCCGTTTCTTTCTTTAGCTGTTTCTCAGTGGCACCTCTACAGTTTCGGATGTGCGCGCACACTTTTTCTTTGCATTTACAACCAAATAAGTGCAGAGACAAACACACACTTGCGTTTCTTCTTCGGACAAAACACACACAGCTTGAATCCTCTTCCCTTTCTCACACTTTTTTTTTTTTTGCCACGAGTAAACTGCATTTCTGGGCCTCTGCTCTTAACACACACACAGTGACACACTTATAAACAGAGACCTATTTTTCATGTCAGTTTCTGTGACAACACGCACACATGCATACGCATACACACACATACACACACAGCAGTTGCATAAGAGGAAGAAATAGTCCAAGGGGAGACATCTGTCGTCTCAGCTCTCAAAGCGATGTGTTTATGTAATCACCATGGTGCAGCCCAGGACACACACACACACACACACACACACGCACGCACACACACACACACACACACACACACACACACACGCACCCTCAGGCTTGCTCTGTCAGTTTCTTGCTTGAGAACTAGAGTTGCTTCACGATTACAGTTACAGGACAAATAACAGTCCCACAGCTTAGAAAAGCTGTCAGGGGTCCTCTGTGCCTGAGTACAGAGTGCAAATACCTCCCATCCAGGATGGATCATTGTCCCTCCTGCTTGTTCTCAGTGCTGAACACCACAAGTGCTTTGGTCCTTTGCCGAGATGTTCGCAAGAGTTCAGTTAAATTTAATTACACACAAAATGAATGAGATGTCTCTCTAGGTTTCAGCTTTCGAAAACCAATAACCACAAACATTAAACTTTGGCAAAATGATAAAGTTTACATGTCAGTGCAAGTTGTTAGATGCTTGCTACAGCACACCGTAACCAAATATTACTTTGCTTCTCTTTTGTGCTTTTTAGCATGAGGAGTTTTGTTAGTTATTTAAATACAATGTTACTTCACTTATCCCTGAAAGTCACTAAAGGCAGTGACTGTACAGCTCTTTATACTCATTTTAAGAAGCGGATTTTAGTCGTGTGACTCAAGGGATAGCAGTGTAGTTTAGTCCAACACTAACAAAAGACTTAAATATGTCAACAATAATTAGAGGAATTGTCATAATATTTATGTCGTTGTCTTTGCAGGGACATCAACACCAGACTGTGCCTTATAACTAAGGCCCGATTGATGTATTGGTTGGCTGATATTATTGGCCGATATTGGGCCGTCGTAGATATATTGGTATCGGCATATGAATCAACAGTGTGCTCCGATATTAAAATGGTTTTTAAGCGTGGAAAAAGTGCTTGGATAAGTGATTTTAAATGGTGCAATTACATAGTTTGAGGCTCCCAATTTGATAGCTAACAAGTCAAGTTTTTACTGTTCAGTGCGCTTTAGTTTGGAATAAAGTTTAAGATGTAAAATATCCTGCTTCCATTACATGTCTTTGTCACAAGTACTAGATAACCACATTCGGGCGATATTATATATGCACAATATCTGCTGATTTATATCGGATATCGGAATTTTCTGACTCCCAATTATTGGTATTGGCATCAGCCCCAGAAATCTCATATCGGTCGGGTCCTTCTTATAACTTAGATCTCTTCACATGTGAAAAGAAAAGTCCACACTGTGCAAACTCCATGACTATATAAAATGTTACTTTAGGTAGTCTTTCATACAGCAGCTGACACGTCCTGTTTCTTTCATTGGAAAACTAAACAGCCCTCCTCACAAATTGATCTATGATGCTGTCTGGTGTCAAATCAGCACTAACAAGCTCTGATAAACAAACTAAAGAAAGGCATGTCAGGCAGCTGTTACGGCAGCGTCTCCTAGGTGACAGGGTCAGTCCGAGACAACAGTGTTTTCAGACCTTTTAAAGTGTTGTTTACCATGTAAACTGTTTCCGTGGCTGTGTGCTCTGTAGATTATGACTGAATCGTTTCATTAAAGATGATTTAGTCATGCTCATATGGAACTATTGAAAGAACAAAATGACCATATGAATAAATGAATGAATGAAAAGGCTTGATCTAACCTTTAATATCTGTGTGGACTGGTCATGCTCACACACAGTCACACCTTCAGTAGAGTCTCTTCTGTTGATCTCACTAGGGCAGCTGTGTGTAATGTGGCTGTAAGCTTTGCTCTTTCACTTCAACACCTCGATTTCACCTGACGTGAAGGTATTAAACCACTAACCTTGTAAGCAGAAAACTTACTTTTCAAGTCCACTTCTGTTGAATTTGAATGAATGGATTCGTTAATGTCCTTAATGAAAAATCAAACCTTGACCCGCTGCAAAATGTAAAGCTCAGTCTTAGTTTAGTTATCACTTGGCACAGAGAACTTTCATCACTATTTCCTGTCAACATTTGAGCTTTTAATGACGACAGACGTTGCAGGTTTAGATACAATCTCAGCCTTGTGCACACATCTTTATTGTATGTTTGTCCATCAACACTTGTTGCCTCAGTGTGTACTCAAGTGTGTGTGACAGAGTGAAAGGGACACTTTAAAACAACAAAGATTCTGTCGCTCATAACACAGGCAGCACCGTCCTTACAGGACTAGTCTGATGGTTGTCTGCACAGTGTGCGGCCATTGGCATTTTTTTGTCTTGTCCGTCTGATTATCTGCTCTGTCCTGCATCTGGGCATACGGGTAATGTACATGCATTACTTCTCACTCTGAGTATATTTTCAGCCCATAAACTGCAAGTTGCATCCACTTAACATTAAACTTTCCTGACGTCCATCACACACAACATCTGTTTTTTGGTTTTTTGTTTTTTTTTCTGTTAAATATGTGCAAGACACAGTACATGCTGTGTCATTAAGAGGGAACAACACAAACTTTAATTTCTAAACAAACCACTGCTTTGTTGTGCGTTCCACAGATGTAAACTAAAAAAAAATGTCTGCCACAGCATGGCTTGCTAATTGCATTAGCTTCTGTCTCCGCTTGAGAGTTGATCCTAACATTTTCCACATGACTGACGTATGACTGGAAGAATGTCTTTGGTTATTATAGTAAGTAGTCTAACATACATGGTTATTAAAGAAGGAAGTGCTACTTTACTATAAAGGTATTTTAAAATTCTTTGTTTTGACTTGGCTAGATTATATACTTTTCCACAAAGTCACCCTGACCGACAGCATTGTGAATGAGGTTACGCGCTGTAAAAAATGAACAGATTTGACAGGAGAAAGTTCTGTGACGTTAAAGATTCAATCTCATTGTGTTTGCTTGATGTATTATATGTGTGTCACATAAAGCGTTATTTAGCTGTGAAGTGGCAGCAGTGCTGCTGAAGTGGGGGTTGTGAAATGGGAAAACATGTTTGCATATACAAACATTCTGAGACATCAGTTCTGTTAGAAAATGGCACAAATTTAGTCTCTGTTTTCTAAATTTTGCTCTAGTTCTAAATCCTAAATCAGTAACTACTGAGATGAAGCCAAAAGGCAAATGAACCTACACATGAAAAAAAGCTCATTTACCATCACATAGACTGGTAGCATCTCTGCTCTTATTTTGAAACATCCACCCC
>JAPZDX010000024.1:16875655-16887102 GCA_029783625.1 Naso annulatus
TTCTGATATCTGATGAATTGGCTAATATTCTATAACTACTATTTTGAATGTGGTTATCAAATACATGTAGCCAAGATACATTATGGAGGCAGGAAATGCCACAAACTTTATTCCAAACATCAGTGCACTGACCTGTAAACACTTTATTCATTACCAATGAAATAATTGACAAACTACATGATTACACCGTTTTAAATCAGTAGTTCAAGTTCAAATTGATGCGTGAGGGACGCGAAAATCGTGTCCCTGGCATCTTTGCACAAGTTCAATATATTCATCTTCAGCGATTTAATCACACAATGATGATCACGGGATCACACACAATCATGTGACATGACTATTTTTTTTGCTTTTGGTTTGCTTTTGGTTCGCTTTGTAATAGAAAACAAAAATCAACTACAATCACAATATGGGTGGAACAAACGTGTTTATTTTGAACAAATATAAACAAAACAAGGTTTTTCATCACTGTTGATGTTTGTACTAGTCCCGCTGAACAGGCACAGGATTCATATCGGTCTACACAACATGTCAGTCCAGCTGAACACAAAGCCTAGTCATGCCAGCCTATACAACACATGAGGGGCAATGGACAGAATATTACTGTGTGTTTGTTTTTCTTGCTCATGATGCATGTGTAGGGTTTTTTTCCTGACTACCTTGGCTCTACACACAAGGTTTTTTCTTGTTGCTCGTATTTTGTTGCCGCTGTTGACTGGCTGGTTGGTCCTGTGATTGGCTGCTGACAGGTTCCTTTGAGCTGGCTGATGGTCAGTCTCATCCTCTACTTCAAACTCATTGTCGACTCTGAATTGATGGAAATGTGATCTTCATATTCTGACCACTTCCCCCCTCTTCTAAAATCATCTGTAAGGCCCTGTGAGAAGAGAACCTATTCGCCATCTTGATCAACTGCGATAAGCAGCCAAACAGAGTGTGAGAAAATCTTATGATTCACGCAAGAGAGAGGCCAGAAATGTGCTGAAATATGGAAGCAGACAGATGTCAGCACTTGAAATAGGCTATAACAATGTCGCAACCTTGTGCTGAACTAGCAGGAGAAGACAGAGACAGACAAAATTTACGCACACACATACTCACACATACACATACACACACACACACACGATCAGCAGGCCCGGGTAGGAGGACATAGGAAAAGTCAACAATTTTCATATTATTATTAACCGCAGGACCAGCAGACCCGAACATCCACATGTAATACAATAATATAATATATAATATTATTTTGTTTGACAGATGACACTTGTTTAGCGATTCAGCACTGTGACTTCTGCTGAATTCAAGACAACTCGTAAAAACAGCCTTTGACTTGTGAAAAATTTTTTAACTGTTGAATTTATTAGTTGCAAACATGCCCCCAGTTACATTTTGCAGTTCGCACACTTCTATTTTTAGTCGCAAATGTGAGTCAAAAGCTCACTGTTGTGCCCTGAAGGTGCATGCATCTTAACTTCAGCATGGAACATAACCAGTGCAGTGGACACAACCAGTTTACTGAGTTCATAAGAAATGCAGTAGCCTATGACATGCTTCAGTCAGTAAAAATCATAAATATATAGAACTTTACATTCTTTTCGTTCAGTATTTGTAAGAAAATTGCAGCTTAACTTACACTATCATTTGTGATTTTCTTTATGAAAATGCTCATAAATCAGATCTTGCTTCACTCAACACAGCCTACAATAGACTCTGTAGATTTGTTCTTGGTTGCCCTTTTCACACCCGTCAGTGCACAATGTATAATACACTAAAATGGCCATCATTAAATGTAAGGAGACACATTCATGGGCCTCAGTTTATATTCAAATGTATTCACTTCAATTATCCCCCTTATTTACAGCAGTATTTTGTACCTTATACAACAAATTATCAAGTCAGACACTCTACCCAGTTTTGTTTTTCTGTTCCCTGTGTTAAAAAATTAATCGGTAAAAGAGATTTTAGGTTTAAAGCACCGTCAGCATGAATGGACAGGAACAAGTTACCTGTTAATATTAGATCCATTCCTTCACTGGATATATTTAAGCATACCTTGTCTTCCTACTTTGAGGTGGTCTGCTCTTCTTGTTAATGAAGCTGTTCCTGTGCAGACTGGATTTTATTTGTGATTTATTTATACATCACTGTTCATCAAACATTGGTTATTTTGGCCACCTCATGGTTGTAATGATTGCATGTATACTTCAGTAATTTAACAGACTGTACATGGTTTGTCTTTGTTTGTTTTGTTTTGCTTTGTCCTTTTGTTTGTTTTGTTTTGTTTTGTGCTGCTTTGCGCTGTTTGGTTTTGTAAATGTCTATATGAGGTGTTATATGTCGAGACCCCCTCAAAAACAAGATGGTGCATCTCAAGGGGTTTGTCATAATAAATTTCTACACACACACACACACACACACACACACACACACCCTGGTAAAAGATACTGACTGAATCAGGGGTACTGACTGATCACAGATCAGATTAGATTTCATACAGTCAAACAGATTCAAAAAGAGACCTAGAATTATAAAAAAACGATATTTAAATGTTGTGAGAAACTTCCCTGCAACATGATCCTCTTCTTCACCACAAATTCAAATGTGGATTACAATCTCACCACAACAGAACTGCACAATACACTGTTTCTGTGTCATGCTCTCCTCTTTCTTTTTCTTCACAGTAAAGCATTCATTGACTCATCAAAGCCAACATTAAATTCTATGGGCCCTGAACAGTTTAATTTCCTGCTGGTCCCTTATTTCTTTCTTCCTCCCGTGTCTCTCTGTGCTCCCTCCATCACTTTCACTTCCACCTCTGTTTGACTTCATTTTTTTCTTGTTTGATTGTTATGAAAATTTAAACCATTAGATCCAAAGCATTAATCATCTCTCCTTTCTTTCTTCAGGTGTGTCAGTTTGTGGTGTCTGTAAATGGACTGAACGTCCTCTCTCAGGACTACCGGACCGTCAGCAACCTGATCCTAACTGGACCCAGGACAATTGTCATGGAGGTGATGGAGGAGGTGTAAGTTTGAGGAGAGCCATGTCACAATCCCTCATACATAGAAGCGTTGTGCAGTAATAACACGGGGACTAGACAGTTTAGTACTTGACCTCGTAACCAGAGCATCAGAGCAACGTGGACAACTTCAGTCGCAATTCACAATCTCTCTTTTCCAATGTTGTGTGGACAAGGTGGATGACTGAGAGGATGTTCAAGAATGTGGGTTTTTAGATCAAGTAAATCTTTCAACCTGGAGACCAAACCACTCAGGTTGTTCTTTTTTTTTTTTTATTTGAATCAAGAGGCGCACGCATGAAAGAGGGAAAGTGCATAAGCTACCACTTCAACAGATGGTGATCCAACTGCTTCAGTGTGCCCACCAAGACTCGCAGTGTTACCGCAGAGACCCCAGACTTTATGTGTGGAATGGGAAGATTCTATTTTTGTTTGAGTTTCAAACCAGATCTGTATCATGAATCTGTTGCCGAGCACAGTGAGTGTTTAAAGGATGTCAAAGAATGAGAGACTGTCATTAGTACCAGGAGAAGTACAAGTTAAAGTTGAACTGTACCAATGAGGAAGAATATTTTATGTTGACACAATCAGTGACCTCTCCCCTAGTGAGTTTTAAACCATGGACTGAAGCTACTGGTGGCTCAACACTGCCCTCTGCTGGGAGAGACAGCAAAACACGCAACGAGGGAGCATTTCCTAAGTTTCAACATGTTGAATTTTTTTTTGCTTGCCTGGGAAACCACTGTGTTTAGCCTCATTGTGTGACAAAATAAAGAGCTAAATTAACACCCAGGTAGATTTATGAGTAGCTGCTAGGAGTTAGTTTCCATTATAAAAATGCAGTGACAACTGTATGTGACATTAACAGGCACAATGTAAAAAGAGAATTTATAAAAGACCTAACGCACAAACAAACTGAAGTCCTGCTTTAGAAAAATGGTGTTTATCAGATTAATGACACCTGATTATTGTACAAACTGAAACAAGCGACAGCACTGAAAACATCTAACAGACTTAAGAAATAATTACTTTTAGAAATTATTATTTACACCCTGATCTCTGTTACTTTCATTTAGTTTGTTTTATTAACAAGTGAAATGCAGACCAGAAACTTCATAGTGGCATGCCATTATTTGTTTGAAAGATTAAACACTTAGAGAATAATTCTTTTTTGTTATACTCCATGTTAAGATGTTCTCAACTCTACAATGCCAAAAGTAATTTATTAGGAAAATTTTGCATTTATAGTAAAAAAAAAAAAAACAACAAAAAATCCCTAGATGTGATTTATACAAGTGGCAGTTCTAAACAGGTCCTAAATTCTGATTGGAGTCATGTTAAGCCAACCAGATTTTATTTGGGGAACAGCTGACCTTAAAGGTCCAGTGTGTAGGATTTAGTGGCATCTAGTGAAGTTGCAGATTGCACCTGACTGAATATCCCTCTGCTCACCCTTTCCTTCCATGCGTACGGGAGAGCAAATCTTGTGAAAAACGCAAAAGACCCTCTCTAAAACCAGAGTTTGGTTTGTCCAATCTGGGCTACTGCAGAAACATGGCAGTGCAACATGGCAGACTCTGTGGGAGAGGACCAGCTGTTAAGACCCTATGTGAGTTCAAGTCGATGTGAGTCACGCATGCACAAAAAAGGTCCGCCATCTTGGACAGCTAGCTATAGCTTCATCACATGGATAAATGGTTATTAAATGCTAATGTTCATGGTTTTAGTTTAGTTTAGTTGTTTGTCTTTTTTATATTGTTCCCAGCTGTGCATTTGTGAAAGGATTACAAGCTGAGTTTGTGGAAAAGGCATGATTTGTTGTAAACTGGACATAAACTGTTGATTAGTAAATCATTTGCCAGTTAAGTTAGCTTAAGTACGTATTGGCGGCTATGCCAGTGTCGTTGCTCAATGTTAGCTGGCCACCACAAGTTAAAATTTTAATGACACAGGTGCTAACCACAAATCCAGGTCTAGCCCAGTTAGCATCGCTTGAGCCCTATCCAAGCCAGCAT
Source organism: Naso annulatus (assembly GCA_029783625.1). NCBI lineage: Eukaryota > Metazoa > Chordata > Actinopteri > Acanthuriformes > Acanthuridae > Naso > Naso annulatus. The sequence goes on from JAPZDX010000024.1 coordinate 16,880,693, forward strand.
TGATGTTAACATGAGCAGCTCTGTTAACTGGCTAGCCAGCGCAATCATCCATGCTTGCTAGGTTAACGTGAGCTTAACTATGCAGCACAGGTAAAATATTTCACATTTCCATTCAAGTTTGAATCAGACACCAGTTATGATGTAGTTTAAAAACATTAGACCTGATTTGGACCAATAAATTCAGATCATGACAAGTGGTGTAGCAAAGATGGACCTTTCGCATGTGGCACACGTGACTCACATAGGGTCTTGACACCCACTAATAAAAACATACTTATGAATATTATATTCCATTCCTTCCATACTCTACAAATGGCTTAGATCCCCCTAAATCCTACACAGTGGACAAATATAAAATGGGCATCTACATATTTTTTGATGTTTGAATAATTTTAGGGAATTAAGGGTTACATGACTATATAAGCACTTGAAGTATTAAACGTTTGTTTTAATTGACAAGGAAACTTAGGTATTGAAAACTTTGTATTTTTGAAGTACTATACATATATCTAACATCAGAATTACCTGTATGTTTATAAACTGTCATCATGTGCTTAGACATGCTAGCATGAGAAAATCACATTTAAAACTAAAATTATATAAAAGTGAAACTCATGTTGCTCATACAGTAAGTGATTATTATCCATGGTTGACTCATGAGTAAACACTTATGTTTTTAGACAAAGTAACTCTGCCTGTTTCATTGGCTGTGTATGTAGTTTAGTCCAGAAATTATGTCTAAAAAACTAAATGCAAATGCAGTTAAGTAAGCATTTTGTGTTCTAGGTGAACATATATATATAAAAGATCTTTATTGCCAAACAGTAGAATGAACATACACTGTATGTTACGGTAAATTGCCTCCAAGTGTCTGATGTGAGTAAATCAGTGCACATCTCATTGTTTTTTCTTAATGTGCTTGGATGTTGTAAGCAGTGAAATGCATGATTCCTGTAAATCTGTGCTTATGTAGCGTTATCTTCTAATCGAGGCGCTTCTTCAGTCTGTTGACTCGTAGGATGAGGAGAAACCTGAGAAATCATTTCCCAAGTAAAGTAGATTCAAGCCCTCAGAAGTCTTTGTTTCCACTTCCTGCACCCCTCTCCCATTTTCAGGAGAAAGATGACACAACAAAACTTCCTCAGCTGCAGAAATAAAACGATTGTAAATTTCCAATAGAACATTTTAGACCTTCTCAAACGTTAGTGATGCCATCTGGTTGATTTTGCTGAACATTCATGACGTCTTGTCTCTTTTGCTGATCCCTTAACTGTCGTCCGATGTTGGATGATGACATATACTACCTTTAGTATTTTAATACCTTTCCATGTTAAGGTCATGGATATTCTGTTGGCAGGCTTTGCTGCATCCAGAAAACATATGATAGAGGTGGTAGACACAGAGATTCTTTGATACTTTACCCAAGTTTTGGTTGGATTCTTCCACACAGGCTCAGCATGAGTTCACTTTTTCTTCAATTAAAAATGCACCTGCCCACAGTTTTTACCCAGTATTTGTTCTTTGATTGAATGTGTCTGGAGGTGATCTGACTGAAGGGTTTTGTTAATTTGTTAAAGCAGATGTAAAATGTCTGTTTGTCCAAAGGAAGTTTGAAAAGAGCACAAAAAGTTAGGGTCACATTTGAGTTTTGGTAAGTGGAGATATACAGAAGTGAGGCAGAAGTGTTTCGTGTGTGTTAAAGTGGCTGAAACGGGTTCACTGACTGTTCAACAATAAGCTTGAAAGCATTTGCCTTAACACCTTATTTTGCTGCTAATCACAGTTGGTGGTCATCTAATCTCTTGTTCTGTTCCCAGCTCTGTTATCTCCCACTTTTGTATAAAAAGTGTTTGCTCTAGCAGGTGATCATGAGTCATTTCTTTTGACAATCAGTGTTTCATGGACACAACCTTTCAATAAAACTGGCATAGTTTAAATAGCAGTGGTCGGACAGAATGTATTACCCTGCCATTTTCTACATTGTACCATTGATACTGTCGGTGAGATACTTCAGCTTTCAGGACTGGTTCACTCTTTTAATCAAAGGGATTCTTTGCTTTGTGTCGACCTCATGAGGCCCAAGCATTTCCAGCAGCTTACAGCTGTGTGTTGTTTTCTCCTCTGTCAGAGTTTGAATGTTGGGTTTGACGACAATGTAAGCTCACAGTGCCACAGTCTGTTTTTGACAAGCAGCTAAAGCTTGTTTTGACGATCTAGTGTATTCAACAGTTGATTAAGTGTTTAATAAACAAACTGATTATACTCTGAGCTTGTGGTTTCATCCTTAGGACAGCTTTTAATTAGTATGTGTAAGAGGTAAGTGAGGCTGCAAGTTTAACTTCTATGTCTAATTTAGTACAAATTTGATGAAAGAATGTGATGATCACAATCACACAAAAACAGGTATATAATACAAATAAGCAAGAGCATAAGTTGAGTAATGATGAGAAAAAGTAGTAAAAGAAAAATGATAATGTTACTGCAGGCTCTTAATTTTAAATTTTTGTTTTTTTGTATATTTTTGCAGGGGCAGTGCATAATTAAAATTAATTGCAACAGAGTTAGCTAAAATCTAATTTGCATCTGTTGTCCCTGGTCAGGCAAACAAATAACACCTAACAGCAAGTACAATATGTAGCCTACAGCAATGTATATAATGTTAATTAATTGCAGCAACATTTTGCGTTACTGTATTTTTTAGTCTGCGGGTAGAAAGAAAACATTTTCAGTTCAGTTCAGTTCTGTCCTTGTTACATGGAGCTCCAGCATTTTTGTTTTCATTTGAAACTGTCAAATTAAAGGTCAGCTTTACCTTCAGAGGCGCATTAAAAATGTTTTCCCTTTACACTTTATTTCTTGGAGGGCAATTCCAGTATTTTTTAAAACTGGGCCCGATTTAATATGTTTTGCTGTGCAAATTACCGGTAAGTGCTAGATGTTTTGTAATTGTCTTAAGAACTGCAGCCTGAGTGGTAAAAAAGCAGTTTCAAAGTCAGTCAAAGTTGCTCTTACAAATTACATCTCAGTTAGTACACCCATGTTGCAGCTCCCTCCTGAGGCAATCTAGAGGAATTACAAAGCCTTCGGTCAGTGTCAGTCATTTGCATAGCAAACTTGTAAAATAGGGGTCAGATTTAAAATAACTGAAATTCCCCTTTAAGGAGGGTGGCTCAGCTGTGAGCTGATATGGCTCCAGCCCCCTGTGACCCCGCAAAGGATAAACTGTCACAAATGCTGAATGGGTGAACATTCCTCTATTACCACAGGGTTACAGTAACATGTAGCTTAATCTGCAAACAACTTGTCTCCTTTCCATCTTTCTCAGATTGGCTGAGCTGTCTGTCAAGATCTTCCTTACACACACACACAGCTAATACCTGCAAGCAGGCAGTCAGAGGTCACTAAATTCAAGATGTAAGAAAAAACTTTTTAATTCAAGGCAACCTAATTTGTATAGCACCATTTAGTCACTAGGTGCATAAATTTAAAGTGCTTTACATTGGCCTAGAAATACATAAAAAATGAGACATTATGAAAACATGAAAAGTTTATTTGAAAGACAAAATAAAAAAGATCAACAAAAAGTTGTGTATGTAGCAGTGTGTAACAACTGCTTGTTAAAGACAATAAAAACAAAATGGAAGCAAACAAATAGGTACGGTTTAAAAATAAGTTATGTATCTAACTTATTTCAAAGTCACTGTTAACACTAATTTAAATGATCTGACACTTGTAGCAGACCTCAAGTATTGAGAAAGCTTGTTCTACATGTGAGGAGCATAGACTCTAAAAGTTGCTTCACTTTGAAACTTAGAGTAAACCTGTCAGATGACCTGACAGGTTTGGATGCCTTCTGAAAAAATTGCAGATGTATTCATTAAAGTTTTTGGTTTTTTCATGTCTAATATTGCACATGTTTAACACATCATACCTTTTAAAAATAATTCAAAACAACTTGGAAAAGAAAAAAAAAGTTTGGCTGAATTAGCCACAACTCGCATCATGCTATAACCTCTGATGAGTGCTCTCAGGTAGACATCCTGCAATGTGATGCAAACAAAAGAAATGCCTTTATGTTGTCACTAAACATAAGATCAACATGTAGCCAACGGTGTAAAATCTTGGTTTTCCTCACCTCTTAGATTAGCAAAAAGTCCAACATGACACCTTTTTTTAATGCACTATCAAATAGTTGTCAGCAGGGGGCGCTACTATACTGTAGCACAGTCTGTTCTGCATGTACATGATTTTTTTTTTCTTCTTGATGTGCAGTTCACATGAGTACAGCTATGACTCAGCTGAGGTTTGTCTTTTTGGACAATTTTATGGATTTCAAAAAAAGGAACAATCGATTTCTTCCAGCATGTTTTCCCATTTCTGTTAAGTGAGAGTTCTTTGCGTGAAAACAATCCACAGGAATGAATCGCATCTGCACTCTTGTAGCAGAAGTTGCGAGACTGACATTGTGGTTGTAGATGTCCGGGTGTGTTACTCTCATTCATCTCCATTCAGCCTGTATTTACCTGCCCTGAGCTCGTTTTCTATTGATTTTGCTGATGACAGAACACAGCGGGAGGATCTCAAATGGCCGACCCCCCTACAGGTTTCCTGTGACATCCTGATCTCTCACACATTTGACATCCTATCATCTACAAATATGAAATTATGGTAATCATTAGTGTCTGATCGCCTGATATGGCAAATAATTAATGTTGACATACACTGCACAGCTTTGTCATTTTGTAATATCACATTGCACCTTTGCTCACAGACATCCAGGTCCCTCCCTCCCTCTCTCTCTCTCTCTTCCTTTTGTCCTCCAAGAAGAAACTGACAGAAACAGTAACTAGAACTGACCTTATCAGATGAGACCATCAACACCTTTCCTCCGCCTGTCCATCCATTTAATCATCTGCCCTTGCATTCACACATCTGATGATTAGCTCAACAACCAGCCGTTGCTTCAGGTCCATTTGTGTTTCAGGTCAGAGCAAAACACAAACACAAACACACAGACAAACGCAGAAACCTGAGAGCCACGGCCTCCCGAACATTTTAGCTTAAGAGCAAGATGAAGAGATTAGGGTGTGCTGTTTAAACAAATATGGATTTCACTAAAAAGGAAGTTGTTTATTTAACAAAGGAAGCTCAAAACTAACAACAAAACTAAAAAAAAGCTCATTTTAAAAATAAAATCAGTGATTTAATATCAACTCTTCAAAGTCATCTGTGCTCACACAAATGCGTGACAAACACTAATGATGTTTTATTTGCAAGTTTTGTTTTCCTCATGGGCCCTCAGAGAGTAGTGTGTTGATAGGTGTTGTACTGCAGCTTGGTGCATAAGAGCTCAGAATCACTGCCAAAGTTATAGGGTCCATTTCAGACTGGGGCCAACACAGTAAAAATGTATGTGCTCAGTGAAGCCTGGGATGAAAGCATCCACCAAGTAGCATATTTTATAAGATCATATAAAGGTTTGAAAAGCCCAGTTGGTCCAATTAAAGCAACACCAATGCAGGCAGCACAAGCCAAGATCAAGTAATTAATACACATAAAATATTCCTCTCATGACGGCGACAGAAGCCAAAATAAGAGAGTAGAGGAGAAATATGAGGTTCATTGAAAGCAGGTGAGCTTGGCTCCCTCTCTGCATGTCAGACAAGCACAAATAACACAATTTCTCACTCAATTCTATTCTAAACTTCACATCAGTGTTTCCTTGATTATAATTTAATGTGATGGAAATGTTATCAGGGACAAACTACATTTAAAATAAGTGACTGTAAGCAAGTCTTCAAATCCACTCTAGAGTTTAACAAATGACACACAAATTCTAAAAACAAAATGTTTTTTATATCTCCTGTGTTGGTGCAATAGATGTGAATGACGAGTACATAATGCTCTTACATCCTGCGCTGTTGGAGTCTTTGTCCATTACTTTTCTGCTTTATAGGCGGTCTACAATTGCACCGTACTTAAAGGTTATTACTTACAAATTTCTTAGAGGATCAAAAGTCTGCCGGGGAAAAAATCTGTCAAAACACTCGATATTTATCTCAATGCTGGGTGATATTAAAGACAGAGTTTCAGGCTATTATTATATTTTTATATCCTGTTTTAATCATGTCATACATTACATTGTGATGGAGCAAAATAATATAATACCAGAAAAATGAAATGAGACTCACTGGAACACAGTATTCTTTCGAGTTTAATTAACTTTTTGACACAGAGTGCAAATAAGTGTGACTACTGCCTTAATTAAATAAAGGTTATGCATGTTATCACATGTGGGAAATGTGGAGGGTTTTGGATATTAGAGAAAAGACAAGACTAGAAATAAAAAGAGAAGAAAGAGGAGAGAAAATACTTGCTTTGCTGAAGAAAAGAAATGTTTCAGTGCCTGG
>JAPZDX010000024.1:16999033-17034693 GCA_029783625.1 Naso annulatus
ATTTGGGGGTAAACTATTCCTTTAATGCTCAATAAATTCATCTCGGCAAAAAATACCGATACATGCTCTGTTCACGGAGAAAAGCATCAATCGGTGCAGCAGATTATCTCCATCAGCTGTCTAAATAGATCTCATAAAACATTGGGAGCTAAATGACTCTGACTCTGTATTGTGTAATAAGATTTAAACTCTATAGAAACTGATAGAAACAAGCGTTTGATGACTCAGTTAGGACGGGCCTCTGACTTTTACCACATCTGTGTCTCCTCTCATATACCTTCCCTTCCTTGCTCAATGCTTCTGTTCCCGCTGGCTAAATACTGGAAGAACTACCTATTCTCCCCCTTGTTCCCAGGAGAGAGGTATTTAAGCAAACACAGGAAAAGGATGTATCCCCAAATGAGCCAATGAGCAGCAGATGTGTGTAGTTTGTCCCGTGATAGACCTCAGGGCTGAAGGGGTCAACCCGAGGTTTACAGCCCCAGACTCCTGCTGTTACTTGCAGATGCGGCGTAATGAAGTGCAGATCTCAGAGGGGCAGTTTGCAGCACGGATCAGCGTTGGCGTCTGTCCATTGCGTTCATAATCCATAACAAAAGACCTGTGCCGTTCCAGTTTTATGAGATTTTTTAAAATGAACTCCAATTTCCTTGCTTGAAAGAGAGTCTGATGGATTGCAGAGGCGTATTTCTTTGCCATTTCTGTCTTTGTAGGTGCAAAATTTGCAAACACTGATTGTGTGCTGTTTTTACAGTGTGTATTTGGTTTGTGTTTCAGGGCGGCCCGGGCATAAGAGGAGCCAGAGGGGACAGAGGAGAGCCAGGAGTGACGGTTTGTAAAATGCACTTAATTCCACAGACTATTTGTTCTTCATCAAAACCTCCAGCACATAATAAGTCTTAAACAGCATCTATCTTGCATCTTTCACGCGGTTGAGTCAGTTGTTCCACACTGGGGAAAAAGATGCACCTCAGTCGTTGACAGTAATGAGCTGGTCGGACTAGATGGTGTGCAGCTGAGACAAGAAATATCATTGGCATGGTTGTAAGCACAAACAGAGGGAGGGAGAATAATTTCATGGTTGGATAAATTAAGCTTGAACTTGAAAAATTAAAATTTCTCCTCTCAAACTGGCTGCACACCAGAGACTCTTTTTGTTTTAATGTGTCAGAGTTCAATCATATTGAACTCTACATGAGACAACAGAGGCGAGGACACTTTGCAACCGGAAACAAATACACCTCGTCGCCTTTCCCCTGAAGACTAGGTAAAACTCTTTATAATACATATTACTCAGAATCTGAACATGCTGGTATACACCTCTACCTCCAAGGACAGAACAGCTGCCATCCTGACAAGTGGATTAAAAGAAAGAAGTTAGGAGTGTGAAGTAATGCCACCAACTCACAAACAAAGAGCTTTTCAACTGCAGCCCACTCAGTCCTCCAGACTGGATGTGAAGCACCCTTGGGCTGAGTGAAGTGGTCATTTTGCAAAAGCTTATATCCGACTCAGTCCTAATGCAGGCTCTTATCGTCACTTTTATTCTGTCTTTTGAGGACACAGTTCCAACAAAGCCTGCCTCTCGCTATTAATGATTTTTTTACTACAAAGGTTGTCTGCTTTCGTTTTGCTGTGGCTGTCAATTCAAATCAAGTCAATGCAGTTTTATTCACACAGCACCAGATTACATAGGCTGTCTCAAGACACTTCACATGCAGGGCAGCTCTAGATTACACTCTATCATCACAAAGACCCAGCAACTGACAGCAATCCCCACATGAGTGAGCGCGCAGCGATATTGTTGAAAAAAAACTTCTTTTTAACAGACAGACACCTCACAAGAAAAGAGAAGAACCTGGCTCAGAGGTGCGCGACCATCTGCTGTGACTGGTTGGCTGTCTGTTCCAAACTGTTTCAAAGCATCCAGCTGTGGCAGTCAGCACAAAGGCCTGACGCTGGTGGAAAATTTTCAATATCAATATGCAGTCCCATGATTGTAATTTAATCTTTAAGGTAGAAAATATGTGATCTCTTTGAAAATAGCAGCAGGGGTCCTGCCACTTCGCTCAGGCACGCAGGGCTCTCCATCAGTCAGATCAGCTGGATTATCTCGACCATATGTCCCACTTTGACTTGAGTTGAGAGACAGTACATGAAGCAGCCCACCCAGAACTTGAAATTTCCCCAGAATGAAACAACGACACGATCAAACTCATGTAAGGCTTTTATTAATACAGGCCATGTGTGTTTGATGGGTGTAATTGTGTTGGTTTTGGAGTGACGAGTGGTTTTTGTTCTGCTGGCACACACATGTGCTACAGTACACACTTACATATTAATATGAGCCTGCCAGATCACAGTTGGGCAGCATTTGTACCTCTGCAGCTGCAGCCAAGTTTATAACAGTTGAATTATTGTGCTTTAGGAGACCATTTTCTCCTTTTCATTCTCACTGCTCATACTGGACACAGTGTTTGTTCCAATACAAGCGCTGTTATCAAAACAAACCTTTAAGTAATTGAAATTTTTGTCATCTGATAACAGATCCATCTCGTCAAGTAGTTTGGAGCCATACTTTTGTAATATTTTTAAGTGAAATGTCATGTAACACATTGTAGTCTGTTTTGTTTGGGGTTTTTTTTTCCCGATCCATTCAAGTAAATCTGATCCAAAGTTTGTCTTGACTGTTTTCATGGATAAGAAAGACATGAATCCGGCCACTGTTTGGTTGAACAGTAAAACAATAAATAAAGTCAGAGTGAAGATTACTTTGGCTGCATCTGCCGCTGAGCCAACAAGCTACAGAAGCTGCGAATCAATGATGTTTTGCTAGAATTTCTCTTTTCTGACTCCCACTGCAGGAACTATCTGCAGCTCCCACACAGGGACTAAAAAAGCTGCCACATGGGCACAACTTGACTCTAGATGGATGGACAATTTTTCAAATCGGTTTCCTGTAGTAGATCTCATTATAGAAGCAGCAAATAGTAGCAATTATTCTGGAGTAAGGGATTAAAGATTTGTACATTTGTTTTTAAAGCATTTCGTGAGTGTGATATTAATGAGCCTATCGCCAGCAGCAGATTAAAAGACTCCTTTATGCTAAAAAAACTTTTCTCACATTGGGTCCTTTAAATAACTGTTCCGAAGTTTTTAATCACATGATAATTATACAGAGAGGAGTTTGCTCAATTGTCATGGAATTGAAATGGAGATGCCGGATTGACTGATTGACAATCGATTGTTATAGGTCAATTTTCAGAAAAAATATGTGATTAAAAATATCAGGATTTATGGTGTTTAGTAGACGATTGCGATGTGAGGGAAATATCGGTGACTTGTGAATCATGAGTCGCACAGCATTCTCACAAGGGTTTATTAAATTGTAGGTTCTCCCCAGGCAATATTTTACTAATACTGATTACAACACAGCTCCCACTACTGCAGTGAGCATCGTCCTCCCACCTGCCCCTCACATCCACATACTGACTGCCTGCACACAGCACAAAAGGAGGAGAGACACCACAGCATGGCTGGCAAAGGAGATGCGGTCTGTGTCGTCACTAGTCGCTTTTTAGAATGAAGTATCTGAGGGGGTCTGAAAAGTTGCTTAATCTAGTGAGACAGTCACCCAGTTGATAACACTTTGGATATATGATCATGTTTTAAATCAGAAGTTTGCACAGAGAGGAGGGACACACATGGTTCATTGTGTTTGTGTATGAGAGAGAGACAGAGGGGCTGAGTGAATCAATGCTGTGCACACAGCAAAACAATGAAATAAGTTTAATTGTCCGATAAATTAAATCTTAGTATTAATGCAACAAAATGTTTTTATCATGTCACTAACAGGCATACAGTTTCTAACAAACTTTTTTTTTGAGATTTTCTCTTAATTTTAATATTAAATATTCATTTTTGTTAGAAATCATAAATAAAATAGTGTGGGATAAATAGACCCAGAAGGTTTCAAATAGACACATTGATCAGCGATTGGTATATGTCTACATTTCTATTTTTTCTGAGTATTTCCATAATTTTGTCTCTAGTGAGTTTAAGAGTGTAATCAGAGATGAACTCTGAGACAATGAAATCTATTGTTTGTTTTCACAGGGACCTCAAGGGCCGATGGGAGAGATCGGCCCTCCTGGGCCCTCGGGACCACCTGGTCCTCAAGGACCCAGTGGTCTTTCTATTCAAGGGCCCCCGGTAAGATTTTACCTATGTGTGCTTGTGTGTATACAGAAAAGTCCATTTTTTCAAAGAGAGCAAAGCCATATTTTGGAAATGTATATAATTACTGTAATTGATAGTTTAAACATGAAAACATGGTTTAATAAACTTTTTTTAACTCTTTAACTTTTGTTTAACTTTTCCTCTCTACATAAACAACTGTGATTTTTAATCTTTAGATGGAATGTGTTTGTGATAAAACCTAAAGAAGAATATTTTTAGAAATGTGGTTGTTAAATGAACAAAGTTTCTGTTGTTCCCGAGCATCATTGCTACATTATATTATATGGAAACATAAAGAGTGTGATGTTAGCCATTTTACTCCCACCTGTCTCTGGTGGTGTCACAAGATGTGTGTAATTAGAAACTGTTTAAGAATTGAGCTGTCAACTACCTGCTGCTGTAAACTGACAAATGTTGACGTTTGCCTCAAATAGACTTTCAGACGCTGAAAGGATCTTGTCAAAGGCACACTGAAACCTTTCAGGAGACTTGTGGTGGCCCGGCATCTTATTAAGATAACTGGCGTTGGTTTTTCCAGTCCTTTGGCAGTTATCGCTGCGACCAATGGTCCAGCTGAGATGTAATGACATTATTTGTTTTAACAGGGTGCTGCTGGAGAGAAGGGAGAGAGAGGAGAGATCGGTCCAGCTGGACAAATGGTAAGACAATATTTCCCCAAAAACTGACATAATAGTTAAACACAGAAGTTCGTGTCGCACGTGTTCATGATTCTCACCTTCATTCAACCTGCTCATCAGCGACTCATACACACACATTTACACACCAACGAAACAGGCATCGAGAGCAATTTGTGTTACAGACATGAGGTGATGCTGTGCTGGTACAAACCTCATTAGCAGAACATTTTTCATGTTTGCACAATAATGTGCAGGGAATCTTTCATTACATTAAGGAACAGTGTACAAATGCTCTACAGATGCCACTTATCCAACACAGTTGCTGTGGCCAGCATTGAAAGCTTCGGACAAGAACAGGTTGGACCTCAAGTTGCAGACAACTTACCTGTCACAGCTTTTTCACAGGCTTGTTATTGTCCAGTATGACTTTAGGGTTTTGCCATCTGTTAGTTTGACATGCTCAAGACAGCCCGTTGATAGTGTTTCTGTGTTTTCATTTGGATGGAGGTTTGTTTAAAGTTGTGCTTGTGCGTCTGGAATTTTTTTGAGGATGACTGATAAAACGTCATAAAAACATTCATGCACATGTGGACTACTGTGTGTGTGTGTGTGTGTGGACTGTTTAGATACTGACACACATGTCCATGTGGACACAGATGAAGAGCTGTCTAACGGAGTCATTGAGATGTGAATAATTATTACCAGTGTCTTCATTACTGGGCAGTGAACCAATGAGAGGTAATACTGAATTAATTTATCAGTGTTTTATTGGGAGGCCTGGACATCAGCAAAGACAGAGTTAACGGTCTAGTAAGGCCTTATTCAGACCAATCAGGTTTGTGCGGTGGCGTGGGAGTGTCGACTCATTTGTAAATGCAAATTAACGTCTTTGAACTCCTTCATGGAAGAGTTGTTCAGCTCTGCTCGGTGTGATTGGCCAATCAGCTGATTGACCACTGCAGTGTCATGTCAAGTTAAATTTCTCTAAGGGTCGGCTTCAACTTCAGCTTCTTTTTCTGAACCTCCTGTCGTCAGCACGGCTGCGGCCTATTCTGACTACCCACACCTAAACAAATAGAAGAACTGACGTTTTCAAGGCCACATCTGATTTGGTTTTAACTCGGTACCAGGAGAAACGTGTTGTCAAAATTGTAGTGACAGCAGTTTTTTCGAAAACAGTGGCTTTGAATTAAACCTTAAACTTGCACATCCTCACATCTGTTTGTTATTCTGCTTAATTCTGCTTAGGTTGAAGCTTAATCAAGCTTATTCTGTGTATTATGTAACATCATCAAAGTCAAACCACCGGTCTATGCACACACACACACACACACACACACACACACAGAGTCCTGACAACTAATTAGGCTAACTAAGTGAAACCTGTGAGGCTGTATCATGGCTTTGCAGAGTCTTTTATCTGAGTGTTGGGCTTGAATCTGAGTTTCTAGACTGGTGAGTTAAATATTAAAGACATCTTTGACATAATATAATAAAATGTGATGATGTACCAAAGGTACAGCAGTTCACAGCCGGCAAGGTATTACGGCAAAATTTACTTTACTGTGAGTTATAGTTCATTTAATTGATACATTATAGTCTGGACTAATATTGGATAGATCTGTTAAGACTGAGCTGCAATATATCCTGTAAGGCAGCATGAAATAAGCCTTGGCCTAGAGTGTGGCAGAGTGCTCCCTGCCAGATCATTTTCTTAGTTCATCTCAATCAGTTTTACTGTCTTTGCCCATAACCTCAATTATCACCACATTTTATCATCAAAATGTCCGTGAGAGCTTAAATCACAGGTGCACAAGCTGATATTGTGCACATGTTTCCATTAAGCGTACCACTTTATTGTAATTTGTTGTAGATGTCACAAGAAATTTATTTCACTGATTTTACTTGAAGTGAATTCTTCACATTGTTTGAAAGTGGAGAATGTGGGAGCCAACATTCCCAAAGGCTCCGTCAGCTCCATCTTAGACACCCACTGAGTCAAAGCAGATCCTAATGCAGCACGTTCTGCCTACTGTAGAGATACTGCAGGTCTGTTCTACAAATGCTTTTATCGAGCTCAGAGGCTGGAATAGTTTCCTTGCTGAGATGTTTGTTTTTCTTTCCCCCCAGTTAACACTTTTTCCCACAGTATTTGTTTTAGGGTGCATCAGCTCGTGTTATCCATCACCGTGTTGTCTGAGCACCAGGACAAACGAAATGAAATGTGTCTCTGAGCCCAGTTTCACCAGAGGACATCACCAAGGTGCAAACCAATCTGACTTACAGCTCAAGTTTAGCCTGTAATAGATTTTTGAACTTCCTGTAGGCTTTCGGGGGGAGAAAAAATATTATTTATTTAAAATGTACTCATTGACTGGCAATGATTATGTCAGTGATTAGCACATTATCACAGTCCTCCTCAAGGATTGCAACAAAGTACGGAGACTAAAGCCATCTTTACATAGTTCAAGTTGCCCAATTCCAAGTTTTTCCTCTTATGTGGCACAGAACGGATATGCCTTATGAATGTGTAAGCAGGAAAAAAGCACGTTGAATCAGATATACTCAAGCACTCTCTGTGCTTTCATATAAACATAAACGTAACAGTTAAAGCACTAATTAGGATTAGGGATTTAAAGACAGGTAACAACAGGTACCTGTAACTCTTGTTACAGAGTTACCTATGATGAGAGTTATCTGTCTTATAAGCAGTGAGGGCAAAGAGATGGTGCGTGCAAAGTACAGAGTTCATACAGAAATTGACAAGTTAAGAGAACATTTCAGTTGTGACCAAAGGGTGCGATTCAAAGTTCTCAGGGCTGCGTTGCAAGCGTTAGTCGCCACTGTAGCCGCTGTAAGCAGTCAGGCGGTCAAATTAATTTAATAAAGGCAACAAATCACAACTGGGCATCAAGACCTGTAGTATAAATGCAGCCTAAGTTTGCAGCTGAGGGAGGGATTGCATTTACCAGGGCGGTATTTATAGATAGAGCACATTGGGCCGAATTCTAGCTCATCAGGTGACAACACACATTTTAGTGCCTGCAGGAACCAAGCTAAACAAAGAAAGGGACACCAGGTGCCAAGACATCACAACAGAAACTCATATATGCCAACATGTTAACAGTGTGTTTTCTGGATAAGCTGCTACAACAGTACTCCGTGCAAAGATAAACAATTGAGGAGGACAAGTGGTTAAACTCATTTTAAATTCATTACAGCCACATTTAGCTGCAGTCTGGCTCTCCATGTGGAGCTGACAGTGCAAAAGCTTTAAGTTTGAGAGACAGCTCTCGCAGACAGCATTGAGCAACGCTATTATTTTCCTTTTCACACCAGAGCACAAGTTGTTACACTGGCTGCTCCCATCCGCCGATCACAGATCATGTCAAACTGATCCATCGATCGGCCCTCGGGGCACTGTACTCTGATGGGATGGTCACTCTCTAATGATTTCCTTTGATAAAACCCAACTTTCATACTTCAGGATGGTGCTGCAGGGCATCTTTATTAATATTTCAGAGCAGATTCATTGGCTGTGTAGTGGTGCGTATTAAATTACTCAGTAAGACTGGTGGGTTAACAGTGTCTTAATTAAAGACTAAATTATACCACCATGATGACGATAATGACAATAATATATACTGTGTTTTGATGGGTGTTTGTCACAGTGCTGATGCAGATAAATGGAAGATTTTTGGCAGTGGCAGCTGTAAAGACAATATGTTGTCATGCTGAAAATGATCATCATGTTTGTAAAGAAACTGAATCAGTTTCTTTCAAGAATTCTGTGTGTTGAGGAAAGACGAATTCAGCCACTGTTTGGGAGTCCTTCTCTATGTATTTCTGGACGTCTACCAAATTTCTACCAAACCTGTTTAATATTTTAGCACAGTTTTTTTTCAGAAGGCAAAAAGCAGCAGACTCTGCTCGTGAGGAGGGAATGACGAGTGTGTGAAGCAGCTCACCGAGAGCTGCATCACTTCCTGATGCAGCAGTGTCCTGTTCTCTCTCTGCCTGCATAGTCCTATTAATAAAAGCTGGCAGTGCTGCCCTGTGCCGCACTATGTTACCGGGTAATAATGTGTTTTGTCAGAGAGAGGAATATGAATGGGTTTGAGTGTGTGTGTGTGTGTGTGTGTGTGTCTGTTTGTGTGTGTGTTGCTCAGTGGGGGAATGTTGTAGCTTCCAGGGCCCTGTTGTAATATACGAGGGACCACAGAGAATATCACTACTCTAAAACATCAATTACCTCTCTCTCTCTCGCTCTTTTCCTTTTGCCATTTCTTTTTAAGTTCTCTTTCTCTCTCTCTCTATGACTCTCTCTCTCTCTCTCTCTCTCTGCAGTAAATACTGTGTAACCTTGTCATCAGCGTCCCCTCCACCTCTGGAACAATTTGACAGTGAAAAATGCTGCTGCAATGAATAGCAAAGTGTGTTTGTGTTCATGTGTGTTCGTCCGTCTTCCTCATCTCATTCTGTTTATCGGCGTGCGTGTGTGGGTTTGCTATCAAGTAATTTTTTTTCTTTTTTTTTTCTCGTCAGAGAGAGGAGTGAAATGTGGTTGTGTGAGTGTGTGTGCGTCTGTATGAGTGTGTCAATAATTTAAACTTTTTTTTCCTCACTATTGCTTTATCTGCTGGACACTGTGTGTGTGTGTGTGTGTGTGTGTGTGTGCGTGCGTGTGTGTGTTGTTCTGCAGTAAAGCAATCCCAAGGCTAATGGGCTGAATCAGATTCACACTTGGTTTCTGATCATCAGTCTTTGGTCTCCTCACTCATGTTGTTCTCAAGTCCTGCTTAAGAGGCTCAGATGGATGTGTGTATATGTGTGTTTGTGTAACAAGTGCCCAGCAAAACAAACAAACAGTTCACTCAAATACACTTTTACACTTATAACACACTATCATGAACCAATAAACAGATATAAGGACATTTTAATTTGTTTAAAATGTTTATTGATGTCTTCTGTAACAGTTATAACTTTGAATATGTGAGTTATTGTTAACATAACTAGCTGTAGTTAACATGGCAGTCAGACTTGTCATTTGTTAACTGTTGATATGTAATAATTGTTGACAAGCACATTAATAAACATTTGAAATGTCGATATTAGAGATATGATGCATAAACTTTGTGTATCAGCTAATACTGAATACCATTCAGTAAAGATGCAATAAAAATTCTAGAGGTTTGTAATAAATAATTTCTGTAGTGTCAGATCCGTGCATATGCTTGTGTGCCTGCCAATACTCGGTCCAGCATTTGAGGCATTTCTGATACTAGTATTGCTGTCATAACAACATTATTACCAATCTTATTGTACATTATTGAAGCCTATGTTATATTGCTTGATTATATTTTTTTTTGTTTGTTTTGTCATGTTTTAAAAGAGCAAAAAGAACAATTGAAAAAACAAGTGGAGCTGCACTGGCTTACTCCTCTGCCTCTTTTGTGTGTGTGTGTGTGTGTGTGTGGCGGGGGGATTTTGTCTATACACGTGTATGGGCAGTAGGAGAGATATTATTGCTGCTGTCTAGGGAGATGCACATCAGCCAACAGTTAAACAACGTCACATCATTAATCACTTGAGGCCTGTCCCCTGTGACCCCGTCCTGTAATTTGTTGTGCCTTTTAACAGTGTTAACTGTCCTGTTTTATGAGCTCTCTGCTAATACTGAAGTACAGAGATAAATCACCTCAACACTTAATCCATGACTGTGTTTTGGAAACAGCGGCGTGCATTGACCTGCAGAGAGGTGGATGAAGGGGAAATGGGGCAGGAGATGGAGCACAGCAGGGCTGTCTGCTGATATAGAGACACTGCTTTATCCCAAGGGTTTGGGGATCGTTCTTTCAACCAATTGTATTTAAGTCCACTGCTGTCAAATCTGTTTTGACCTTTGATTGAACGTGTGTATGTATTTTAATTAACTATTTTATGAAAAAAGACATTCTGACACCTAATTTAAAGGAACAGCAGCTTGTCATGACTGACAGTGACATGAATTTCTTTTTACTAACAAAAAAAAAAAAACCATGAGCAGTTTAACTGCTGCTTTTTTCATTCTATAGCTTAAGAAAATGTGCTGTGCTCTCTGTGAACCACAGTGAGTGATGCAATGGTGATTCAAAGCTGCTTGTTTGTGCTTTGTTTAGGGTGTTCCTGGCAGCCCCGGCTCCCCTGGTAGAGACGGCCCCCTGGGATCAAGGGTAAGATAAAACACTGACCTCACCTTTACTGGTTTCTGTGACAGTGTGATTTAGCAGTTCTGGGGATACGAAGTGTAGTGATCGTGTGATACATAGATCTAATTTATTGAAAAGATGAAAATATTTGTGTTACTTTTACAGCTGTGCGCTGCATCTGAAGTCCCAGCTGTGTTTGTCTGTTTGGTTTTATGTGTCTTCATAAAACCATACAAGTTGTTCTCCAATGGTGGAGAACAGTGCAGACTGCCCAGCTTTTAAACACAACACTTATAATAGATGAACCCCATTCATAGGGGGCTCTGTGATACCAGGTGGCTTTAGTTGATGCTGACAGAAGAATCAGGTCTTACAATTCCCAACTGAGCCGTAAATATTAAAACAGTAACACAGACAGAGCGTAAAGTGTCAGCAAGCAAGGAGGAAGAAGAGGAGGTTTTATCCAAATATGTAATATGATAACAGAAGAGTTTTGTCTTGGCCCGGCTCCTGGCAAGGTGAAAGACTCTCCGCATAATCCATCTGCTGTCTTTTTGCCGGCCGACAGGCGTCCAGATGCTCATCCCCTTAGTGCTCGTTTTTTGAAGAAGTCATGTACTTTTCAGGCTCGTCATTTCCTTCAGGACACTTGTATTGCATGTTGGTTGGAGTTTCCTCTCACAGTGCCAGTTCATGAAAGTAATAACTTGCATTCTATGTTGGTTTAATTAAATGTCTCAGTAACGACCATCATATTGTGAAATTGCATCTGTGCTACATTCTTTAATCTGCCTTCTAGTTGCAATTTTTCCCTCTACAGGTTTTTGTTGCTCTGAAGCAGCAGTGTGCTCGTGATTACTGACTACAGTCGTCTTTGACAAACAAATGTATTAGTATCTGTCTCCATTTGGCTTAACTTAGCCACTAGTCACTGTCTGTTGTTAATAATGCACATGCACTGAGCAGCAACAATTTGAATGCTAAAACAGCCAAAGATACACTGTTGATACTTGCTGTAAAAGGCTACTTGAGCGCTTAAAGAATATCAGAAAACTATCAAACTGTTTCCTCGTCCAGGGATTTTTTCTTTATCCTGGTTCAAGGATTCTGTAGTCACATTAGGTAAATCTTATCTGTCAGTCCTAACCCATCCAATTCACTTGTAAACCAATGAAAAAAAGTGTCCAAAATAAAAATTTAGAAAGGAAAACGATAGTAAATTTTAAACACTTCACAGCTTGAATCTTTTATGACACAGTTTACACATCTCTGTTTAGTAGTTTATTGAATCCAGTCAGATTTTAAGAATGTTACACTACCACGCTCACAGAACAAAGGGCATGTTTACTTATGTAATTATTGAGTGTAATCCTGTAAAACTATTCATCAGGAAGCATTTTTGGGTTTAATTGAATGGGAACAACACCACCCTTTGCAGCACTGATTTCACATCCTTATGTCATCCTCATGCTACATATATAGTTGTGTATTTTATATTTGCACGTGTTGTCGAGGCTGCAAAAGAGAAAATTTACGCTAAGTTAGAAGACACTCAGAGCGAATTATGATTTACGTTTAGTTTACACAGGAACAGAAAATGTCTCAAGTTGGTGCTTTTATTCTGTGAATCACGCTCTAATGTTTCCAGCTGCATTTTCAGACTCAAGTCCTACATTTTTTATTTCATATTTTTTCAGCAGATGCTTTGGAAGCAGTAGTAAATGGGATGCAGTGAATTCTGATAAAAATCTATCCACAAGAGATTATTAATATAACAGTGATTTCTGGTATTGCTATTTACTTGACATCAGTACAGCCATCAGAAAAGTAGTTATGTGCAAAAGTTTATATTCTTTCACTAAGCTTGTGCAGGTTTTTGGGGTTATTCCAGTTACTAGTCTGTATCAACCGGTGTGTACAAAGCAGATCAGAGGAAACAGATACAGTGTTGCTGTTTGCTGATTCACAGTAAATCAGCATCACACTAGTCCACTGGGCATACGCAGTGCAGAAAGCTTTTAGTTAGGTGTATAAAAGCCAAGAAACCGACTGCCTTAGTTTAGAAAACAACACAAGTCCGGTCGAAAGTGTGCTGCAGCAGCCAGCAAGATGAGTTAAAACAATAGTGACTGTCTCTTCGGAGCTTTATTTGTCCATATCACAGTGAAATCGGTCAAGCAGAGCTATAAATCTTAACTGTGTCATTGTCATGGCATTTAAAAACTTTTTTTAAACTTTTTGAACTCAAGCAAAACCTCATTATCTGGCCTTGTCCTCCAGGATACAGGCCCATGAAAACATGTTGGCACTTTGACATCTAGAGACCCAAAAACTTCAAGTCCATCATTCTGGCTGACAACTTTATTTTTTAGGATATGTAACTTCCTCCATCCAACACTGAGGACAGTGTGCAGCTCTCCTCAGATTTTACTTGCACATTCAAGCTCACCTTGTAGCCCTTTGCAAATAAAGTTCAATATATAAAAAGCTCAATCTTGTTAGAAGAGGTTACACAGAAAGAACCTGTGCTGTGTTCGGGGCTGTTTCAGCACGCATATAAAAATTTGAATTCGATTAGCCTCGGCTAGCTTTTTAGACTGCAGGTCAGACAGTAAATCTGTTGTGGCCTTGCTCTCAAAATGTAACAGCAGTGATACATTTTCATGAGCCTGACTCCAGTTACAGAAAGCAGGAGAGTGAATTTCTTTTAAAAACCTCAAAAAGAAAAGTTTTGGATTATAATGCAGCCGGTATTTGGAGTGCTAATAGTGTGACACCAGGCTGACTCTTGCCCAAGTGTGACGACTAATGCTGGTTTGCTTCTCAGTGGGAAATTTGGTAACTTTTTCTCGCGTTTCGATGGCGACTCTTCTTGTTCCAGATGCATTTGTGCTCAGATTGAAGGGATTTCAAAGAAAAAAGGTTGTGACACTGTGAGACTGAATATTTGGGAGGAACGAAAGCCTCCTCCAGAGTCCCATTAGCTGGTTTGCCAGAGAGACTGTTTACTGTGTGACACTAGAGTGACTCTCACAGAGGAGCTTTCCAATGTCACATACTGGCTCAGCTTTTCAGAGAAGCAGGAGAAAAACATTTGGATTAGGTACATATTACTTGGAAAAAATACAGTTCCCAGGAGAACTTAACTTAGCTTGATGCTTTAGCTGTTGTGGGGAGCACTTTGGATGGAACTCCACAGGAGAATTTCCTGCTCCAACATGCGCTTTCTTTCTCTGTCTCACCAAATATAGGCTTAAAAAAGATTCAGCACATGTCTTAAATTCATCCTGAGAAAATATAGAATGCAAATACAATTTCAAGTTTTTCAGCCTTTCTCAATTTTTACCTTGTCTTGGCCTGTAACCTTACACGTGTTAAAATGAGTACCACGTAAGAACAGTGTTCTTACTGAAAGGGCATCAGGCTCAATGTGTGACCGCAAAGTAACTTCAGACATCCAGGGTAAAATGAAAAGGATTAGCTGAACCTCAGGTTAAGCTGATTTCCATGCGTTCAGCTTCCAAAGTGTGTATTGAAAGCACTGAATTTGTTCAGTCGAATTGACCCATAAATACCAAGCCACTACACAACCATCATCGTGTCATTATATGTCATGCATGAACAAAAGCAGACCCTACAGAAGCATCATACAGTAGGTATGAGTTGTGTTCTCTTCAAACCACAGCATTATGGAGAAGACATTTAATGAAAAGACTTAAAGCACCCTGAGGCAGCTTAAATGCAGATCGTGCAAAAGCCAACAGAACTCATGTTCTTCTACATTCTGTCAAAAAGTCAAAGCAAAAACTAAGGTTTGACTGGAGCAGTTGTCAGAACAGCTACTAGTAGCAGAAGTTATTACTGTAGGTTCAATTTGGGGACTTACAGAAAATTCCTCTTGATTATTAAGAGAGGGTTTTTGCAAATAAATTCTGCCTACAATTATGAAAGTGCACCTACTATTTAATAAACTTATGTACTATTCATGTGCGTCTCTCAGGGTCTGCCAGGTAATATTGGACCACAAGGACGACAAGGACCACCTGGACCCATCGTAGGTCTCTTTTAAAAAATAAATAGATAAAAAATTTGAAAAAATCAGCATTGTTTCGAGTGGCAAGTCATCCTGATGCATGGGCTGACTGATTCTGCTTCCTCTCACCTTCCTTCTCCATTTCTGTCTCTTTCTCTTATCGCCTGTCTGTCTCTCAGGGATCTCCAGGAGCACCAGGAGCTCCAGGACCTGGTGGGTCAGCAGGGCTGCAAGGAGATCGAGGACTTACTGTGAGTGAAAATGTTTTGTTTTGTTACAATTGATGTGAAAAAAAGTGATACTAAACATGTTCAAAGACAGACATCTTCGCTGATATACATGGAACATGTTATTAACTATGTATCAGGGGGTATTTTTGTTTATGACTGTTATATTTAAGGTTATTGTAATAACTGACTCAAACCACATTAACCTTCATATGAACTCAGACAAAGTTTAGGAACTTGAAGTGCCCGTTTGCTCCAGCCAGATCCTAAGAGGCCTGTGGTGTCAACATTCTCACACATTATCTCTCTGCTCAGGAGAGTCTGACTTCCAAATTAACAATGACTCAAGGAGGACATCGACTCCTCTCCTAATTCTCATCTTTAGATTTTTTCCTCCCATCACGCCTCCTTAAATTTACTAGGGGGCAACAACTCCCGATTAGCATCAAATGCAAACTAAATTGCAGATCGTAGCTCAGTTGTGGCGCTGACAAGAAGCTCATGCTTCATGGGTTGTTTGTTTTTCTTTTACTTTTTCAGCTCTATTCTGCTAACCACAGACAGCCTGTTAGGATTGGACACATAATAATCCTCATAGTCACAAATGTTTTATGTAGTTAGTTTTGCAAATAGCACTGGTCTTTTAAGCGTGTTCAAATGACAAATCCTGGTACATTTTTCTTATAAGTCGACATTTTAAGGAATAACCGCGAGACAGATTTTGCTAAGACCCTGCAAAAGAAGAAGAAAGATGAGCAAGTGACACAGCACAAGCACAGAAAAAGGCAGCAGAGAAGATGTTTGGTTCCCAGCTTTGTGTAAAGCTAACAGGAACAGATGATACTGTGATGTCGGTGACAGCTAATCTAGACGCGGGTCAGCTCTGCGGGCCAGCAGCAAAGTTTGGCTCAGAGAAGGAGAGCTATAAATCACTAACCGACACTCTCCCCCCCACACACACGCACACACACACACACACACATAAAAGCAGTGAGAGATCGAATCTGCCTCATCTCTTCCACGTAGAAGACACAGACACCCCATGTGAATGCATGCACACGCACAAACGGAGACAAAATAGAAAATTAGATCTTATTTTTGCAGCCAGAATCTGTGAAACATCTGAAACCTTCAGCTTCAGACTTCAGGTCAACATTAAAATGCTGATTCAGTCCCTGTTCTTTCCCCTCTAACCCCTCGTCTGGTTTCTGCTGCAAAAGAACATTTTTCTTCTTAAAAGTGGTTTTTATCAGAAATAGCAGCCATTTATATCTGCGGGGAACTTCAGGATTTCGCTCCATCGTGTCACAACTGACCGAGCCAGTCTTGCCACTTCTGTCGAGGTGGATTAAAAGTGTCAGACAAACATTTGTTCCACAGAATAGCAGAACCTAAAGCACTTTTTTTCTACTGTGAAACACAAAACTGTGATGTTTTAGGAATGACGTGATTTATTTGGAAATGTTGTGCTTAATTTATCAAGATCAATATTCATGAAACTCTATAATACATAACAGAACAAAACATATTTGTGGACTATTGTCAAGACTGTGCAAAGTACATGTCAGTACGAGACTCTGTGGTCAGCTGGACCAAGTTGTCAGTTTTGAGGAAGAGGAAAATGACAGATGTCCCTTGTTGATCGCAGCAAATTCCACCTTGATTAGGAACCCTGAGTGAGCGTCAACAAGTCCAAGTTTGTGTGTGTGTGTGTGTGTGTGTGTGTGTGTGTGTGTGTGACACAGTCTCAGAATGTGGTTCCCCATGTCTCAACCACCTGAGGGTTTTTTAATTTATCTTGCTTGACTTGGTAGCAAGCTACCTTATTTTTGCCAGTTACAAAAGAAAAAACAACAATTTCTTGCAACTGCGCTATCATTCCAGCCTGAAATGCTGTAAGAGAGGAAAAACGTATTTCCCTCTGCGAATGAACTGTGAAACTTTTTCAGCGAATAAGCATAAACTCTCCCCTTTAAACAGACTCTGCATATACAGGGCACTGCGGAGAGATTTTTTATAAAAATAATACAAGAAATCTGACTTTTATGAGACATACTCTTACTTTTTGAAGCTCACTACTTGTCTTGGCTGCCACACAGTTTGATTTGGTCTTCCTATGTCATCCTGATAAGATGGGAAACATTTATGTGCCCAGGAAGACTCAAGAGGTCCAAGGGAAGACTTTTATTGTGAGGACTTGCACTCAGCTTCAGTGGCTGTGTCAAATATTGGCACAGACTTCTTATCATCTGGACTATAATACGTATAAGATATGCCAGGCCTGCACACACATTCTCCATCCTTTCTTATTCATCGACCCGACTGCACACAAACACACATCCAGTCGGTCAGTGGTAAAGGACAAGTTTCCCCCAAGAAAAACAACCCTTTATTCGGAACTGTGACAGCATCAGACTAATATTTATCATATCAGTACCTGCTTCTGTTTCCAGGAAATATTTGCCTTTTATTTGGCTTCGGATTACAATGCGTTACACTGTGATATGCATTCACAAGCTTTATGTGCTTGGCAGGTTTTTGTGCGCCTGTGTGTGTTGAGATCAGATCTGTATCTGTGTGCTTTACAGCGCTGGCAGCAGCAAAAAGCAAACCCATCCAAAACACAGAAAGTGCTCTGTGTTTGTGGGCAACCACGCTTTGGGACTTATGTGTATGTCGCCTTTAGGACACAAAGAACCAGAACACACTGCCGACATTTAAATGCATTTAGTTATAGCAGCTGTTCCATCATAGAAGAAAGTGTTTGTGTGTTTGCTGAAGAGGCGTGGAGAGTAATGGGGTGGGAACATTAAAGGAGAGAGAGAAAGAGAGATGAGCATGGCTATTTCTGAGTGCACACCCCAGTCTAATGTTTATTCTCCTCCCGTGCTTTTATGTTCCAGGGTCCTGCTGGTGCCAAAGGCGATAAGGGAGAAAGAGTAAGTCACTCCATGCACACACTTCAACCACTGTTTAGAGCAAATCAAGTTTTACTGCGCCATTCTGCAGTGGAAATGTTGTTATTTTAATGAAATAAAACCTCTGCTATTACTCTCTAATGCTTCACAGCCTTGTTTTGTAGAAACAGAGTTACTCTCCTGCACGCATTTACTCTTTCACAATCATCTTTTGCAAAAACAATCTCTTTATTTCTAAATTTTGCTCCCTCAACCTCATTTAGAGCAAATCAAATCAAAGCTGTATTCATGGTGCAAATTTGCAGCAGAGCAGGGTGTGTGCTTTTTGCTGATGCAGCAGCCAGGCCGTCACTGCCGAGGTCTGGAGAGAAAGTGACTTACCAACTTGAATGCAACCTGTAATTACTGTTTCTGCATCGTTTTTATCAGCTGTTTAGGTAATTTGTACCTCGCTGCAGTTAATTTCCATCAGAAGACTCGACATGAAAAAACAAAAACATGACGGGATTTTCTCCTCAGTGTTGTGCTTTTCGTTGGTTGGCCAAGTTGTGAATAAAGCTGTTTTTTATTGCACTTCTTTAAACATGGGAAAGTTTTTTGGAAAAAAAAAAAAAGAAGAAGAAGGAGGGTCAAAATTTAAGCAATATCCTGACCGTTTCTCTCCAGAAAAGAGTTCTTTTCACATAATGTAGCTCCATATTCATTTGACTCTCCTCTAGTCTCCTAAATGCCCACTTTATTCAAACCCAGCTTATATATTAATCTTATATAGTAATTTTAAGTCGCAGAACCTTAATGACATCACTCTGACACTAACTTTGGAAAGCTCCTTCAGAGCCACAGAAGACATTACACAGTTGTTTTCATGGGCTATGTAAACCAAATTGTGTGTGTAAAATAGTTTTCCCTCTGAATAGGGTTTTAAAAATGAGCAACTCCACTTAAAGTCAGTTAATTTAAATACTGTCCAAACCTTTTCAAGTTATCAACTAATAGCAGTTTCAGTTTTTTGTTGTGTCTCAGTGTATATCTTAGATGTTTTTGTCCTCATTAGTATGAAACCTTTGTTGTTGTTTTTATCTGCCCCCCATCTTTACCAGAACTTCATGTGGATAATGCATCTCAGTGAGATCTTTCTAGTTAAATAAAGGCAAAATTATAATAAAATGAATTAAACTAGAAGCTGAAGTATTAAGTGATGCTCTTTGTATATCCAATTAAATCTCCAATTAAATGCAACGTCAGTCCAAATTCAACCCTATTTCTGCCTCACATACAGTAAAACACACTCATATGATCTGCTCCCTCTATAGATCTACTCATCATAAACACTCATAAAGCCATAATGGTACATCATGGTACATGATGTTACACACACAAATGTGACAACCTTTCCCTTTAGTAGCCTATAGTAGTAAGAAATGGCTTCAACACTGTATCCTTGTAAAGACACCAACGATTCAGTTATCAACTGCAATAAAAGCAAAAGGTTGATTTTATGACGGGAGGCAAGCAAGCAAGAATATGCCCATATATTTAATATAAACAATGTTTTGATCTCTATGTAATTGTCTAATTTACTCTCCGCTTTTATAAATGTGCTATCTGTGACAGCATGTAAAGGGTGGAGAGCACTCATTAAAACACCCACAGAACAGCCGCCCACCAATTTATCAACCGCTGGTCTGGCGTTTGTGTCCCTGTGGTTGCTCTAATAGAAAAGTGCTGTTTTCATCTACTGTGTGGTCCTGTAATATCAGACCGTAAGAGCTCTGTGTTTGTTCTTCAGGGTGATGTGCAGTCCCAAGCTGCTGTACGGGCTATCGCACGGCAAGTGTGTGAACAGCTCATCCAGAGTGAGTTATTAGAGATAATTATAATTTAACATCATTTTAAAAAGTCAGAAATTTTCCTCTAAATCATTTCAAACTATTCTTCTCCTCTACCTTTTGCAGGCCACTTGTCTCGCTATAACTCCATATTGAACCAGATCCCCGTCCAGTCAGCGGCGTCAGTCCGAACAGTACCGGGGCCGCCTGGAGAACCGGGTAGGAGAGGTCCTCCGGGGCCTCAGGGAGAACAAGGGCCATCTGGCAGGCCAGGTTTCCCTGGTGCCAATGGCCAGAGCGGACAACCAGGAGAGAGAGGTGAGGCGGGGGAATGTGAAGAGAAGTTTGAAATTTGTGAGAGATGTGTTAACAGTAGGCACAGTTGAGATTGTGTTCAGCATCAGAGTGAACAAAACTTTGGGTGTTTTAAAGACTGCCCTTGGTATGACAAAAAGTTGGTGGTTCAAACTGGAATATATGACTTACAATGTGGAAAAAAATACAAAATCCATTGTAGAAGAATATGCAGTAAGGCCCCTAGCTGGTCTTGAAACAGGAATATTGTGGCTTACGGTCATATTTTTGTCATAGCCTACAAATAACAACAGGGTCAGAGGTTGGGAAGAAGCAGTCTTGTTCTATTTAGTTGGAGGGAAACTGTGCTGATTTTTTCAACACCAGGCTGTTTGGAGGACTTGGGAGCACGTAAATAAGAAAGAAGTTGTATAAAGCCTGTTGAGGTGTGAATGAGTGTGCTCATTGAATCTCTGCAGCCTACTCTTCATCACTGCTTGAAGCTAGCAGCTCAAGGCTACATTAGTCACCACTAGCATAACACACCTTCCAAACTGTCAAAGGTCAAGTTGCATTTGGTGTAGGGTGCATTTGTTATGGAAAACCAAAAGTTGATATCGCTTATTCTGCTGCAGCGCTTTTTCTCCTTTTTTAAAACTGTCCTGCATGAGTCCAACAATGTTACAGAAGTGCAATACTAAGCTGGTGGATTACGCTCTCACTCTCATATTTGTGCCCACCCTGAACTTATTATGATTTCTAATGTCAACTCAATATTGAATAGTAACACAGAGTTACAATATAAAATAAAAATGAACTGCATTTAATACGTGTTTTGGCCATTTGAAAAGGATTTTAATGATTTATAAAGATGTCAAACATTTGCCCGAAAACCATATTTCTGCGTTAACAGAAGATACTTTTAACAAAATAAGTAGGTCAAGCAAGATGTGGTTGATTTATCTCTTTCACTTCCCTTCCCTCTCTGCTCTTCCTGTTATGTCTCCTGAATGAAAGACACAGCCTGTTATTTGGATAAAGATGGTTTTTGTGATGTAACTGCACAAACCTCTGCTGTTGTGATAAATGTTTACATATAACAGGAGTGTCCAGCTGGTGAGAGCAGCAATCGCATCACTGTATGTAAAGTGGTGCATTTTCCTCCCAAGGCTTTTACTGTAGAAAGTCTCCAGTTGGAGCTCTGACTCAGTGTGAGGGTCAGAGCCTCAGTGAGGTTTAGTCCAGGCCAGAAGACAGACACTCCAGCATCCATGAGGTCATTCCCCTGTCACGAGATCTCAGAGGAGAAACAGCCTTTATGAGTCTCCGTCTTCATCCCTTAAGCATGCAACCCACATGAGAGGCCTGAATACTGCAGGAGCGCTGCACAAACAGAGGCTTAGGGAAGCTGAGAGCAGTCAAATACTTGTCAGGAAATGTCCAGCGTGGTCCCTTGTTCTCTGTGGTTAAGACCTTTGATTTTTGCCAATAACATTTATGATCTGCAGCCAATGGTCTACCACACACACACACACTCACACATACACTTTTCTGTTGTTTTATAGTCTGAACTTACAACCAGAGCTTGCCAAATATTATAAAAAGATATATGGTTTACTCAAGAAACTCAGACATGTTATTATTAAGTCAGATGGTCCATGCAGTCTTAGGCTTATACCAGAATGAGAAACAAAGTCTTGCTCAGGCCCAACACATGAAACCATTTATATTGCGCATACGGCCACATATTATCCTGAACATAGAAAGCCAATGGGTCAGCTAGCAGCCATCATAAAAGAGAGAATATCACACGATGAGGCCGCCAGTGTAGAGAATAAATTTTTATTTGAGGTAATGTAAAATGTTTTCTCCTCGGCCTCATTGTGCCGTACTTCCTCCTCACCAGTGCAATTGATTAAGACAGTCGTAAAAGCAGCGGGACAGAAAATCTGCAGATCACCAGTTTTATGTGGTTTTCTAATATTAGAGTGTACGAAAAATATTCCATTATGTCATTTGAGCAGCTGCACCTCTGGACAGCAGCTCAGAGCTGACTCTTGCTCTATCATTTATTTTATTAGACTGATCATCAAGACAAAATTTAGTCCGCACATTTTCTCCAAAAATTTGTAGTCTAATGCTGATTGTGGAATAGAAAACAATAGAAGAATTACTACAGATACAGTTAACCTAATAACAAGTAAACTTCCTGCATTCAATCTCCCAATTGCACGTTAAAGTATTAGTTGAAAAATGTATTTAAATTATCAAAAAAATAAAAGGACCCATTCTGGGAAAAATGGCTCCTGTAGCCTTCATACTGATGCAACAGTGTGCAAGCAGCATTTTATTGTTGTAGCTTTCTAAGGTGATTCAACTGGTTCCCCATCGCTCGCCCAATGTCAGCTGGGACCGGCTCCATCCACCCGTGACCCAGCAAAGGATAAATGGTTGCAAATAGTGTTCAGATAATAGTGGTTCCCAGCCTAGGGGTCAGGGCCACTCCAAAGGGTCACAACATAAATGTCAGGGGTCCAAAGATGACTACTGAGAGTTGGAAAGAAGAAAAACTTAAAAGTTCTGCTTTACAAATCTCTATCCATTTTTTTGTACTTTTCTCTGACCTTTGCTATTCCTAAAAAATAATAATATTAATAATAAAATTAATAGATGAATGGACCTCTTTGGGTCTCAAGCAGTTATTTAAATGCAACCATGTGAGAAGTTTAACACTGGAGGAGTCTCTGAAGGGGCTGCTAATAAGACTTGGACATCTGAAGGTCGAGAACCACTGGTTTAATCTTTTTAAAGGCCTCGGAATTCATAGCCTGACTATAATGTATAACTATCGGTTTAGCATAAATGTAGCAGAAGAAAAGTTCAATATTCCCATCTGACATGTAGTGGTAAGTGTAGAATTACTAAAAAAAAATGCTTTTGAGTTATTTTCCACCACTGGGAGGGTCAATATTTCAAACACTTAATAATTTATGAAGGAGCTATGTGTGCATCAAAAATGTGAAAATTAAAATGCGATTGCTTTGAACTGTGTGTGTTTCCAGGTCTCCCGGGAGAGAAGGGAGAGCGGGGGAGTCCAGGGGTTGGGAATCAGGGACCCCGAGGACCACCCGGCCCCCCAGGTAAGAGGATACAGACAAACATATGCAAAGTCCTGGAGGTGCTTGATAAGCTGAACCAACTGAACCCACTCTCTCTGCTGTCAATGCTCAAAAAACATTCAGAGCTTCTGTTACTGCTTCAAAATATGATCATCTGGCATTTTTTTGTCCCTGACCATTTGTTTTAGTGAGCATGGCCAGGCTAGAGCTATGAGGAATCTTTTCCATTATATTTCCTCTGAACAAAAGCAAAAATATTTCAGATATTGCAACAATAGAAAAGCACAGAGACTTAATGTGCTTTGGATCGGCTTTACTCTCCATCGTCTGAGACGAGCAAGCAGACGTTTTGGACCATGAATATAATTCTCTGTATTGATTTCCCGCGTGCTGTGTGGAATTTGAGGTTTGTCTTATGAAAATATGTCAGTGCAGTCCTGTTTACTCTTGTACGATCAATACCCACAGAACAAGCTGACAAAACTCCCCACAAACTTTTCTATGATCAGATAAGTAAAAAAAAAAAAAAGCTCTGAAAACTTCAATATATGCAAAGAGGAAATGTGTTGTGAGAGAAAGCTGGAGGGGGAAGCTCTCTGTCTTCATGTGCTGTGCTTCTGTGGAATATTTGTGGGATGATATTTTAAGCACTTGGCACATGGCACTCCCCTCAAATTATTGATTTCATATTTCTGCTGACTGCTGAAGTGAGTCCTGATGGAGCAGTTTTTTTTTTTTTAATGTAAACAGAAAACAGAAGCCTGGGGCAAAACTTCAGCTAAGAACTCTTATTCCTGCTCTTGTCCTCAGGACATTCACTATCATCTCTCTCATCCAGAGATGACAGGCATGTTATTTCTGTCATGTAGTCACAGCAGAGAGAGGGATTTAGATAGAAGAAGTGATAGAACAATGATGGATGTACCCTCGATGGCATATTTTCAGTTTATTTTTCTCCTCTCTCTTTCTTCCTTTATCCTTCCTCACCGGGTGTCACACTGCTCTTTTAATTGAATTGTTATCGATGGCTGGTTTGTGTACTTATCCATTATTAACACAGACTCTTCCTTCACCCTCAGGCCTGCCAGGTGAAGGACGGACAGGCAGCCAGGGCCCCCCTGGTCGACCCGGTAATCCAGGAACATTGGGGAGGCCAGGTAATCAAGGTGCCGCAGGACCAGCCGGCCCGCCAGGATACTGTGACCAGAACTCTTGTCTGGGGTACAATGTTGGAGGTAAACACTCAGCTACTGTTAAAGCTTTGGTACACTTTAGTTTAACTGCTCACATTTAGCATTTACAAGCAGAATACTTTCATTTAATACCTCATTTATAACAAGCTAAGCAGACAAATGGACATTTTATGTGTTAAAATTGCTATATGTAACATTTTACAATCACAGTGCAACCCCTATACACAGGTCAAATAGGTAATGCATACATCATATATAGTATATACAGTATATGTGTCTAGTTTAAACTGTGCTATGGAAGTACAAGAATGTATGGCAGTGTGATAAATGCTAACAGACAGACATGACACTGTTCACACACTGTTTTACAAAACCAGGACTCCTAACAGCGGGACCATAAATTACCATTATTATAAATTCTGCACTCTATATTGTGACCCTTCAATTAAGATTGAGTCAAAAAAACTAAAGCGGATTTGATTTTTAAGCTACAAAAAGTCACAAAATTTAATTCAATTTACTGTTGTTTAGGGCTAAAATGTAAGATATGGCACATTTAATGTACAGTATTTGTCAGAAATGATAACGTCTCATTTGAAAACCTATTTTATATCGTCATAGGTGTGTTATAAACCATTTATTGGATGTCAAAATAGAGCTCATAAACCAAAAATGGATGGACTAAATTGCTCTTTACACATAAAACTGAACTGAGATAGCTTGTTCAAACGTTGAGTGTAGCCAATCACACACATTCCTTATACCATGAATGTGCAGAGTGATTATTTATGATTATTTAACTAACAAAACACAAGTACCTGATAGATTTTTGTTAAGGAGGAAAATAAAAACCACAAACAACCACATCAAATGGCAAATTCAGCGTATGAAAAAATAATCTAGCTTTTGATTTCTCTTGCGGTAAACTAAGAAAACATTTGTCTTTTGTCAAGGCAAACTTTAACTCTTGTTTTTTATTTGCACAACAACAATGAATGAAAAACATGTCCTGGATAAATTGATGTAATTAAAAATATTTCAGCCTCTAAATGTTGTAATGGCCGAAACCGCTAAGGAACCACTACCGTAGACAAATGAGCACAAAAGCTCAAATGTGCACAGAAGTTCAGGTTATTGTTATTGGCTGGCTGTTGAAACAAAAATAACATTTTTGACTCGAATATTTTCCCAAAACATAGTCAAAGCACAAAATATCCAGACTTTACAAAAACATTCTTGGCTGTTTATTTAGACCTTATTTGTCCTCTTTTGTTTGAAACTGAGCAGTAACTTTAGTCTTCTGCCATTTTACCCTTTTTAAAGACTTGCTCAGAGCAGCCATCAGTGTTAATCCTGAAGAATGAATTCAGACACTTATTGACATGAACATATTAAACACTTTAACCCTGCCCAGTCTTTCCACCATATTAACCACCTTTTACATGTATAAAACATTGAAATATAGTTTTCACAGTGACAGCTGGCTCTCAGATAGTTACTGTTCTCATAAAGCTAAAGAACTGGAGAGTAATCTGGCATTTATGGTTGTTCCACTGTGAAGTTTTATACATTCATGTCCACGCTGATGGATGAAGACGTTAACTGAATCACTGACCGAAACTTTGTCTGTATTGGGATCTTATAAAATATGCACTTAGACACACACATGCACGCACACACACGAGGTAACTTTGAATATCTATACAGATGAGAACCTTAAAAGGCTTAATAGGTCCATTCCTTGGACATTACACATCTGATAGCTTCTGACGAGTAATCTAAATAAAAGCTCATCTGCTAAAAGTAGCTGAAGGATGAGACATTACTTCATCCATCAAGGAGATTTATTTTATTTTATTTTATATAAAAGGTCTCCAGTCACAGTGTCTTTATGACCTAATAGATTCCTGCATGTTATTCTCAATCATGCAAGAAATAAACGCTGCCTCCCTGACCACTTAAAAGGAAAATTATAGTATAAAAAACAGTATGTGGCGCACTATTGTTCCTTTTCGAGCAGCTACATTTGACCTTAAATTTGTCATTTTGACTTTTATAGGGACAGTTCAGTTTACTAGTATTTTTCCTACTTAACCAAGACCTTTTGTTGCCTTGTTAAAATAAATGTGTCTGAATGCACTTTAAAGCTGCGTGAGCAATGAGTGTAACATATCATAGCTGAATTTGTGTATGAGTGGGTTCAGTGTAACCTTTGTTAGCTGAGCTTTAACAACTTTATTTAAATTTTTCTGTGCAACTACACAGGTGTTTTTTTAATCATTGTTCCCCATGCTATAGCTTTGAGTAAACAAACGATAGAATAAATTCTGTAATTTCATTTGTTACCCAAAAAAGAAGTTTCTCAAATTCATAAAATTTTCCAATTTGTTTTTCTCCACAGACTTTTGTAACATGTAGTCTTATTTATTTTTCCTTACTCTAGTTTTAGTTACTTCCCAAAGACATCTGGCAGTTGAGCCAACGTTAAGCTAGGCTAAATTCAGCATTAAGCACATTTTGGAAATATCTGCAGATACATACAAATTGCATTTATAATGAGTACTGTACAAGTATAGGCTGAATCATGTCTTAGGTCTTGTTTTTTAAAGCAATAGCTTGTATTCATATGAGTAATGTTGGTTCTTTAAATATTAGGCTACAACTAGCAGCAGCTTAGCTCTGTTTAGCATCAAGATGGGAGGAAATGGAAGCTAACACTAGCCTGGCTCAAAGAAATGCTGCTAAATATTTTTTCACAGTTTTTGCATTGACTGAACAACCGAGATACATGTTAATTAGTAAGCTGTACAGATGTTAGTAGGCTTCTTTTTTTTTTTTTTTCAAACTTTTGGGTAGAGTCAGGCTAGCTGTTTTCACCTGTTTACAGTCTTTATGCTAACCTGAGCTAATTCTGCTCACTGTAGCATCAAAGGCATGAAAGTGATACTGGTCTTCTCATCTACTTCTCAGAAAAAGCTGATTCAGCAGATTTTCCCAAATATGGCAACAAATTTTACTAAGCATTTTACTGAACTGCATGTTTTTGTTTATATGCTGTCATTGTACTTCTGATTTTTGTGTCACGAATCTTTATTTGTACTTCTCGTGTGCAGAAAGACAAATACAGATCAGACACGTTTTTCCTCTTCCCAACCATTTAATGTGGGTGTCTTGACATTTATTTCTAAAACCTACAGAGAATTACGCAGGTTGTGCATTTTCTTTCTCCAAAAGTTAGAAGCTGATTCCAACACTAATTTTTATTCTTTCAAACCACAACTCAACAGCTGGGGAAGCTCTGTCAAAGGTTTTTGAGTGGTTTAACTCTTTTGTGTCTTGGGTTTTCCTCCTGATACGAAGTAACGTAATCTCTCCTCTCTGTGGTACCATCCCTCTGTCTCTCACTGTTCTGCCTGAAGTTAAACAGGACTATGGGAATGATTATTGAGGAACATTCTCCAACCGTCCTCCTCCTCTCCTCCTCCTCTTCCTCCTCCTCCTGCACTCACATCCTTCTGTGCCCTGTACATAAGACTGTAAAACTGAAAATTGGAAGTGCTGAACAGAAATTGATAAAATATTTATTCAAGGCTTCGATATCTTCTGGATGAATAATTACTCCTGACCCTTGTGTTTGACCTCTAATCCCTGCAGCAGCGGTTTTTACATTTTGTTCCCCCAAAGATCCTCCTTTAACAAATTACTCTTGCAGGATTTTCTGTAAAATCATCAGGAATTTTTTATGGCCATTAATCTAACAGCCTGGAAATCTCTAACCTATTTTAGGTCAAAAAGCAAGAGCTTTAAGGTTCCTCTGTGACCTCATTTTGGTCTGGTGAAAGGTTGTATGAACACGCCAGATCTTCAGTTTTAATGCACAGGATGCTCTGTGATTCTTTGTTATAAATAGAAACTGGATTAATTTCTGTGATCAGTCGACTTTCTTGATAGAATTGGATCGTTAATCTCACCATGTCACCATTTGACAGTCTGAGAGACAAAAACGGATTAGTTCATCTTCCCCAAGAGCCCAAACAAAACACCGTAACACTGCAGTGATGATCACCGCCACTGATCCCAGTGCCATCTGTCAACAAATACTTGTGAACACAATGCTTTGCTGCGGCAGCCTCCTCTTCAAACTCAAATCTCTTCACAGATAATCTCGTCTTTTTAAAGCTTGATGAATCACCTGATGAACGGATGCATTTAGCTGCATTCATCACCATACAGCTATTCTATCTGTTCATCTCATATTCTGTAAACTGGGCAGAAAGTCTGCTTTCACCCATGATGTGACCCAGATGTGATCTTTCTACTTCTAGAAAAACGATCCGATCGGGCCAATGGTGATTTCATTAACCCACTTTCACATCTCATAACCTCTTAAAAGCACGCTGCCTCCTTATTGCTTTTAAGTGGTGGTGGTGGTGACATTTAAAATAGCTGTAGTTGCAATGTCAGCCTTAAATTCACTCCATGCTCACCTGCGGTGGTGGTTGTTTTGTTGGCTGGTGACAAAGACACATTCAAACTGACCCTGACTATTCCCACCAACCCAGTCCAACCCCTCCCTCATGGCGGCTACCAGCCATACAACCAGCCATACCACCAGTCGTACAACCCTGCTGCAGTGGCTTACAACAACGACCAAGGAGGCGAAGACGAGGATGAGGAGGGAGAGGAAGAGCAGGACCCCTATTACCGTGGTTACCCACCTCAGTACTACCCCCGACAGCCCTCCCAGGTGGCCCACAGCCACCATGGCTACAGCTCGAACCCCACCCACTCTGAGGATATGGAGCTGAGGTCGCCGGGCGTTGCCTCGAGGTTTCCGCGTGATGTTGTAGTCATGGAGGAGAGTGAGGAGGAAGGACTTTAGAGGAATGATGGACTCACCTAAAGTGCTTGAGCCCTGCACGTCACATGACACACACTGATTGCACACACACACATCGTCCCCCATCTGAAACTGTGGTGAGAAACTCCCCCTTCGCCCTCCTGTGTGTATCCAGTGGTTTTCTCCACCAAGTGAAACAATGTAAATAGCTCTGTGGACTCTTGTACGATATCTCTGTTAAAGGGGGGTCCGAAAAAGTGCCTGATCTATGTTAGCATTGTCCAGTGGTAATGTAAAAGTGAGCCCTGTTTCTTCCCATCTCACAGCTGATTTCAGGACTAAACCCTTCTGTTTGTGTGCAGCTGCATGTCCCCTTCGAGCCAACCACTGAGTGTGTAACTGGACCCGTGCATTTCGTTTTGGTTGTGTGTAACTAGCTAGATTATTTTGCAATTCAAATCAAGGACAATGAGCCGGCAACGTTTGTACAGGCTGCTTTTTATAAAGATGAATTATGAATCCCCCGCCTTTATCTCAGTATGAAAAGGAATATTGAAATGTTTTCTCCATACAGTATTGTCAAGTTTGCTTTTTCTTTTTTTTTTTTACCATTGTTGGAGTTAATCTCCCTAAATTGACTGTTGAAGCAGATACATTAAAATTCTGTGTAATTTAATTTCACCTAACACTGTGGAACACAATTGTTTTTACTGAGTTGTTTTACAGAGAAATCAGGCTGCAATTATGTTTTGACCTGCAATATTTCATTCTGTTGCCACAAAGCTGCACCAAGTTTGTTCTGGATTTTAATACTCAGACTTCTGGTGAATTAGAAGACAAATCTGTGTTGTTTGTGTCTTGTGTTGCTGCCCCATTCTGTTTTTTCTTTTTTTTTTTTTAATTGTTCATATGCAAAGTCGGGCCGGCTCTCTGCAGAAGCCATTTACTCACCGGATGACCTCTGACCTCCTGTTCCAATGAGACCTGGATCCAGTTATTAATGCAAACAGTCTGTCGCCTCTGAATGAAACCAATAAGGACTGAAACACGAGTGTAAACTCTGCCCCTCCTGCACTGCTGTCTGAAAAAACAAGCACTACAATTTACAAGTTGAACTGTGAGCTGGCCCTGGTTTATTTGAGATTTTAACTTAACAGTCCTTACGAGAAATGTGTCTCACCACCATGCCCCTTATTACAATATGAACTTATTTATTTTATATTTTGTTTGCTTTTATAACCAATAAATCTGTAATGAGACTATAAAAATGTGTTTTAGGTCATTTGCTCAACTTTAATGACGTGAAAGGTCAAACTTTAACATTTATATAAAAACATACTTGACGAGAACAAGTTTATTAAATAGTTTATTGGCCTATTTTACAATGGAACAGAATTGGTTTATACTTTAACACTATGGACATTTTTAACACACTGTCAAGACAAACGGCTCAGGATTTCCTTACCAAAGTTAATATTTATGACTGAAGCCACACAGGTTGCCTGAAGTTGTTCATAGCAACACATAAATTGGCTTCACTTTGAACCCACAAACCTTCAGAGGCAGGATCAGATTATCAGATCTGAAAATTTCATGGTTGTAGAATAAGAGGGAACATCCACAGAATCGGACTTTGTCTGATTAGACTTCAGCTACATACTAAAATCTCAAACTGTCGATGGATAATTCAGGTATGCTGTGACAGGTACACAGCTGACAGTGAGGTACTGTGTGTACTGAACAGCACACAGTTTTTGTTGATCATGCTGGCATCTCGGTTAAGCCTTGATGCCAATGCTGTTTCCTGGATTTGCACACAATCAGACATTATTTACGAAACGTTACATCTGAACAGAGAAAATCATTTTTTGCGTGTTTCAAAACAGATGACATCTCAGGGCAAATCCTGTAAAAAAGGCGTCTGATGTTTACAGTTCTTTGTGGGGTATCATAATATAATTGAAATATCTATTGCTTTCAGTCTAGGGTTAATGTAAAAAAAAATGTCTTCTTTGGTCCCGTCGGGCAGCCTTAGTTTCATTTCATCTTGTAGTTTTCAGGTCTGTGGAGACAAAACAAGACAAGAGGACATTAGTATGGGAAGGCATACAAGTCTGGAAAACAACTGATTATGAGAAAAAAACATGAGGAGAGCAATGACAGATGGGAAACCAGAAAGATGTTATCTTTTTCTTTTCAATACGAGCCCAGACAGAGCATCCTCCTTTTTGTATTTTTTTCCCTCTAATTCTGAGCAGAGTTTGCAGCAGACTGATAGTATCAGTGCATGCTGCATTGGTTTTGATACAAAAATGTTATCATGAGTTGTAATAGCTCTGCTATCAACTACAGCAGTATGTTTATGTTGTTGATTTTCTGTCTCAGTGCTGTGTGTGTGTGTGTGTGTGTGTGTG
Source organism: Naso annulatus (assembly GCA_029783625.1). NCBI lineage: Eukaryota > Metazoa > Chordata > Actinopteri > Acanthuriformes > Acanthuridae > Naso > Naso annulatus. Next base: position 17,030,966 of record JAPZDX010000024.1, read on the forward strand.
TGTGTGTGTGTGTGTGTGTGGAGAGAGAAAACAGGGCCACATATCCAATAATCTTTTGCCTCTGTGTCAAGGTTTTCTGAGAGAATATTAACTATATGTTTAATAAAGTGCAACGACTGAATCGCCCTCGATAACCTCAACCCGTATCCCTTGACACACACACTTGGATCAGTAAAAATGAATAAGATAGTGTGTGAGTGAATATTAACTAGGCTAAGGCCCATCGCTTAAATAAACCAGCATAAACTTGACCTTGACAACCACACAGCACTGATTGGCAGAGGAGATTGGACCAGTAAACAATAAGAAGTGGCTCATTTATCACCATACGCACACACTTTGACAGCAATGGTGAGTGTAATACAGACATGCTGCACACATCTGTAGCCACACACACACACACACACAGAGCACAGTAACTGAATGGAAGTGGACTTTGGATCAGATCCTCTGTGTAGACTCACTGTTTTCACTTAACATATTCAAACCAAATGTGGGATAAGTTTTGTTCAAATGTGTTTGAAGTACCAGATGGAGAATTCACCGCATCAGTCACTGAAATGCTTTCAGGATTTAGGTAAAGTACTACGATTTGTAGTCAAGTTTCAGTCCACCCAAACTACTACAAAACATGCAGATTTGGTTTTAGTCACCAGGTTTTGAGAGTCAGAGGCTTCTGCTGCCACCGGTGTTATGCTTTACAGCACTACAGTATTAGTTAGAAATTTGAGGAGTAGCATATTCCAGGGTACCTTAGAAATGATTAATCCAGAAGACATCATCATGCAAAAATTTCTGAGGATTTTATTTTTTTAAACTTTGAGTGCTATGTTACCAACAGATTTACACTTTAGAGGTTAATATGTTGAAACCTGGACAAATAAAACCTCTGCACTGCTGGATACCTCTCCAATAGTGTTTCAGCGGGTCATGGGCCTGTTTTTTTAATGGGTCATAAACAGGCAAAGTAAAATGCATACTCATGATTTGGTGACGGAATTAATTTTCCTAATGAAACTTAAAGAGGAGCATTTCTTGCTGTGCTGGTCTGTTAAGTTCAGATGCCGTGTGTGAGGAGCTAAAAAATGAGGTAACACGGGGTGATCCCTGCACTTATGATCGCTGGAAGTCAAACGAAAATACAAGGAATAATTCAAAATGCAGATGAGAGGCCTCAGTTTTTAGGTTTTTGTCTTTTAATTTGGGTGAACTGACTCTTTTACCACTTGACACAAGCGTGCTGTCCTAACATCCTGCTACTCAATTCACTTTTATAGTTTTAATTTACAGTCAAGAGTTGCTCAAAAATGGTCGTATATAACCCCTCCATCACATTATTGATGATGCAAAGAAGCTCAAGATGCATGACTGTGGTTCACAGTAGTCTTCCTAAGTGGGTAGTTACTGTGTGACGCCAACAGAAATATTTACAACGATCTGTAGAGTAACCGTGTACCGACTGACTGCAGTAATGATGATGTTAGTGTACGTTAAACTGCGACGCAGCTCAAAGTTGGACCACAAGCTGAACCTTTTTCTCTTTAGCACCTTATCGTTTGGATTCAGGTGTTGAGCCAATCTGTGGGTGACAAGGAGCAGCTCTGACCTTTATCTACAGCTAAAAGACAGAAGGATAGATGGCATGATGGATGTTAAGGCCAGTGCTGAGCAGGTGGAGGAGAGGATGCTCTCAGTTAACCTGTCAGAATGATGTTTACTACAGGTGAGGCCGGAGAAATGCAACAGGACGACATAATCATGACAGCAAACTACGGGTCACAAAGTCATTCTAATCTCCGACCGGAAAATACTTTGCTCAAAAGGCCATGAATATGATTATACTGAATAGCAGATGCTCCCTCTCACACCCCGCTGAGAAACCTTGTATGTCCCAAACAGTCAGGAAGTGGCGGAAAACAGCTGACTCTCCACACGTGTTTGTGACATTTGACCGTTTAAAAGGTTACATTGTAGGTCAGGAAAAAAACTAAAAACTTTAAGATAAAAAGTTTCTTTTAAAATAAACAACTGCTGCCGTATCTCCAGAGCACAAGCTGAGCTGCATGTTATATTACAGTGTTCGATAATGGCATAATGTGCAATGGCCTTCACTTATAACGCTTTCCAGGGAAGCTCACAAGGCACTCGAGCGTGTAACCACCAGAGCAAAACACTGCAAACGCCACACAAAGGTTTTATATACAGTAAGTAAAAATGTCGACTTGGGGAAATAAAGGTCATATATTTTGGTAGTAGAGCTGTATGGTGGTTCTGATGCATTAAGTGGTGGCTTGACGAACAGCCAGCCCTTGTTCAGTACGTGACATGATGTGCATCATGTTACATACTGATAGCTCTTTGTTGGCTGAAAAATCATTCGTGCCAAAGCCACGTGTGTTTGCAGTTACAATTTAAAAAAAAAAAAAAGTTCCCTCACACTTGTTCCTGCATAAATGATAAATGTCAGAGCTGAACTGTCAAAAAAAAGGCTTCTGAAAATTTTTCGAATCGGTTTCTTTCATGCACATGTTGCTTAGAAAAAAAAGAAAACAATGCACATCTAAGTAAAATGGTAAGACAACGTGCATCCACTGTGTCCCTCCTCCTCATTAACATAAAGATTGCACTGCTCTGACTAATGACCACCTACTGTGCTTCTCCCCTAAAGTCAAGTTCACCTTTTTGTTGGTACTTTCACCATCTGCCACAAAACAAAAACATGTCTGTTTAACTCTGACGACTCTCTGTAAATAACTGAGAGTATCAAGTCGTTTTTTTGTTTTTTTTTTTTATAGATGACTGCATGACTTGCTGCAAAATTACAGTTACAGGATGTCCGCGATTGCCACTTTGTGACCAATACTCATTACTGTACAAATCAGATCAACATCGCCCTCTTCTGGTTGATCCTAATCACTACAAGACAAAAAAATATGACCATGCATTTGAGAATGAGTGTGTGTGTTAATAGTCACTCACACACCGTCTTATTTATTTTTACTGATTGTGTGGGTGTGTGTGTGTGTGTTTGTGTTTATTATTCATCATCTCATAAATGTTCTCTAAGGACAAAAAGATGAGGAAATGACTCCTAAGTGAGAAACATATACACTTTGTCATGCAATTAGAAGCCCAGTGTTTAGGATTCAGGGTGATCTATTTGCAGCATATGGCAGAAAAGGAATATGACCTTTTTATGTGTTCATTAGTGTGTAATTACAAGGGCTGTCAACGATGCACGTTCATACGTCGCACAAAAATGCAATTTTAGTAAAACCTGCTTTGCCTCAACTGTGTGATTCACAGAAGTTCCAGAAAACAACATGAAGGCTGCCTGCAGACTGAAGCTGCAGCTGCAGGTCACTGTTGGGGACGGCTCCGCTTAATAAAAGGCTGCAGACAGACAGAGCAGTCATAGGCAGGGCTGGGCGATATGGCTTAAAAATAAAATCCCTGATTTCTTCATACCACATTCGATTGTTGATTTTAATCCATTTTTTTTTCAACTACAAAAGACAAAGGAATTATTTCAAATAGGCAAATATGTTGTTTTTATTTCAAACAAACATGAATTTCCCTATTGGGAATAAAGCGCAAACCTAGTTTTAACCAAACTAAACCTATTTTTAAATAAAGGTTTGATCAAACAAAGATTTAGGATAAATAAAGTGCCAACAAAACTTTCACCAAACTTCAATTATAAAAAAAAATAAGAGCTCAGAGCTGAG
>JAPZDX010000024.1:17063291-17074176 GCA_029783625.1 Naso annulatus
ACATTAACAAAGTAGAAAAAATAGGTTTTGATGTGGTTCAGTGACATGAGGTTTGGATGAGAACAGAACTGTTTTTTTTCATTTCAAACACACTAACATTTACATTTACAACATTTCGAGACTCATCCTAATCACTGTCCAGCTACATGATTTGTGTTTTAGGCATAGTTATAAACAGAAAGCTTACAATTCTAGACATTTTAGATTTTATAGTTTAAATCATACAAGTGAGTGGAAAATATCCCGGCGACTCATCACTCTCAATGATGATGACTGGCTCTGAAAGGCTGAAACGTGGATATGACTCACTAAACCTCAAATTTACATCTTTCTGTTAACATGCGCACACACACACACACACTCCTACCACAATTGCTGCTGTTGCTGGCCAGAGCAAAAAGTCACAGAGCCAAAAATGATGTCAACCATGCCATGTGTTTCATTTCCTTTTTTTTTTTTTTTTTAGTAAGGAGCAACCACACACTGGTTCCCAGAGCAAAATAGCAACAGATTACATCAGCGATGCTCCTCTAATCCAAGCCTCCTGACTGACTTCTCAGTTAGAAAGACTGCTGTTTGCAAAGAAGAACAGCGTGCTTGCTTGAATAAAAGACACTGGATGGTGGATTTGTTTAAAGCACTTATGCCTAGTGGTTGGGGTTTGGGGGTTATGTGTAGGTAACCATCAGCTCGCTCTTTGTATGGAGAAGCAGCGCAGGAAACAGAACATAGTTTGCTGTAAATGGTACCAAGAGCAACACGTCTTAAAGTCACCAACAAGACCGCCCTCCTAAAGTTTATATGTCCCTTTGTGTGTATATTTAAAATTTTTAGCCCTTTATACTGTCATCAGACAGCCGTTTCATTTGGGACTACCTGCGGTTGTGTGTAGGAAAGAACATATTGTGCTTGAGGCAATGCAGTCCCATACGAAACGTCTGTCTAGCAGCAATGTAAAACGCTACAAATTTTAAAACGTGTGGCGTACACGACATGCAAAGGGACATATAAACCTTAGGTGGATGGTCTCGTTGGTGGCCAAAAGACATGTTACTGTCGGTACCGTTTACATCAGCAGTGTGCTCTGTTTCCTGCCAGCACGCCGCACTGCTTCTCCATACAAAGAGCAAACTGACAGTTACCTTCGCCAGGTAAGACAATGACTAGGCATAAGTGTCTCATTCAAACTCCACATTAAAGAAAAAAAAAAAGAACTATCTCTTTAAAGTCAGAAATCTTGTATTTGGTCTTCTCGGATCAAGAGACTGAAAGGGAGTCGAGGCTTGCACATAAACATACAGCTTGTAGTCATACTACCGGGATTTTCCCACTGTAAACACCATCTACCCACTGTGACCAACAAACTGTCACCTTGGCAGATATCACATGGTTTACATACGCCTCTTCTCAAAATGCAGTAGGCGGACTTCCTTAACAACAACAGTGTGTCAAGCATAAAAATAGAAAACAGTCGTTCAGCCTCGTCAAGTCTTTCCCACTGTTTTCCTGACATGCTGCACTTTTGCTCCAGCAGCTTTTATGACTCATCTTCACAAAACTAAAATTTGAATACCCTGTTTAGCTTTTTAGGACATGTTAGTTCAACACATTTGTTAATGAAAATGATAAAAAAAATTTCCATCCACTTTTTTTCAGATGACAGCTTTGAGCAAACAATGCAGAAGCTCTGGACAGCTTCCCCCAAAGACTTTAAGTGAAATCTGCCCCACTTGTCTGTACTGTGTACCCACATCTGTGTAGCTAAACTGGGCAACACGTGTCTCCGTGCTTATCATGTCTCTTCTGGTATTGTGAGACAACTTTGCCGTTTCAGCCCTGTCCACTGGATGAAAGAAGCATTTATGGGATTTTTTTGAAAAGAATTTTGATGCACACAGTTTGCAAATGTCTAAAAATGAGCACATCTTTGTTATATATTTTGTTGAGTTTTGTACTTACATGATCCAAAATGTTTCCAACAATATACAAACTCAGAGAAATGTGCAATTCTATCAAGGTAATGGTGTATTTCATTTAACACTAGTGACACTAGTCAGAAGGTGAGCAAGGAAGTCGGTGAATGTGACTTACATAAACAAAACTTTCATGTAGCTGGTAGTTCCTCAAACACTTTGTGTAGCTGGTAGTCAGCCAGACCTCCTCCAGGGAGGTTTCTGGGGCTCCCTGCCCATGGTAGAGTGCCTGTTTTCTGCCTTACTCTCCTGTCCAAGCCCCCTCTCTTCTCTGGAGCTTTGAACTTTGTCATTTTTTTTGGCTCATGCTCTCAAAAGTAATCTAGTTGTAGTCTTGCAAATACTGACTCTGCAAGATTCCCTGTCTTTGCAAAATCTTAGTCTGCCGACACATTGTTTTTAGATCTGAGAGTTTGTCAGACGTCAGTCTTTTAAAAGTCTTTTTTAAGTTTTATCAAAGTCAAGTTGTTGTTGGGGCGTGACTCTGTCAGACGACCGCAGCTGGTGCAATTTTATGAGCCATGAAACAGCAAAAGATACATTTCAATTATTGTCTTTATTAACAGACAATAGAGTTGTTTTTTTTTTATCTTAAATCTTGACAGTCTTCTACTGTATGGAGGGCTTAAGTCACGTCACGTAGATTTTTATCTACAGTAGTGACTAATAAACAATTAAATAAATATATCCAACAATCCCATGCTACCTCAGGACATCATCAAACCACGTCTTTTGTTTTCATTGTTTTGATTGTGAAAACTCTTCCACCAGAATTAACATACTGTACATTCAAAGTTCCTGCAGCTGTCGTGGTCTCATTAGCTACGTGACAGATGACACGTAAAAGCTTCAAAAATCATGAGTGGGGCATTTACTGACATATTTAATGCTGAAAAGCAAAAACTGAAGGTCTCTTAAGTTGTGTTGACCACAGACCTCATTCCACGCATCAAACCTCAAACTGGTTCAAAAATGACTTACTGACTTCAAGACAAGAGAACCAGAAGTGCAACTATGCTGAGTCATTTCCTACTCGTTCCTGCGGCAATCTGTTCAGATAAAACGCTGCGGGTCGAGTTTAGTGAAAACTGGTCTACAGCAGAGGAAGAGACAAACGTAGCTAAGAGGAGAGGTGACAGGTTCTTCCAGCTAAACATGTCTTTAACGTATAAAGACCTGTGTCTGACCTGCACTGCACAGTTGCAAATGAGACCAAGTATAAGAGCTGCAACTGACAATTATTTTCATTACTGATTTCTCTGTCAGTTATTTTTACATTTCATCGTTTAGTTTATTCCATGAAATATCAGAAAAGTGCTAAAAATGCTCATCTCAATTTCCTAGAGCCAAAGGTGACATCTTCAAATTGCTTCTTTTGTCCAAAACAGCAGCCCAAAACACAGACTCATTTATTTTCATAAATGACATAGAAAAGCAGCAAATCCTCACATTTAAGACCCTAAACGAGCAATTCTTTTTACTTTTTTTATTTGAGAAATGACTGAAACGAGTAATCAATTATCAAAACAGTTGCCGATTAATGTTCTATCGATTGATTAATCGACTATTCGAGCAGCTCTACCAAGTATGTGTTTATATTGTGCAGTAACAGGTTTTTGGTGCAAGGAATACTTTGCCATCTTATGCTATGCTCGTAAAAAAGTGCTTCCTATGAACTGTAAACAGGAGTGTGTCTATGTCTATGGGGTCTTCCTTCCTTCCTTCCTCTATCCATGACACTTTTCCCACAATACATGCTGGAGTCAGATAATTTTATCATACTGACCGGTCAATGTCCCTGCAAAGGACACAGCCCATCCAGATTGATTCGTATGTTTCATGTACAGTGTGTTAGACATAGTCGACAAAGTCTTAAAATGATAAACAAATACTAAGAATGATTTCAGGTCCCAGTATTGCAGTACAGGAAAACCTGCCCAAAAGTAGATTAAAATCATCTCTCTCTGTGTGTTTACATTACATGTTTTCACAAACTGCAACCCTGCTCAGACCATAAAAGGATATGATCATTTCTTTAGGCCTATAATTTCTGCTGAGCTGTTTGGATTCACCAGTAGAAAGAATGCAGTGACCTGTGAGAAATGCAGGAAGGTCTGGCTTGTTGTAATTTACAGAAATAACTTCAAATGGTCAGAGGTGGAGGATTTGTGAAAATAGGAAGTCAGTGCCCGGACGTTTACTTAGAAATTACAGATGAAGTTGAAAACTACCAGGAAGTACTGTTTGAATGGGAACCTTTTTTTAAAAAAAAAAAAGAAATAGAACAGAAAAAAAATCAGCTAACGCTTATAAAAAAAAATATTAATTACAGCTGGATACTTTTACACAAGCTTACCAAGAAAAACCCACTTTTTCTGACTAACTGAGAGAGGACTTTTTCAGCATTTTGAAGTAAGATGAGCCTCGGTGCTTCTCTGGAAAGTTAGATCACTCACACACACATACGCAGGCAAAATGGAGTCAGACTAAATAGCTATGGGAATATCTGCAGTGAGGAAAAAAAGAGAGCGAATGACTAATTAAGAGAGAGACAGGAAAATAATACCAGAGCCTTTGCTCAGGGCAGGAGATCTATTTACCATAGAGTTAAATTTGAAAGCCTGCCCAATAAATTCCCTCGCCACTGAAAAAGCAGAAAGAGAGATGAGAAGACAAAAAGACAACCAGTCAGACGGGTAGGTGTTTGTAAATGGAGAGTGACCATTACCTGCTCGGGGTGTCGCCAGCCTGTTATCTCAGCCACTGTGTTGAAGGAGTCGACATCTGGTAGAGTCTTAGCTTCCATTGTGAGTCTGACCACGGTCCTCTGCCCCCTCTGTGCCATACGCGACATCAGCTCAGCATCCTCCACCGTGATACAGGCTGTAGGGATGCGCTTCACTCCCTCTTGATAGTCCTGCCAACCTGTGTGGGGACTAAAATAAAGAGACAAAGACAGAGATGTATAAATCTTCTCAATAAACCCGTCACTACACCTGAGGAGTTGAGGAGCAACGGTATTTAATGTAATTTTCATATATTTCCTTCATATACAGATATTTACCTATTAATAGAGAATGGTGTAACAGATCTAATGAGTGTGGCCACAGCTCCAACTTTGGCTGCCTCAGAGGCGCCAAAAGCACGGTAAGCCACCGTCTCCCCATAGCTGACAAATGGCTGGTTAAAAACCACAATCTTTCCGACGGCTTCGTTGGCTCTACGCTTCAGTTCATCAAAAGACTGAACCACCAACACATCTGCCTCAATACCTGGAGACATGAGAGTAAAACAGTGAGGAGGAAAAGGGATGTGGATAACATGTGACAGCCATGATTGTATATAGTACCAGGTCTTTACCTTCAGGTGGTGTCCCTACACTGCTACCCAGTCCCAGTATAGCCAGCCTTTTGGCCCTAGGCAGAATCATTTCTGCACTCTCATTCCCTCTCACCCAGTGTGGGATTTTGGCTGGCTCTGTAGAAAGAAGTATAACATAACTACGTTTACAATCAACAGGGTAGAAGGCATTGCTGAAAGAGATCCCTTACTGTGTGAAACTTGTGTCTGCAGTTTATCCTCATTGCACACTGACGATAACAAGACAGACTCACCTAGACGCACATCCAGCCTGTCCTGTGTCATTGCTTTATACATGTACTGGATGGCCATCTCCAGGTTGTGTGAGCCACTCATGCGGTGCCCTATCGTGTCAGTGAAGTCGGCAAGACGTCTGTAAGAGCGGTTCTGAGCAGCTCCAGACACAGCCAGGTCAATGATCTTTTTGGCAACATCAGAATAGCTGGCTACCTCTGCAGCTATGTCTGAGGATGGATTTACACAGAGAACAAAGTCAGGTTTCATTAAACTACTCAAAAAGCTTTTTTAGCCAAGAATTCAAAAGAAGTAAATACAGCTTTTTTTTTTCACGTAAGTAGATAGGTGAATGTACTACTGTTATACATTTGTATTTGCATGCAATGTAACAATTCAGTGGGTCAAGAGAGCAATACAAACATGCAGTGATTACCCTAAAAAGTATAAATTAGCAATAATAATTACTGACTCTATATTTAGTATAAATCTGCAACAAGCAGACTAAAATATTTATGTCTTCTAATCAGTACGACACACAGAATAGATATTAAGGACAATGTTTAAACTGGACCGATGTGACACTTTTTTTCTTCAACATGCTTATCTGAATTAAAAGTACAATTCTGGCAGCACTGGTGCCCAAATACAGACCCCTGTTCTTTACTATGTTCTGGTTACCATTCTTTGCAGTATGATTGGACGCAGCACCAGCTGCAGCCAATGATCTCACGGATCTGACAGGGTGAGGGTGACAGTCACACAGATGTGATTGCATGGAGAGACACCTGAAGAGGAGGAGGAGGAAGGGCAGTGCTCCTTTCTGAGCCATCTGCAGACAGAGGAGACGTCAGTGTGATGACGTGACAGATGCCAAATTAACCTCGAACAGGGAAATTCTGCGGTGACTTCCAGTAACATTACTTAATATTGACCCCACATTGCAACAACATCAGCAGTGGACAAAAACAGCATCACTGTATCACTTGAGAAGTAATCCGTCCTGCCACCTGAGTGGGGTTAGCTAACATTACAGTACCGAAAACGTTAGTTTGTGGGTGACGTAAGATCAAAGTTGCACCACGATAACACAGTCAAATTAACGAGGCTTCAACCTCTTTCAACAAAAGACGTTCAACTTGACAAAATTACATTTTATTACAGAAGAACTGAGGATGCAGAGTAACGTTAACGATACGGCAGCTGGAAGTTTTTAGACCAACAGTTAGTTTAAAACTTGATGCAAAAGCTTTATAAAATAACAAACGCACAAACCATTCAGGCAAAGCTCGTGTCTTTGTTAGAAGACTTACTTTTGAAGAGTAATTTGCTCCTCTCTTTTAATAAGGCATCAGTGCCCGGTGAGTATAAATACTGTATCCGTGCTGGTGATTTGAGCATGGGTGACGAAAGCAAACATCCGTTAAAATTGTTTTCACAGTAAAAGCACCATCTCTACAAAACACAGTTAAAAAAAAAACACTTTTCAGATCAAAATCTGGAAAGAGAAAAAGCCGCAATTACTGTAAATTTATCAATCTAAAAATTCAAGTATGCAACTTTAAATACTGAACAAAGTTTTATATGGTATTACTTATATCCTAAAACTGTGCCAATCGATCTGTTTAAATGACTCAGTAGAGAATCGAAGTCTGTTGGTACTCTGCATTTGCCAAAGCACACAAAGATTTAGGTCAAGGTAGTTTGAGGAAAATAATGTCAGTTCTCGAATATTACACTTTAAATTTGGCATTTATCATCAAGAGTGGAATTATTTTAGCATTAGAAACCCTGTTCGTTGTTTGTTTTTATTTTCAATTTCAAAAAGTTTTAGTTTTTACCAGAATCTGTAATGCAGACAAAATAAAGTTACTCCTGGCATAAAAGAAATGTTCTTGAAAGGGAGCTCTCACAAATTTACCGTGGCCTACTTTATTCCAAAACTCATATTTCTGAAGGGAGGTCATGCTCAGTAATTTACGAAGATTTTGTCCAATTTTCTAACTATTCAGCAAATTAAGGTGCTTTGGAACAATGTAAACGCACAGAAGGGAAGGTGCAGATTTGATACAGATAAAGAAGTGAAAATAAACAGCCAGTAGAGCCAGATACCTTTTTTAAACAAACAATACAGCTGGATACATAACTGTGTTGTCTCTGCTTTGACTATTCAAATGCAGAAATTCTCATTTCCATAGGCTATTTCCTTGTTAACCCTGTTAGTTGCCAAAAAGATGCTCAGTCCTTAGAATGTATCATATCCTCATTTTCGAAAACACTTCTCTGTCTACACCCCAATCTGCGATTTTCATCCCCCATCTTTCTCTACCACATATATTCTACATTCCTCTGTAGTTATTGAAGCTCACTGTAAATGTTCCACACTGTGAGAAAGGTCGGGTTAACCTTTATTTGTATTTTTCTTACACTCAAGTAACAGTATTCTAGCATATTGTAAATTTATATACAGGAGTCAAACGTCTGTTTACTTTTGTCTGTTTGCTTTTACATACAGTAAGGGGTGTAAAACATTCAGCGCCTTCCTGTATTTCACTTGCCCCCCTTTCTTTCACTCTTTCCTCTGCCATTTGTGTTTTCCTCTCTGCATCAACAGTTTTTGGAAAACATCTGACCATTTGGCTCCATTCGCATGCTGCTAGCAAGGTTTAACACAGGGGTTTGAGAACTTTTTTGTCAGGCACCTACATTTTTAAGAGGATGTTTCTATTGGCTGGAAGGAAATGTTTTTCTGTGCTACTAGGCAAGAGCGCAGTGAAACAAAAGCTACAAATCAGCGCTTTCACCTGCAGCTGACCTTTGAGTGCAGGCACATTTAACGTGGAAAAAACAGCAGTTTATTACAGTCTCTAAGTGTCAGAGCACTATTGACAATGAATTTCTGTAAAATGATTAAAGGATTTACTAAAGAACATGGTCTTGGCTGTACTTTTTTTTTTCGCACAGTGAATACATAACATTGACAACAAAGCGTAGGTTTATGACAACACAAAGGTTCCAAAATACTGTATGGAAACACATAATTATTGCCTCAGTGGAGAATAAGTACACAGAGTTTGTGTCAGAGAAAGACTGAAAAGGGAAGATGAAATGGGAAAAGGGTCAGTAACAGGACAATGTGGTTTGACATTAGCACACACACTGCTGAGTGATTACATCTGTCTTGTTGTGCTGTCTGAGGATGTGTGTCAGAGTGAAAGACCGTATGCTCAAATATTCAGACCAATCCCAAAAGACAAAAAAAAAAAAAAAAAAAATACTAATAGCCAGTTTTAGAACTACATTGAAGCCATATCTTTTATTCAGTAGTGAACCTCATAAGATACACCATTTCAGCAACACAGCTCTCAGGTCACCTCATGTCCTTATGTCACCCTTTTATCTTTTCGTAGATTTTTGGCTGGTCCGCTCCGTCATGTAGGCGTTTGTTTGTTCAAGTCAAGGCCTCAGTCAACTCATATTCAACTTCGACTTAAATGAAAATGAAAGCTGCAATATATTTACAACGGAATACTTTTTAGTTATTAACTGCATTCATATGAAAAAGGTGTTTGAATTGATAATGAAATTGAAAATGAACTGAACCAAGGCTTGTCAAAGACACACACACACACACACACACAAAAAAAACAAGAATATAAAACAAACTGAGCAGAAGGCACCAAGAGGCTTTGACCATGAGTAAATACTGAAAAAAGCAATTTATCACTGACACATTACCTGGATTATAGTAAAAGCAAGTATAAATTAATACACATAAATTATAACATCAACATACTTTATAAACTTACAGTGATCCTAGTAGAAGAGAAAGGTTATTGTGTATCATTTCCTGTTGGATTGCAAGCAAGTGCTAACCCGTTGTCTCAACCCTCTATGGGGATGTTTTATGTCAGACATTTTTCTGACATTTCTGTTGATATACACAACAGCAATGACAATTTTTTTCCCCCCTGAACTATCACAGTTGTTGTTCTGCCTAGCTCGAAGGTTAAAGCACCAAGCTAATCCTGTAAGAGCACTGTAAATAAACCTATTCAATGTATTGTGAGGCACTGAGGGTTCAAGTGCCTAACAAACACCATTTTATCAACAGTAAGTCACAGCGGGTTAGTGATAAGATTGTCCTGTTTATTCCAGCCATAGTGAATAGGTAGTTTGCATTTGCATTCAGATAGAACACAGAATAGAAAAGATTTAGAATAGCCTTTTCTTTTATGGCAAAGGAAATTATATCATGTAAACACATAAGCAGCCTAAACTAAAGGATGTGTGAGAATTGTAGCCCCACACATCATTTTCATGGATGTTACATTTACTCATGAAGAGAATCCTAGTGACTGACAAAAAAACCCCCAAACTTGATAGACACAAACAGCAGCTACAAATATTGCAACAGGTAGAGGCAGTGACCTTTGACAAATGACAATCTATAAAACAAAGTCGGCCATTTTCAGTTCTGTGAAAAATGAACATATGACTCAACTCACAGTCAACAGAGTTAAAGCAAAAGATATAAGGCATTCTGAAATCAACTGATCCTATTCATCTTAATGACTCAAGTTGGTTTTGCTATTAATTAAGTTTGTAGAGTCACCAACAGAGCAGCTTCAAGAAAAAAAAACTGTCCATTTAAATAAAAGGCTGATGTGAACAGTATTGTTCTTTGAAACAAAATAAGCAGCAGGTAGCTGGCTGACATTCATCAGAGGCTATACACATGACAGATCCCCCAAATCTTTACTAATACATATCTATTTAACGGGGTTCATACAAGTAAAACTAATGTGCTATCAAAGGGGAAAAGCACCCCGCTGTCGTGGCTGAGTTCTTACTGAAGCTCTTTCTAAAATGTCCCATGCATCTTTGGTGGGATAGTTGAGGTAAAGACTTATGAGGAAATGCTTGTTTAAAACTTACAGTCACAGTAGCACTGTAACCTCTGAAAAAGAATTTGTAAAAACGAATATATTATTGATTTTGAAAAATACACCCAGTTACTTTGCACATCTGTAATTACCTGTAGCTGTTTAAACAAGCCCTGACTCTCTACGTAAATTGTAAGAATCACCTAATGCCGCCATTGTCCCTAAAAGTTGAAACATGCTATTGTGGCTGTGTACAGTTGACAGTCTGAAAGGAATGTGCTTTGGTCGTTGTCAGAAAATGGAGGTCGATTCTTCAGTTTCTGAATTATAGTCACTAGCCTTGGCTCTACTTTAGTAATCCTGTCCCACTTGCTTACTGCACTTAGTCACCAAATAAAACAGTCTTGAAAATTTTACCAATGGTGGACAGAT
>JAPZDX010000024.1:17141534-17154560 GCA_029783625.1 Naso annulatus
CCGACTTGTGATACAGCTGCACACGATACCTTCAGTTGTTCTAACAGCTACTCTCTTATTTTATACCCAGCCTTCATGCCTCGTCTCAGAGGGGCGCAATAAAAAATGTATTGGGGACATTTTTTTTTTGACTGCAACTTTTTTTTTTTTCTTAAATAGAAGCAGTTCCACCAGCAGAGTCACAAACCACAGTCAACCATCTGCTGTTTGACCACTAACTCAGTCAGTAATCAGATTAAATACTAAGCACTGAAATGTACCAGTGCATACACTGACACAATACACAATAGTTATACAAAAACACACACGTAACCTTAACCTAAATACTATGTACAGCTTGAGGAAATCCTATTAGAGAAGTAGGCATACATTTATTTTTGTTTCTATGCATGACGTATACGGCTAGTTTATGCTTTACATTCTACATAGGAAAGGGAGAGTGTTTATCTGTTTTATCTGTAATTTATCTAAAGAGGTTCGTGTTGACACAGCCCCTAAATACTGAAGCTACCAACATATATTTGACTGACTATGTAATGTACTAGATTTTAGAAAATACTTATTATAAATCATTTGTAACTTCACTGGCTGAAGGTAGTGATTTTGCGAAGAAATGGAACGAGGTTCTGTAAAATATCAGAAATAATTACAAACAGATATTATTGACAAGGTGGACAAAAAGCCAAATGCCTAAGGATCACTTTACGGTGCAGATCAAGGATTTTTTTTTAATTGCATGGGTTACTTTTTAGTAATTCACAATTCTTATACAATCCTTATCAGCAGATTTTCAGCGTTCAATGAGCCATGATCGACGGGTGTTCTCTAAAAAAGCTGATCAGAAGGGTCAATAAGATGACACTCAAAAAGGATAATGCCGCCTCACCTCAATCACTTTGGCACCAGTTCATTTAACTCCAGTTTGCACAGTTTTTGTGTAGTTTGTAGATTGCAAGTGCCAAGGAGACTCAGAGACCGGTTTTGGTCACAAGGAAACAGCATTAGGGCTGTTTGGAAGTTTGCAGTATTAGGAAATCCCTAATATATAGCAAATATTGACAACAATATAATACAAGTAAAGTTGGGATTGTGCTGTTAACAATTACAAATGACTGCTGACGTCAGTATCTGAGACAGAAACATGCAGCAAACAATCAGTATCAGCTGATCGGTATCAGCAGACACTACTTCCTTTGATTCGTGATTGGCCCAAAAAATCCTTATCAGAGCATCCCAAATGTACATAATCCATAAACCCCCCATTTAAAAAAATAAAAATAAAAAATCAGGCTGTTGTTTACTAACCCGACTATAGCATGCAAAATCAAAATTTGGGCATCACAAAACATAGATTCCATGGTACCTACATTACAGTTAAAAAACAGGATGCATTACAAATCACAGGACAAACTGAACCTCTTCTCATCGCAATAATTTCTGCTAAAAACATAGCCGCACCAAACCTCCACACGCATGCCTTCACACGCTCAAATAAAGATAAACAGAGGAATCAAATCAACTAGGCCATGCAGGCAGTCAAGAGGGGAGCAGGCGGCTGCCAGGCCCACTACCCCCTTTCTCAGTGGGGCTCCAGTGACAGTGGCTCAGCCTGTTAAAGCACAGTAGGCTGGAGTTGAGCTGTGTCCCGGAGCAGCAGCAGAAGGACGGTTTATCTCCTCGTCTCACTGGTATCTGGGTTACTGGGGTTAGCACAATCCTGGGGGAGCCTGGGTCTCTCTCTCTTACTCTTTTTTTGTACAATCCCTCTCTCTCCCTATTTCCCTCAGTTGTTCATTCTTCACTTTCATCACTCTCTTTTTGTCTTCCTTTCCAAAGCCTTCATCTTTTTCCTTTGCTTTTCAGCCAAATCTCCTGTATCCTCATTTCTCCATCCTCTCCCCCTTCATCTGCAACCCTTTCCTTCTCCCCCCTCTCTTAATCTCCCCGCCGCTCATCTCACATGCTCACAGGCCTTTTAGTTCCTGCTTCACATCTACATTTGATCCTCCTTTCCTCTTGAACCACCACTCATCTTCTCTCATCCTCAAACAATTTCCCCCGCCCTCCTCCTCCTCCTCCTCCTCCCCCACACCACTACACCCTCTCTTCTGTTTTCTGCCAAGGATGCGCATTATCTATTTCAGGGGAGAGAAGAAAAAACTGGAAGTCCAAGCAATGGTTGTATATCTAAAAACATAAAAATGTGGCTGCTCAATACTAGTCTTACTGTCATTGCATGTAAACAAAGGTTTGTTTTTCTCAGTGTGGCGTACATGTTTGTACGTATGTGTGTGTGTGTGTGTGTGTGAGGCTGGCTGATCCAATCACAAGTGGACACCTCTTAGAACAGATTTAAATGCAATCAATTCATTCTCAAAGTGTCTTTTCATATGATAGCTCAGATCATATTTGGAGTTGGTCTGGGACTATGGCCACATTCATTAGGCAATGTGTACGTAAGAATTGTTGAGTGACTAGAAACTTAAAAACTGCGCAACAGTTGTGCCGAATTCTAAATCATTTATATTCATGGTTTATTCAACACACTGAAATACATTACATTGTTTCTTGCCTTGTTAAAAATATCAGTTTGCCGTCAGCTACATTAAACGGTGCTGTGGAGATTGATCCAACGAGGCAACTTATTAGTTGCTTGAGATCGGATCACCTAAGTTACATTTTGAACATCAGGGATGAACAGCTTCTGTGTGTGTGTGTGTGTGTGTGTGTGTGTGTGTGTGTGTGTTTCTGGGCTATTCCTGTGATATCAAAGCTTCCAGGGTAATTTGAGGCCTTGAACTGTTAACAATTCACAACTGTAGCTCTTTCTTTGTTGTTTCAGACTCAAGCTTGAATCAAAACCATTCTGATTCACACTGCCACATTAAATCAAACCAAGTGCTGTTAAAAAAAAAAAAAAAAGCTGCATGGACAAACAGGTTATTTATTGTCCTGCATTGACCTGCAGGGACATGCAGCACCTCTCTCTGTGCCTTTGCCGCCTTTTTTCATTCTTCAGCAGCTACAAAGAGTTTAGTGCTTTGGCTGGTTATGAGGATGTCGCAAACGCACTGTGACAATGCCTGTAATCTGAACTACAACAAAACTATTTCAGTCTTCGTGAAACTGAAAACACAAATAACTAGTCTGACAACATACTGGATGTTAAGCAGGACAAGAGGATGTTTCCAAGCACACTGAGATTTGTAAACAAACACAGAAATTGATGAGGATAACAAAGATTTAAATATTTGATTGTGAATAATGATAACGAAGTGGATAAAGGCGCACTGTCATCGTTTCTATCTGATATGCATTGATGTAGTTAAAGTCCAGAAAAAAATTAACGCTAAGGGTGAACAAGAACATATTCAACAACTTGTTAAGGCACACATTCAGTTTGTATATGCTGTGATTTATTAGTTACACTTATTAGTACATACTTGGTAAGGGGTGCTGTGCGTAGATGCAGGCCCCCTTGCTCCAGCAGAGAGGGATACAGCCGCTGTTCTCCATTTGTTATGTAAGGTGGGCTTTTCAAGGTCTGGCCACAGGGTCCAGACAATACTGCTGGGCCCCAAAAACAGCATAAAGCCTTGGACTAAGCCTGGCTCCTATTCTTCCACAGATATGAAAAGGTTCTGGTACATAACCTTGAATAAGCCAAGGAAAATCAAATATCCAAACACGTCTCCAAAAGAGTTAAAAACTGAGACCTCTGCCGGTAACTGGGTTGACATTCGTCACAGGGGTGATAATATCCACTGTGCTACTTTTAGCCGCCTCACAAGATAGCCACAGGAAACACAATAGAAAAAGAAATCAATCAAAGCCAGTGTCCCAGGGTTGTAAGTAACTCCAGCAAAGCAAAGTGCCCAGTGAGAGGAAACAGAGGATGTCAAATATCCTTTGTACTGTAAAATCTGATGACACAGCAAGTATCCTCACAGGAGGTAAAATATACCAGTCAGTGACTGCCTAAAGCCCAGCAGCCATCAATAGTGATATCTATCATCAGGATCCAAGTCCAGCTGATACAGCTGTTCCACCTTATAACGACACAGAGATAAAAAAAATCTGACTTGGCTTCTCACATCCACGGGGGCATGACATGCAGAATCTGTCCAAGTCAAAGTTAATCTGGATGTTTTCAGCAACACAGAAAGATGATAAAAAAAACTGTAAGTGAGTATCTGGTGCGGAAATCCGAGTGTCTGATCGCAAGACTGCAATCCACTTTCCCAAAGTTTTTTTTTTTCAACACTTTATTACTTCAGGACTTAAGGGAGTGACTTCAGGTTCAGGTTTTAGTAATCACTCCTCCCAATTCTCATGACCTTTAACGCGGCAAAAATATGTTTACCATTGTGCAATGTGATATGCAATGGTCTCTGCGAGGAAGTTCATTTTTTGCTCCTTCACTTCAGGGAGATAAAGCCCCTGTGGGTGGAGGATTCAGTAAGTTGCCCGAGGACACTTGAGCAGGATGTAAGCTTCCCAAAACAGACTTTAAAGCCTGGCTTCTGTGGTTGGGGGATGATATCTCTACCCATTAAGTCATCCTGGGGTCCGATAACTCCTCACAAATGACCGAGTGCAGGTCTTCGGTGTGGAGCTGCTGATCCGATTAATCAATCCTTGAATAGATCTTCCAAAAAGTGGCTTCCCTGCAGCCATAAATCTTAATTCACAGGATCTGTCACTGTTTGTCAGACGTCCACGTTACAAAATAACACTGACTTCCCGTGCTGGGAAAGCACGACTCCATATAATTACATCAAAGCATCATTTTCCAAGAAAGGTGGTAGTTTGCTCTGTAAATCCACAGTGTTGTCCAAATAAGATGACACGACAGATGAGAGAAGCAAGAAAAGAGAAGCTGGCATCAGTGAGGTAAGAGACGAATATGTAGGGCAAAGTGGGACGTAGAGAATTGGAGCATAGTGACGGAGAGGTGGATGAGAGTGACCGACGCAGATGAAAAAAAGCAGAGCAAAAACCAGAGAGACGGATAAAGAGGGAAAAGATGAGACAGGAAGAGACAAAAAGATGAGTTGAATAAGAACAGAATGATCATAAAATGAAGAATTGAAAAGGAAATATGAATAAGAAAGAGTAAGAGGAGGAAATAAAGACAGCGCACTGAAGTGACACAGAGCGGAGACACCCCAGAGAGAAGCTGAGCCTCACATCCTCTGCTTTCCCACAATGCCCAGAGCCTGCAGGAGTTAACCAGGTCAAAGCAGGTGTCTGATGTCAACGAGTGACACAAAGTGACAGAGACCTGAAGGGAAAGGTGGAGCGAGAGTCAGGAACAAAAAAAAAAGATGTGATCCGATGCCAGGCAGGACGGTACGAGAGCAGGACTGTAAAAACGACGTTGCAGAAGAAGGTGGAAGGAAAAAAAACTGACGCAGTAAATCTCTTTCCCAATCAGTCAGCTGTATGTTGTTCAATCTGGCTTCTGAAGGTTTTCCTCTGGAGCAGCGGAAGAGAAACTAGATCACAACATCATTCCCAACCTCACTCACACACACACACACAGCTGCAGCCAAACATACACACACACTGTACATCCAGCGCAATCCTTGAGCAGTCGAAATGAGTGCACCAAAGAGACTCTGGAGTGAAGGAGTGTGTTGAAGCCAGAGAAAGCGTATATGTATACAAGAGTGCATGTGTCTAAGTACTGTGGTGACTACGTGCGTGTGTGTATGAGGGAAAGTGTGTGTGAGTGTCAGCAAAGCGAGGGGAGCGTGTGTGCAAATTACTCAAAAGTGAGTGTGTGCGTGTGTGAGCCAAGTGTTTCTCCTCTGCTGTGTTTTCTGTATATGCTGCTGTGACCACGCTGCGAAAAAGCTGCTCCGCTCACTAACAGGCAGAACCAGGGGGAGGGAGAGGGTGTGTGCGTGTGTGCGTGTGTGTGTGTGGGTGTGCGTGTATGTAAATGTGTGTGTGTAGGGCAGAGAAGGAGAGAGACAGGTGGAGGAAGACAGGCTTGAGACTTGATGCAGGGGAAAGTAGGCAAGCTGATGGGACGGTGCTCATAAATATGCTAATAGGACCATACGCTTAATCATCACCCCAACTTTAATGAACAGGCCCTCACAGGAGCACACAAAGCCAACACAAACACAGACACACAAAGTTTTACCCGGATTAGAGCTTAGCCACTGAAAACATACATTCCACTCTTTGACCCAAAACAACAGTTTCCCTCTGTATTTCTTTTGATTGCCCCCTCCCTCTGTCAGTCTCTCTCTCTCTCTTTACTGCCCTGTGCAGGTCTCTGCTGCCCTCTGTCCTCACTCCTCCTCCTCAGTCATATTTCACCTGCTCCTACAGCATGCCAGCTCTGCACTGGCAATAAAGCGCTCTGACATTCAATCCTCCAGATCTGCCAAAGGACAGGATGATCGTGAACACTTTCTAGCTAAGCCTCCAGCTGCAACACAGTGACAACAACCATAATGAGGTAATGCTGTGACACAAACTGGTGTAGAGGATTTTAGGAATGCATTTAATTAGTTTAAATTTTGCACTTAATGTTGCACCTGATGATGTCTTGAGTGAAACCATGACGGCATGCAGGATGAACACCAACTGCAAAACTCTTTTAAAACCAAAAGAGATGAATGGTTTTATCCACCACAACCTGTAAATATTTATCTTTTCAAACTGAACGTCGAATCTCAGGCCAGCCGAATGGCCTGACCAATGCTACTTTCTCCTTTGATGTGGTGATGAGAACCACTAGAGGGCTTTGTCACTTGAACATAAACATGTCTTTTGGCACTTGCTGAAACGACTGATCGTCTTGTTTTGTAGTTTTAATAAGAAAGATGTTTAATTACATGCTAGGATGCACATTAGCCTCTGAGGCAGCTGGATTTGCAAAAACACACGATCTATCAAATTCTTCTTGCCAGGCTTCAAACTTTGTGCTTGTGCTATTTACAAATCATGGTTGTATGAGGAACCACTGGCAGCTGCTGCCGTGGTTTAAACGTGACCAGTGAGACAAGGGCGAAGTTCATTTAAAAACAGCAATGGCAGTTCCTAAAGAGGTCAGCGTAGATGTGGCTTAAACATCAGTCCTACCACAACTAGAGAGTATTTTTTCATTGACATAAGAGCATTAAACGGGAAGATTTTTCTGAGCGCAAAGATGTGATTGCTCTTCTCCTAACTGGCTCCGACTACATCACATGGTAAGTTGATGTGATTAGTTTAAGTTAGCCCATGTTAGATGGCACTGGACAGATGGTTTGTCCGATCACCTGCCAAGTATTTTTCTGAAGTGTCTGCACTTTTCCAAGGACGACTTCCCAGATGGTCCGGTGTGACAAACCACCTGGCAAATCAGGTTAGAATGCACATGTAAACATAATTAATTGTTAATCACTGATCAATTTTATGCTTGTGTCATAAACTGAGCTCAGCACCAATACACCATGTACTGTACACCAATGACCAGGCATTACTCTTTAGTGACGATGGCAGAATGAGTGAAATGAAATAATCAAGACAGAAAAAGTTAATTCTTAAGATTTTTTGGAAATTGGAGAAATACATGCTGTACTTTTCTTTTTTTAATCAGCTATGTTGACTGAAAATTCCTAGATGTACGACATTTTAAACCACATGTGGCGGCTAAATGCCTCAGGAACATAGTGAGCCATGACTAATGACAGGTCATCCTTTATGTTAAGTCTTATCCCAGTTCAGAATTGTTGCATTCCTCCTAACAGAGCTACAGTCGGGCAGGCTGTGTCTTATGTTAAACATTCTCTCCATTAAAATGTGTGATCCTTATTAGCAGTGTTGAAAATAATAGCTTTTTCAAGGTCTTTTTTGGCCACAGAAATTCAGTTAACACACTGTTTGATGGACGTCAGTCTGCTGTAACTTTCGTGAAGAGTCAGAAAGCATCATCTTAATATAAACGTCAATAAATCTCTACCTCAACTTTGGCAACACATCTCTCATTAGAGAAACTTTCCAAAGTTAAGGTCAAGAAATATGCTGATGTCCTTCTCTGGAATGTCACGTGTCCAGCTCCAAATATACAAAATCCTCCTTAAAAAATATAAGATTAACAGTAACCTAGCAACAGTCATAGAGAGAGACTGAAGGTAAGGGCAATAACATGTCTCATCTATATCAATAAAATTATTCAGCTCTGCCGCGATCCATCAAATGGCACAACAAAACCAGCCCTGTTAAGAACAGGAGCTGAAGAACGTCATGCTGTATGAAAAGTGACATAGAAAAAAAGAATCTTTCCAAAGTCCTTAGAGGAAAGTCTTGCCACTCTGTGGCTATCTTGGAGACATTCTCGCGCAGCTACTTTGGACAAAGAAGACCAGAGCCATATCTAAATGAATGGGGAGATATCCATAACTTCACTTTCAGTGGTCACTGGGACATAAAGGCCACGTTTCAATGGAAACAGCCTTTCTAAAAACACCACCAACTGAAAGCGCCGTAGTATGCATGCCAGGCTAGTAGTTGGTGTACATTTGTAATGACATACCGTAGGGGCTGCCAAAGTCATTAACTTCCTGTTGTTGCTAAGCCCTAAGCAGCCACAAACTAAAGATATTCAGCCATAGATCAACGTCTAAAATTATGCTACGAACACTTAGATTCACCTCAACAGACTGCCGTAATATTTGACCTGCTTTCAGTGCACTGCGGAGTGTTTAAATTAGAGTTTGGTAGTGGCTAGAGCAGAATACATGGACTTGTGCTAGCGTTAGCATTAGTGTCATCACTGCATTCACAGGCACTCTGCTTGCCAGTTTGCAGAGCCGGAAAGAAGGCTGCGGTTTCAAAAGATTCCACACCAGAACCTGGTTTCAAACGTTCAGGGTTTCAGGGGCGCCAGCACACCGTTTTTTATGTAAAAGGAAGGCCGAACCGCAACAAAAGTTTCATTTGATGCGATGCATCGTGTAAACTGCCCCAAAAACAACATGAATACAATCAGCAGTCAATTCTGATTAAAAAAACGCTTAAAACCTTCGGTGACTTCGTGCAAAAAAATATGGTTTAAAATGAGTTTTTTCAGCAAGTTAGACTTCTACTGCACTTGTGCAAGGGTTAGAGAATCACTGTCATGACTCTCTTAGCTGCAGTACAACAACGCAATTGGCCAATAGATTTCCCAGTTTGGCTATAAAAAAAAAGGCACTCAATTGGCTATAGAGGGGAAGAGGTGGGATATGAGCCATCTTGGAATATTTCTGATCTCTCTTAAAGATCATGAAAAACAAACTGGAAGGATACTGTCAGTTGTATTTAGTGGTTGACATTATTTCAAATCATATAAAAATTACCTCAAGTACCAAACTCTGGGCAAAAGCAAAGCTATATTTGATAAGAGTGCAAAGGAAACCATTATAATGAAAGTTTAATTTCTGCCATTCGGTGACCGGTAGACCTACTTTAACAATACTTGTCTGTAGGCCATTAAAAAAAAAAAAAAAAAGTACTCACCAGCATAGTATGATATTCTGGAAATATCTGGAATAGAAAAGGGTGGCGGGGTGGGGTAAGAGAGAAGAACAAGATTTTACTTAAATAAATGGATTAAATAAATGTGTGTATATAATACAGTGGGGCAGTGAATTATTTACAATCAGAGAACCTTGTAATGGATTAAATCACAGCATCAATAGGAGCCACTGTTCAACAGCATGACTGGATGTGATGCTACAGAAGCTGTGGCCAAAAGTAATGTTGAGTTTCTTCCAGATACTCATTTACTATGACAAATTCAGCACATTTTGTAGTTAATCAATCATGCAACGGATTCACTCATTTCATGTTTTCAACACGAAATGAACAGATAACTGCAATCATTTCATTTGTACATCTGGTAATGTTCTAATACTCCTCATATATACTTTGTACCATGGATCCTTCTTATCCCTGAAACACAATAGAGAAGGATGAAAATCAGCACTTTAAGTCCCTAAAACTTTCATTTTAATTTGATTCTAGCAGCACGTGTGGACAAAAAGCATTACTGCTTACTGTGTAAAGGTCTTGTCTAGAGCGAGAATTTGTTTCGGAAGAGAGTGAACAAAATGCCACCTATTTGCACAATACCAGTTCAGCCACAAACACCAAATATTTACATTATCTAAAGAAAAATATCCTCCAGCTTCCAACCATTGATAGTAAAAAAGAGAACAGCAGATCGATCACACTGCACAGACCGAGAAAAGACACTGTAAAAGACAGGACAGTAATCTCCAATTTCCTCGCCGATGGTCTCATTTGCAGATGTAGGCAAGATGTGAGGCATCAGTGTTCAATTAAGAGTGCTTCATAAGCAGTTAAAAGCTCCTGTTAGAGAGTTTAAAGAGTTAAACAAAAGAATATTTCAGTGAAGAGGTCACAAAGGAGGCAAGCGTGGAGAAGAGGACAGGTGGAGTGAGTCAGAAAAGATTCTAATAAGACATCAGAAGTAAACAGAGGAAGTAATCAGAAGATCGCTACTATTAAAATACTTACATAATTAACCGATTAACAAAATGAGCCTCTATTAATCAAACTACGAATCAAACCATTTTAGCTCTACAACTTATCATTACTCTAAAGAGGACTTCCATCATTTAGAAAGTCCGGCTGTAAAGTTCAATTGATTACGGTGCTTCGTTGATGGACAGGAGTCAATTTCTCATCACACTAAGCACATTTACTGGTTTACATGTCAGCATTGACCGACCAAGTGACTGTGCAGCAGCTCTAATGAATCAGGAGGATTTAATATGAGCTGAATTCCAGACAGTTGGAGCGAGGCGTGAATCATGACTTGGCGAAATATTTCTGCTCTGTCATGCTGTAATAACTTCACCCCGTGGCCTCATTCGACTCTCAAATCTGTCTCATAGCCTCGCAACTCCTCCCTCCCATCTTTTCACTCACTCTTTACAATGCTACTGTAGAAATGAAACAAGAATGAGCAATATGATAAAACACTCTGAAGCTACACTGACATCTGTTACTTAGCAACAGAAACGAAGCGAGACTGTGGTGCCAATTAGGATGCCAAGGCTTTGTCTTGCTTTACATGAAAGATAAAAAGCTGTGTCCCAATTTCCTTTAACTATGCATGAAATTATAGTATGCAGTATGCTCTTTTTACAGATACTATACAAGAAATAATACAATAGAGTTCGTTCACATTAGAAAAAGAGCAACATAAACTACACCTAAAAGAGCCGACATAGTCGTAAGAGTGGAAATGACTGGAAAGTCAAATATTTCACGATTCAATCTAAGAAACATGATCTGACTTCAAATCGCACAGTAGTGAGATTGAAGAAAAAAAAACTTTTTTTGTGTAAACTTAAATCTATTAATAATATTGAAATAACTACTGGAGCTAGGTGAATGGGCAATGGAACCAGACTAAGCCACCTCCACTGTATGGCCGGAGGTGAAAATACAAAAATGAACAGGCAGCTTAGCTGAGAAAAAGAGAAAGTCACTGAGCAAAAGGCCGAACAAGAGTAAATCTTGTTGTTTTTTTTTTGTTTTTTTTGCAGAAGGCTGCAAGAAATGCATGCTGGTCTTCCTGTTGATTTTGACAAAATATATAATTGCAGTTAGTTGGGCTGATATTGTGATAAGATTTATGATATTAGAGGAAAATATTTTTACATGATTACTCTCGTTTTCATTGAAAAACAGATTTAAGTGATTATGTATGTTTTTTTAATGGATCTGTACTAAACAAAAACGTTTCCTTGCGTCTGTAGTAGTATATAGTATAGTAGTAGTATGGAATGTGTAGGCCAGGACATCTCTGCAGCACCACAGCATCTAAATTATTATCTATGTAGTAAAACAATGCACATTTACAGCTGTCCATGTTTGGCTGTGTATAAATGAGCTGCACTTAGAAAATGCAGAGGAGCCATATCACAAAAAAAATACGAATTCTTGCATTATGTTGTTTTACGTTATGACATTTTGGTTATTACTTTTCACATTTTACTTGGTTGGATACACTGCAGCTATGTGTGTGTTCTGCCACTTCACATAATTTCCTCTAATCACATAATCCAGTTTGTCCCAGGCAGAGTGGTGCCAAAAATGTTAGCTACAAGTAGGACGCTATTAACAAAAACGACATCACACCAATCCTGGCATTACTCTCTCTCCCTCACTCTAAGTGTAAAACTCAGTGATAAATGTCACATTTAAGGCACTGATACACGAGCAATTTTGCATTCACTAAAGAGGGCTTAAGCATGAACTGAAATGTTTCCTGATGTTAAAAATATACCTATGAATAAAAAGCTCGAGCACCATTGCTACTGAATGGTGCCCACACATTTGCTCTATACAGCTGCCTTTGGATTAAACACTCAACATATTATTTAACAGGCAAATGGCAACATGCGCATCACCACACAAAACAAATTTTGTTAAAGAAGTCTTTTCTGTTGAACTGCTAGGCAGAGACATTTTCTCAATGTCACCAGGGGTGACCTAGCTTTAAAATCGAACTTTAATCTTTCACATCCACAAGTAATGATTCAGAACTACAGCATGTTATTAAAAAAGTACTGAAGCATCTGTCACTGGAACTGCTTGTAACACTTTTCACTTGCATCAACACTCCTCACAGTTTCTCCCTCCTACTCCATCAAATTCTCCCTCTTGCGCTCTAAGTCTCTTTCTTTCTCTCTCCCACTCAGTAAAAAACTATTGCCTCTGGCTGCAAACCACAGAGGCTACGCTACAGTTGACACCACTCTAAGGGCATTGCACAACTCCATTCTCATCAAGAGAACAACAACAGTCTTTGCAGCTCCTCGGCACTGATCAGCCTGTCAGAAGGAAACATGGTGGAGTGGCACAGGACTGAGAGCGACATCAGAGAGTAGAATAAAGTCACGACAGCAGCAGCTTCGGCTTTAATGAGGGAACTGTCACTGTAAGGAGCAGCTTTAAAAACATTATTGTGGCACTAGAACTACTGCAGAGATAGGGAAGTAAGAGAGA
>JAPZDX010000024.1:17191645-17202016 GCA_029783625.1 Naso annulatus
ACTCCATTAGACGCAATGCATTATTGCCACAACTTGTATTAAAAGTCAGCAATGCCAAGGCCTGCTGACAAAATGGACCAAAATTAAATATGTTACTTACTGAATTCCTTAGCCAAAATGTATTTTTATTTATCTATTTATTTTGAGAAAATACTGAACTCGTGATACGGCTGCCTGTTTTTTTTCTAATTCTTTTTTTTTTCATGCAACTGTCTCAGTGTCTTGAACACCGTCTTTGCTCAGCCGCAGTGGAGTCCTCCCACCACTGGCGGCGCTGTTCCGCAGGACACCGTGTATCACTTCTGTATGCTGTCCGCTTCCGTTAGGTGGAAGGACCTGTGTGGCAGATTCGACAGAAATGTCTACGTTCGTAATGTTAAACTAGGCTCTTAATCCATATTCAGGGATTTATATTGAGTCATATAAAACTTTGAATCAATCGTTAATTTAGTTTTCCTTTGTTGTTCAGACGCAGGAGAGATGGAAGGACAAAAAGCAGGTAAGGATGAAGCTAGCTATAACGCGAATATGTTTGTCGCGTCCTCACACCAGTTGAAGCAAAATCAAAATAAACAAACGTGTTTCGTTTATAACGTGTGCCTTCGCAAATTTTCAACGTCTTGTATTATTTTATTTAACGTGACGCTGTAGACATTATTCGCCTGTTAATAGTTGATGTGTCTGCTGCTGAAGAGAAATATCACTTGACCAACATTACCGTTGGCTCTGAAGCTCAGTGATGTGACACTGACTTTCCGTTACAATAAAAATTATGACAAATTCAACATTGCAAGGTTATCGGTGTTACCCCTCTATTTCCTTTTTTCTTCTTACCTTTATATCCATGTAGACTTTTAAATTTGAAACGACTAACTTGTCATCTCCAAAAACAAACTACAACCTTATCATTCTTTGTTTGCACTTTATGTTTCTTTAATTTCAGCCATTTCAAAAGATTAAGATGGCAGTGAAGTGATACCAATTCAAGCAGTTTCATTCATTTATCTGTTTGGTTCCTTTGATTCCAGTAAATAATTTCTGTTATGCCATAGAAAAATCCATTTTCCAAAAGGTGTAACAGAGGGCCAAGGGGTGGCGTCTGTATCAGGATGAGGAAATGTGTGCTGGGCCAGATGGCACAAATAACAAAACTAGCTTTACTGTTTAAAAGCAGACAAATGACTTTCTCTCAGTATCTGAGTCTTTTTAAAATTATTCTGTTGTTTCTCCTCTCCCTGCTTCTTGGTATGACACATTTCTTCTCACTGTCCCTCCAGCTGGTTCTGTGTTTATGTGTCAGCTGTGCAACATCTTCTCTCCAAGTCGCTCTCAGCTGCTGGCTCACTGCTCCCAGCTGCACCCCCAGCAGGAGCCTCCTGACGACATCATCATTGTGCTGCAGCCCCTTGTAGGGGAGCCTGTGGAGACACTGGCAGGTCAGATAAGTGTCCAAAACTCATGAAAAAACAGAAGCCACAATAATAATCCTTTTGACATAATTTACTAATTCTGGATTGTACTTTAACAGATGATCAGTTCAAGAATATTGGTATGGCTCTGTATTGGACACATGCCCTTTCAGATTCATTTTTACAAGGTTATTTACAAAACAAACTGTCAAATAGACTTTTTAAAATCTGTTTTTGAATGTATTTTGGGGATGATGATGAAGTTTTGTGACACAAGACATCACCTGTAGGCTTTATAGATAAGTGGCTTAAATTAACAGTTAAAAAAATATACAAAGAAAACCTCTTCTAATCTGTTCTGCTGTCTTGTTGGCCCACAGAGAGCCCAGTGAAGCGAAAACGAGGACGACCAAAAGGCTCTACAAAGAAGTCGCGTTTGGCGTCGACAGACGGGAACACTGACTCCACCCATCCTGCAGAGGATAATGTTCAAGGAGAAAAAGAAGGGACAAAGGAGGAAGGTGACAGACCACATAGTGCCATCGAAGGTAGCACTATTGCCATTTAGGTGTATCCCATAATTTTTTCTTTTCCTTTGCCCAAGACACGATTGTAGGAGAGTTTTATTTTAATTGGGAAAATTCACTGTGAGAGGTTTCACACAGCTTTTTCTGCTCATAGATAGCCCTGCCAGCATTTTGGGCATTGAAGTGAGTTGAGTGATTTTTGTGATCACGCTACACAAAATGTGTTTCTTCTATGACTTAAACACTGACTCTTTTGCCAGGAGACAGCCATGACAGGATACTGGGGCTGGAATGTAAAGCCTGTCATCGCTCATTCAGCAACAGACGTCAGATCCTCAAACACATCTGCCTGAAAGAAGAGGAAGAGGAGGAGGATGGACTGGAGAATGGTGAGAAGTGAAGGGCAGTTGATATGTGTCAAAGAGGCACTTAGAGAACAGGAAGTTGGGGTGGCCTCAGGTAGCATGCTGGGAATTATCCCCGCTGTAATTTTAGATGAATAATTACCTCTCTGTGAACTTCACATATTGTGAAAAGGTGCAGAAGAATATGGTTTACGTACATTTAATGCACGTGGGGATTCAGGTCATTGTGATTAAGAGACTGAATCACTTGCAGGGAGCATCTGCGATGGACCAAGAGTGGAGCGTTCTGGGAGTTCTGATCCTGGGGGAGCAGATCCAAATCAAATTCAACAAAACTCGACAAGACCAAGACAGAAGAGTGAAAAGGGTAGTTCTGAAGGCCAGGCCATGGTCTCTACAAGATTTATGCTTATTAGTGTTGAAGTCCTTCATGAGAGCACTCCTTGTTGTTTAAGTAGGCTTCAGGTCATTGTTCTATTTCTGTGGTTCAGGTTTTGTTTAATGACCCTTTCTTGTTCTCCACTTGTAGGAATTAGCAGCTTAAGACCCCCAAGAACCAACCGCAGCCGCACCACCAAAGACAAAGGCCCAGCAACGGGAATCAAAAAGTCGGTCATCACTGTTGTTCTGACAGAAGATGCAACATTTCCAGGTTAGTCCCACATTGTTTGTTTTTAAAGTTTGGCGTACAACTAATATTCATATTCATGAGTAAGATGTGTAATCTTTCATTCAACAGGCATTTCTAAAATGGTTCCAGTAGAGGACAGCTTAGCAGAAACAGAGTCAGCAACCATTCCAGCTCAACCTCAGGTAAGCAAAGGAACACATTAAAAGCTCAATTCACTTAAATTTTAAAATCTATTTTCTTAGTTTCCACTCGTAGTATTTAGCCTAGCAGCCAGGCTTTAATATAATGAGATTCATAGTGAAAAATGACATTTATCAGCATCATTGTTTCTTCAGAAACAGTGTCCCTGTTTCTCAGGATGGTGCACAGACATTTTTGTGAGCGACTTGCTGTATGTAGATGCTTTTTTTCTACCAAAGATCGTATCTCTATAAAAACAGTCAATCACCTGTTGTTTCATGGTTTATCTTTTTTTATTGTGATGTGGTATTTATTTGATTTGAATTGATCTATGATTTCCTATATTATTTGGGGTTTATTAATTTCTTTTTTTCTGGGCCGTCAGCAGTCTGCCATCTGCGAGAATCAGTCAAAAGACCCTGCAAGTGACAATACCGCCTGCGACAGTAACCTTAAGACACATCAAGAGCTGAGGTAATAAAGTGGAAAATGTTCATCTTTCCTTTTACTCTTTAAATGGAAAAAATAACAGATCATCATAATAACAAATTGTCAGTAAGCTTGTTGTAGAGAATCTTACATTGAGAGGTGACCTATCAACTGCATGCATCAATACTGTTGTACAGTAAAGATTCTGCTGGTTTCTGCTGTGTTTTTCACCCTAGTTCTGCTACAGACACCACAACGACAACAACAACAACAACAACAACGACAACAACAGGAACAGCAGCAGCAGCCAGCCGAGGCTTCCAGGAATATTCTATCAAGCAAGACGCTCCCAAGTATGAATGTTTATTTAGTAAATGTATGAACATCTGTTTTATTTTATAAAGCTGTACACACAAGCTATACACAAAAAAAGCAGCTTCAGTTATATTAGTCATCTGGTAAATTATTATCATTCTCTGTCCTCCAGTTTACTTCAGAGCCAGTTGAAGATCTTTGCCTGCGAGTTCTGTAATAAGATCTTTAAATTCAGACACTCACTGGTCGCCCACCTCCGGACGCACACCCAGGAGAAACCGTTTCAGTGTCCACACTGTGACTATGCGTCAGCCATCAAAGGTAAATACAAATCAAATCGTTAAGGTTCCCGTTTTGTGGATTTTTTTATTTGCCCTTATGGGATGACCTCTGACAGAAAACAGTTTCCCTTGTTGGATCGTGGGTGGGAGGCGGCTGTAGAGATCTTTTATCTGATCTGCATCTTTAAATGTAAAATCAAGAACAATTGCAATTATTTCTAGTTACTACTGAATAACTAATAACTAATCAATAAGACTGAATAAGTCTTTAATGCGCTCTCTTGGGACGTTTGGTAATATCAAGAGTTACAAATGAGCAACATGAAATTCAGGAATTTGTCAAACAAAGAGCAGACCGGGATAACAACTTCTTTCACCTTTAAATGAAAAAAATTATACGGCATGCAGTAAAAAATAATTTGAATTTTCTGTGAAAGCTGCTCACTTACTTACCTGCTTACTTCCTTGATTTTCTCTTCCAAGCCAATCTGAACGTTCACCTGAGGAAGCACACAGGAGAGAAGTTCAGCTGTCAGCACTGTCCTTTCAACTGCCTCAGCCCAGGACACCTCAAGGTGGTGTTTTATGTTCAAAGTGTTGATCAATATTATTAGTTGTACTGTCATATCCTTAATAATATTAATGATAACATATAAACTTCAAGGTACAATATAAACTTTTGTAAGGAAAAGGTTGCTATCACTTATCGTCTTCCAGATAGAGGCCTTAACGTGTATCTACACAGTTTTTCTGGTTGCGTCAGTAATTCTGCGATTCTGGTAACACAGGTCCACATAGAGCGAGTCCATCTGAAGGTGAAGCAGCACTGCAGCTTCTGTGAGAAAAAATACTCAGATGTGAAGAACTTGCTGAAACACATGGAGTATCATCATAACCTAAAAGACCCTGTTGTAAACCAGCGTTACCAACAGCTCAGGTTTTAGCTAAAATATTTTTATTATTTTTCCTTCATATTTGCCTATTTAACCCCGACAGCCATCCAACACCAAAATCTGTTGATCTTGTCCAGGCTAAAGACTCGCCAGGGCCTCAGGCAGCTCCTCTACCAGTGTCCCACCTGTAACCGACGCTTCAAGAACCATCTCGAGCGGGAGCGCCACCTGTTGGTCCACGGCCCGCAGCGTCCCTTCGCCTGCCTCCTCTGCGACCATGCTGCAACCAAGATGGCCGCCCTCGCTGCTCATGTCAGGAAGCACCTCTTCCTGTACATGTGTTGTGTGTGTGACGGGAAGTTTGTCAGCTCTCAGAGGCTGAAGGGTCACCTGATGGAATCCCACGCTGAGCTGGACCAGGAGCAGGTCTTCATCAACTGTATCAACAGCAGCTACTATCTGATGCCACCTGAAGGAGGCGAGCGGAGGGAAGAGGAGAGGGAAGTCGCAGGGGAAGGGATGAAGAAAGAGAATGAGAGGATGGCAGGCGAGGGTAGAAAAAATGGTATCATAGAGGAGGAGTGGCAGGACGGGGAAGGGGAGCAGCTTGAAGTAGCTGCAAGTGAAGACAGAGAGCAGGAGAAGGAGAAAGATCGAGCTAATTCACGAGGTGAAAGTGCAGAAAAAGTGCAGGTGATGGAGGAAGAAACTCAAAAAG
Source organism: Naso annulatus (assembly GCA_029783625.1). NCBI lineage: Eukaryota > Metazoa > Chordata > Actinopteri > Acanthuriformes > Acanthuridae > Naso > Naso annulatus. Next base: position 17,197,394 of record JAPZDX010000024.1, read on the forward strand.
AACGAGAATTAGAAAATGAAGGAGTACTGCAGGTGATTTCCATGGAAACCTCTAACAGACAGGTTGAAGCAACAACCAGTTTGAAGTCACAGGACAACACAACGGACACATGTACTCCTGCAGCTGAAGTAAATACACAGGCATTTTTATCACCAGAGAGCATTCACACTGACGTCTCGGAAGACAGGACTCATGAAAACGCGCTCTCAGCTGATGGGAACCCACGTGCAGCCAAAGACACACACACATCTGCTTCATCAGGAAATACTAACTTGTGTTTTTTGGGTGTAGATACGCATTTGTCATCAGCAGCTCTAGAGCAAGATGTTCAAGCTTCACATTCAGAAGAGGTAAATTATTTACAGGCATGAGAGAAGGACAATAACTTCAGCTTGGCCTGCGACTAAAAATGATTTTCATAATTGATTAGTCTGCCTAGTCCACTTATTTTCTTGATTAATTGATTGCTTGACTTTAGGTTACTTGTCTTTATACTTTCTTGATCTATTATATTAGGAACACTGTAATTATTTTAAAAAAAAAATTGGACTACTTATTAATTATTGATTAATTTATACATCTGAAATACATTGCTGAAAAGGAAATTCTACTTTTAATCATCTATTTATCTCCTAACGTAGACTTTCTTGCTGTCATCTTTGCTCCGGACAGTCTGAGCTGTTGTCTCTGTTTTTGTTGAAAGGTGTCTGAAGTTTTCCATCAGAGTGCGTTCCAGCAGGTGTTCTCATCTCTGCAGAAAACTCGCCTTAATATGGAGTCTTTTGAACGGCTCCGGAAAATTTACGGAGATCTGGAATGTCAGTACTGTGGTAAGATGATGAAACCTGCTTAAGCTGAGTCTTACCTTGTTGTTTCAATTTTTTATTACTTATTCTGTATTAGTTAGTGCTTCGTCTGTCTCGATTGACTTTTAACATTTTTGTCCTGCTGCACAGGTAAACTGTTCTGGTACAAAGTCCACTATAACGTCCATGTACGCACACACACAAAGGAGCACTCACATTACTGCTCAAAGTGTAGCTACTCCTCCATCACCAAAAGCTCTTTAAAGCGCCACCAGATCCAGAAGCACAGCGGCTTGCTGCTGCCTTGTTCGCAGCCCGATTGTAAATACACGACACCTGACAAGTACAAGCTTCAGGCCCATCTGAGGACGCACCAGGATCAGGTAAGCAGCCTTCCAAACCCATCCTGGAAAAAATAACTGCTTTAATAATACTGATCCTTGGTTCCTCTTGGGAAGGTTTGTCAGGTGTCTTCATGTCTTTGTTTCGCTGATATTTACAGGGGAGGAGCGTGGCTTGTCCTGTCTGCCAGCAAAGCTGTCCAGAGCACCGACTAAAACAGCACATCAAAACATCCCATCCTGGTAAACAACACACAAATATAACTAAATCAGTAAGATAGCGTTTTGGTAATAATTTTAAATATCAGTATGTTCACCATTTTGCCAACAATCTGACCTGACAAGTAAGTCTGTATGTATATAGGAGTAAGTATGCAGATGGTACACCTCTTTTATCAATGCTGTTAATCGGCTGGCCTTGCACCTGTTTGGTGTGTGTAAAATCACTCTACTTCTACAAATATACCTATACTACGTCCAGTATATCCAACTATTTGTTCATCATACAAGTAGTTCCGACCAAGCAATCTGACTGGTCAACAAGACATTTAGAATGGGCTTAAATCAGCATGACAGTGTGCCTTACTCATCATGAAGATATTACTCTGCCATTTCCATGGCAACCTTACTGACAGGTGCTTCCCTGCCACTCTTGACCTGTGTGTGTGTAGAAAGACTGATAATAACAGTTGTGACTGCTGTGAAAATGTTTTTAGAAGGTTACGCACTAAATATGGACTATAGCTGAATATGTTGCGAGATAAAATCCTGTTGTGAATTTTGGAAGTGATTACATCTGTTTTCACTTAATTATGACTCTGAGGCTTTTCATCCACCTGAAGTTAATGAAACGTTTGGCTTCCTCCATCAGCTGCGTCGGTGACACGTCGCTACCTACTGTTATTTTTGTGCTAATTTCACAGTATGACATTCCCTGTTTTCGATTTTAGACATCTCATTGCAATAATATACTATTTAATGTATATGTTCTATTTACTTATATGATGGCCAAACAACTTTTTATTAATAACTGTGGGACTAGAGATGCTTTTTTTTTTTTGTAGCATTGTTGTTTCTTATACAAAGCTGTGATTTCATTTTGTGTGTGTTTACGTGATTTTGTGGGACAGACACACTGCCCATGCACGGCAAAGGACTGATGGTGCAGCGCGCAGAGAAGTGCCCCTACTGTGACTCCTACTTCCTGAAAAACAGCAGTGACTTTCAGCGGCACATCTGGGCCCACGAAGGTGTGATATGCCTCTACCTCTAACACTTATAACCACACACACACACACATACGACACTGGAGTGTGTGGAAACACGTCTGCGCCCATGAGTGTCCCACTCCCCGCACAGCGATTCACCGCTTGATTAACGTGTGATCTGAGCTTCCATCTGTCTCTCCTCCTTCTGGCTGTCCTCCAGGCAGATGGACTGGACTGAAAACACACTGCAGATGTTGTGGAGGAAAACTGGCCTGTTGGTCAAGTTACGTGCGAACTGATGAGAACACAAACAAAAATAATCTATGTGTATACTGCCGGTATTGAACAAAGAAATAGGGCATTGAAGTAATATTAAAGTTATAAGACATGCAGTTTCCTGTCAGCTCTCACTCTGCTATGTGTTTTTTTTTTCTCTGGATGTCTAATAAGAAATGAGAGTCTGCTAAAATCACTGCAGTGCAATGAATTCAAGCTCCGCTGAAGTTGTTCAGTACATATACCATGTCTTCATGAGCTGCATCACACATTGTGGAGGAAGTGAATTTTAAGTCTACGCCTTTTCCCCTCAATCCCTGCTTTAGCAGTCGCTTGCATTGATGAACTGTTTACCTTGAAGTCACATCTGTCCTGAGACTGAGGCAGCTGGCAGACGTGAATCCAGCCCAGGTGTTTATGAAGGTCTCAGAAAATACAGCCAGTTTACCGAAAACACCCTTCAAGGCATTTATCGTGTTTTTCAGCAGGTTGTTTAACTCACTTTGTTTTCTTACTGCTTGTCGGTGGTATGAAATCAGCACTTTTAATTCTAGTTATTTTGCTGCCTTAAATAGTGATCCAATTCTAAACTAAAAGTTTTATTATCAAAGGGCCAGTCCTCTTGAGGTAATATTACCTCGTGTTCCTTTATTCAACATTCTGCATGTTAATCAGATGGATGAGTCATCCATCAAATCAGTGTAATCAAACACCTCATCACATTACCATCTTGTAGTCCCTTTTTTTTTTTGGAGCGTTTGTTGCTCTCTCTCATCTTGACATGTGTGTGTCCACGCGTGCAGGTTTGAAGCCGTACAAATGCAGCATGTGTGGATACGCAGGTCGCAGCAAGAATAACTTAAAGACTCACATGAACCGACACAACACAGAGAGACGTCACCTGTGCGATCTGTGTGGGAAAAAGTTCAAATCAAAAGTAACGCTGAAAGGCCACAGACTGAGCCACACCAGCGAAGGTACGTACACTCTGCTCTGCCGCTAGTCGTGTTTTTTTCATACCATTCTTGTCACTCTTAATTCACTGGTTATTTATGATTTGCCTATTGCCTAACAGCTGTTATTTTGTGCTCATTAAGGGACGCGGTTTCAGTGCTCAGAGTGCGACTTCAGTGCTCTCTCTAAACCTCCCTTGCTGAGACACATGGAGCAACATGCTGAGTTTAAGGTCTGAATACACACACAGCTTCAGCCTCTGTCTTTAGAAATAAACATATTCTTCCCCCATCTCTGTGACATTTAAAAGGAAGATATCGCAGATAAGCCTCGTCTATCAAGTAGTCTTATTTTTTTAAATCATAGACAGATGCTACATCCAGCAGCAGTGTTTATTTTCATATTATCCACGCATGATTACTTCCAACTTATTTAGAAATAAAAAATTAAAATTGATGTATGCTTGACAAAGCAGCTGGACAGTTAACTGCTTCATGTTACCTTGCACTGGACAACTACTTACATAAACAAGATGACTAATAATGCTCTACATTTGCATAAAACTTTTTTTTTCTCCCTGACTTGCATTTATAAACTCTTTCTGTTGAGATCCTTAGCACCACTTTCTGTGCATCAACCTCTCCGGCATCTCAAGAACGAGAGATTGAGAAAGCCGCTGTGGCACTTACCATGGGACTGAGCTTGACTTCTGGCGTTTCCTTCAGTTTTGTATCCCTGCGGGAGGATGGTCCGCTCTCTGTCACAGCCGCTGCTGTGCGTGATGATGAACGCCGTGTGGTCCTTGCTGGGGAGCGTGACCGGCTATGACGGCGCCCTGGTGATCGCGAACGGGAACGAGATCGAGATCGAGAGCGAGAGCGAGAGCGGAAACCAGCAACATTCTAAGGGAGAAGAGCAAGTGAAACAAAAAAAGAAGATTGCAACCATTATTTACAAATGTGCATTGTTCTAATAGCTGAAATTGTAAAGATATTAAAAAGAGGTCTACGTCATCTTGTTGATAAGGACGTAAGTCAA
>JAPZDX010000024.1:17235494-17246228 GCA_029783625.1 Naso annulatus
TATCATATATACTTCTTATACATTTCATCTTCTGCCTGACTCAACACACACACACACACACACACACACACACACACACACACACACACACACACACACACACACACACACGCACCTGCACACCGTTTCCTCCGTCCCACACACAGCTCACAATCTGCATCCTGACCTTGACTTGTTTTGATTCGTGATAACTATGCAAACAGGCTTATCATGCAGACCAAAGTATTGGAAAGAACAGTTGGTCCCATCCGGAAATAATGATAGCAGTTTATTCAGGACAAAGATTAAAAGCTGCCTTTCTACTTCTCGTGAGACTGAGTGGCACAGATGATTCCTCACAATAATTTATGGTGCTTCTGCAGAACAGTAACTCTGACAAGATTAAAGGCAGATCTATTTATTTCAGGAATGTATTTTCCCTGTCGACGCCACCAGTAAAACATTTGTATGTTTGTATGAGCTTATACTGTGAATGCAATTCTGTGCAAGGATGCCTCCCAGAGTCAAGACATTTTGACATCCCTTACTTTCGAAAGGGGCCTGTGCTAAAATTAGCTTCTCTGAACTGGTGTAGCCACATGGTTTTGGGAATAAACACAACCTCATTTGTTTTGTTTTTTTTTACAATTGTGCTAATATGAAATGTTGCGTATCTGTGTCTTCTATGTCCTCAGATGCTGCTGGAGGTAGTAGCTAAAACCCTCAAACAGCACGGGATCACTGCTGAGCATGAGTGCTTTGAGGCCTGCAGCAAAAGACTGTTTGATATCTCTAAATTCTATCTCAAGGTTAGTCTTTCTACTGCCCACACGCGGTCAATGCCGTCCTCTCTTTCTTTATTTGTATGCTTCTATGCTTTGGGCTGTATTGCAATTTTGAACCAGGTGTCGTGTTTTGTATAGATACTTGCAGCAAATTAGCATGATAATAGGAACAGTTTGAAGATGCCATTGGAATGTTTTGCTACTCTTGCCAATACACATATTTTCATCAGTTTTCTCCTCTGCTGGCATGTAAATTGTAATCAGTGTTTGTTTTTTTTTCCAGACAAAATACAAACACCGATTCTAAGAAAGTTGGTACACTGTGTAAAACATGCCTTCCTTTTTGACATACACTCGATTGAAAACAGTGAAAAGACAATATGCTTGATGTTTTACCTCATCATCTTCATAGATTTTTGTAAATATGCTTATTCTGGATTTGATGCCTGTGTCTCTGTATTTTTTTCCCCGAGCATGACGGGCAGAGTGAGACATATTTTCTTTAGAAACTTTTTCCAACTGCAAGAAAAACCTCAAGACAAACACAAACATTTCTTAATGGACGACTGACGTCATTTTCCTGCATGTAATTTTTTCCTGTGGTGCATCAGAGGCCTTTTGATTTAACGGCTTTATTTTGATAATGGATAAATAGCCACTAGAGGTTTGAACTATTACAACTCTTCATATGTTTTCTTTGAAATGTAAATCTTATCTGTATCTTTTGGCTTTAACTGTATAATAAATGCTTTGAAATAAGAAAACAATAATGCCCTCTGATAAAGTAGCAGAAATTGAAGATAATCCAGAAGAGTTCAAGTGTCTCAAAATTATACTAAGTAAAAGCACTTGGTAAAGTTCCACTACTGTTTGCTGTTTGACTACAGCTTCCTGCATTCTGTTCACTTTCCTTTATTTCATTGTACCTAAATGCTCTCCTCAGCTGAAATGTGCTCAGCTGTGACCCTAAAATGTTTGATTTGTGTGATGAAAAGCCCACATGAGAATATCTTACTGGGTCTTCTGTGCTTGAACACAGGATCTGAAGACATCTCGGGGTCTCCATGACGAGATGAAGAAGGCAGCCAGTAGCAACGTCAAACAGGTAACGCCACCAAACAGCATTCGCTTCACACTCTGTGTATTTCTCCCCAACCTGAACCTGCTAAAGGCTGTTTTCTGTTTCTGTAGGTCATTGACTGGGTGTTGGAGAAGGCCAAAAAGAAGTAGAGACAGTCTTGAAGAATAAATCTCTCTTTGATGTGGTTTTGTTTCATAGGTAAACAAGAGTTCCACCTAACTGTTAAAAAAAAAAAACAACTGGTGCCACATTTATGAGCGTTTGCTTTTTAAGCCTTCCTGATTCGTTTTGAATTGTTAAATTAAGCCTTTTTTAATGATCTTAATCCTTTATTTAATTTTATTGCTCCTTTCATAAAGGCAATCATTAAGCCACTGTTATGTATTTCTGAGCTTGTGTCTCTTCTAAAGCACTCCCACTGCCCCAGAGCTTTGCAACAGAAGAACACTCTGCTCTGGCTGCAGTCACAGAGAGGCCACAAGGGCTTCCATGTTGGCTTCAGGTTTCAGTTGTCTTTGTAACTGCTTACAAACACTACCTTAAATCCTTTCCCACTTGTTCAGTTTGTTTCCAAATGCAATAATTATCTTAAAGTTTTATAAATGTGCACATGTTTATTTCACATTTTACCATTTGTAACACAATAAAGTGTTTTTAAATTAAATTTTTGGATGCAACTACCTGATTACAACCTGAGCTGGTGGAAAAGTGTGTGTTCGTGTGTGTGTGCGCGCGTGTGCGCGTGCATGTGCATGTGTGTTTTTTGTGAGTGCATTTGTTAAGAAAAAAGATACTGTGTGTGTGCTGTCTCTAGCAGATACGTCTTACATTATCAGTGTTGAGGGTGAACAGCCCTGTCTGAATGGTGGCTGTTATTCAAACGGTGAAAACAAAACAACAAGCAGTGTAGCACATTATGCAGCACTGATTAACACAGACAGTCAGATTTGTCTTGTTTGATGTCAGCTCAGACTGATCAGAAACGCTGCTAAGATTTCTCGATCGTCATGATGAAACCCAACCAGTCGCAGCCAGCTGTTTTGCACAGGCAGGGCTGTTTTCCTCAAGAGGAGCTGGCTGCAAGTGTCTGACAAAAATCTCATCCCCATGCTGAGATCATTTAAAATGATCTACTTTATTTTTGTGAAGTTAAACTTCATAACAATAAGCTCCACAGCTATGAATAGTTGGTTTTTTTTTTCTGAATTAGCATTGTATTACCTGGAAATTCCTGAAGATGACTCTATACAACTGCATGAGCATATTACTGCTGCACTGAGTATGTTGTGGATAGCTGGGAGAGTTTTCTATGAGCAGGAAAAATTTACCTCTGTTTTAAAAGAGAATTACTTTATTTTTCCCCAAGAGAGAAATACAATTTTTTGCTACTTAAATTGGATTGTTTGTAGCACTTAGTTTAATGGGTCTGTAATTTCTTAATGTCTTAATAATTGCTTTGGATGTTTCCTGGGAAGAACTGCACTTTGGTATTTATTATTTGCTAATGATCTGTTTGCTACTAGTTCAAGCCAAAGAAGAAATTTAAATGAAAGAATTACTCCATTTAAAACTAAGTAAATATATATATCTTGTTATAGAGGCATTCTTGATATTTGTTGAATTGTATGCTTTATTACAGAAAAGTTGTACTTTTTTTGTTTGTTCAACCTGCTGAACATGCTGTTCACTGACTAAAGACTAGTATGTAATTTCAGGTGTGCTAATTAAACACCTTCAGTCTAAATTTTGTAAAAAATCACAGCTTATTGGAATAGACATTAGGAAATGAATTAACTTCTTATGTCAGTGAAAGTCTTGTGAGTTTAAGGTGATTCTTACAGTGCTGGTAAAACCAGTCTATATATAGGGTCATACTGTAACTAAATACTGACATGTAGACACTATCTTGAACAAGACCAGCTACCTTCTGGTCAGTTGATAGTCAAGAATCAACATTTGACTGTCCAAATATGGCATGTCTATTTTTTTTATCGCAGCTACACTCAGTTTGAGGCCATGGAAGGCCATTTAAGTGCATAACCTGACGTTTTTAGAGTGCATGTTTTTGTGGGAATGGACTGAGTGTCTCCATCAGTGTGTGGGAACATCACTGAATGTCAGTGTGGGTGCAGATTATTAAGGTGTATTATCAGCATGTGCTGCTCATATCAGGATAAGAGAGAATACAGTTTATATTGTACTTTATATCATGCATCTGTGTCACACACCAAATCCTTGTTAGAAAATGACCAGATAAGGAAAATACTTTGTGGCTGTATAGAAGAAAACCAAATGGCGCCACTTATTACTTGACCCTGATATAAAGTGATAAGGGTAACTTAGAATTTGTGCCCAAGTATGGAGACACACAAAAACACAATCACAACCGCAGCTCAAGGATGTGCATGAGACACCAAATCTGCAAATGTTACAGTACTGATCATATCATGTTTTTGTGGTAGACGTGTTTCATTGGTTTTAATTCCAGCACCCCAAATAAGAAACAGACATGTTCTGTGGGCCTGTTAAATGAATACAGCAGCCAGTGGATGAGTTGGCCAGCTGTTGCTGCTGCTTCAGGTTTGTCTTTTAAATGATAGAGAGATGAGAAAGTAAAAATTTAGAAGAGAGGCGTGAACAAAAGGCTGAGCCCAGTTACAGCCAGCTACCACTCTAATGCTTGTTTGCCAGGGAAATTATTTAATCTGTGCAGAGAGAAAAGCAGAACATCTGTGTAAATAACAGCAGGTGTAAACCGTTAATTCGGTGTGAATAGTATCTGTTGTCGCTCAAATCAGGATAATGCACTGAACAGATAATTCATACATTATGGAAGAAAGAGTAAAATCATCCAAATACGGCCGCCCCAAATACTAAATGAAGCTAAGTAAAAGTAAGTTAGCCTTTGGAGCGCCACAGAGGCCCATAGACCAGGAAACCTAACTCCTGTTTCACTAGCATGAGGCAGCTCAGTGAACAAGTACACCCCCTGGACATGATGCTAGTATGTCACAGCGACTTCCCCCAATCTGACCTTTGATGCTGGGAGCCAGGCGTGGGGGCATCAGGTGCCATTTTCATGGGTCTTTGGTTCAGCTCAGTGGCCTTGTGGGTAGAGTGTCCACCCTGAGATTGGGAGGAGGGTTGTGGTTTGCTCCCCAGCCGAGTCATAAAGACTAAATTAGGTTTTTCTATGTTAATTTAGGTTTTACCTAAGAGGTCGAATTTTTAAAAAAATGTAATTTGTTGCTAAAACATTAACCCTTCCAAATTTTCCTAAATATTACAGACCACAGGACATTGGTGTCTATAGTGGTGGCTTCTCCTCTGCAACTCGTGCATGTCTTTGTGTGGGATGATAAGGTAAAATTTCAGTTGCATCAAGTGAAAAATACAAAAGTGCTTCAACAATTAGTTCTGAGGGTGTGTTACGAAAAGACAGCTGGAAGGCAATGCAGCTTCCTGCTGTTGTCTATAGGCAGCCATATTGATGTTTGACTTCACATACGTATGAGAAACACCTCCAGAGTGATTGATACTCTATACCTTTACTGGAGCAGTAATGAGCTGAAAGTTAAAAGAAACTAAAGTCCCCAGAGAAATAGGCTGACACAGACTGCTGCGTTTGAGCATTTTATAGAAAAGTAATTAGTGCAGAACAGACTATAGGAAGCCTGTCTGACAGCCACAGTGTGCATGGCTGTGTGTGTGTATGTGTGTGTGTGTGTGCGCGCATGTAATTTTGTGTGTCAGTACGGGTAGGTGGCTGATTTGTATGAGTGCATCAGTGTGTGAAAGTGCTCATTTTGGTAACAATAACGCAAAAATACACATCAACAAACATTTTATAAGACTTGATGAAACAAGGAGCCATTAAGTTGAAATTACAATCATGATTGCCTTCTAGCTTGCACAGTCAGACACCATCTGTACCAAAACTTTATTCTGCAAGTTCTTTCTGGACCAGCGTGACCATGACCTGACATGTCTCCAACTTCTGACACAAAGCTGAGAGGTTTTTACTTCACGTTTGTCTCTTACTTTTAAGTATTTTTCTTTCGTTTTTTTGTTTTCACAAGCTTCACTTATTGCAATTTATTTCAAGCAGACAATATGTAACATTTCCTCACTGAAATTTCTCAGAAATTTTGCTGCATTGTTTGCTATCATTATCCCAAATCTGTTAACCCTGGCAACCCTGTTTCCAAAAATATTTCTGCCTGAATCAATCAGGCAGAAATCCCATGATCCCACACTGCACATCATCAAATTACCTCTTTTGTTACCATTGTTTTGATAGAATGACTGTGTAGTGGCAGAAAATAGACATTTTTTGTTTAACTTTAATTAATAATTTGACATTTTGATACCTTATGCGCTAAGAATATTGATATTACTCGTATCATTTAGTTATAAGAAGCCACAGCCACGAGACTGTTAGCTTAGCTTAGCATTAAGGCTGGAAACTGAGGTGAACAGTGAGCCTGACTCTGTTTAAAGAGACTTAAACCTGCCTGTAAACTTGTTTACAAAAACCAAAATGTAGTAAGACAATGCAGTGTGGATTTAAGTGAGGGTGCTTTCTTGTCGTGCTGTTACCTGTTCTACACAGCGAGTTTATCTGAGCTTTTGCTAAAAAAAAAAACCCCAAAACAGTGGACTGCTGTGGTTATAAACCACACTGATGAGATTTTTTTTTCTTTTCTTTTTTTTTTTTTTTGGCAAGGTAGTTGAAGGTTGGGTGTCAAACTAAACTAAAACATCAAATGTGCAAGCTGCTAAACCAGAACAATGAGCTGCATACCGTCTGCTGTCTGTGCAACTGCCAGAACAAACTTTTCACAATATTATAAAAACTTTCACAAACGCAGCTTTAATCCAATAATCATATTTTCCTATACAAATAATCAAGCTACTTTCTAATAAATTTCTCCCCACTAACATCCATCAAGTTCTCCCAGACTCCATCTGAAGCATATTACTGGGTGCATGCTGCCATTGTCACACTAACAGTGTAAAGATTTGCTTTTGTAATCTTGACGTTCCTGTTTCTCCTGTGCGTCAGAGTGTTCTCTCCGTTTGTGTCAGATCACATGAAGTCTCTCTGAGGCTTCCTCTTGAGGTTGGTTTCTTTTTTCCTGTCTTTGGTGACGTCTCCCTCCCCCCCACTTGTCACAAGCACACAAATTTTAACTACGATAATGATCGTGAAACATTAAAGTAAAATATGCGTTAATGTGCTGGATTTTACATGAACCCTGGGCAAAGTAATCCTCCCTGCTTGTCAGTATAAGTATCCTCTGACAAGCACACAGGTCCAGCAGAAATCCACCGCGTCTGATCAAATAAACTTGTAATGACGTGATGTTCCTGTGGTGTCAAAACTAAACAGAATGGCACCACTTCAAACTTTGAACTTGGGTACTATTTTCATGACAGCATGCTATACCTATGGGATTTATTCACGTGTGCAATACAGCACAGAACACACATTTATTGCTCATTAATCTTTTCTGTGCTTCTGTGCACAGGCTCACAAGACAGAAGAGAACACAAAGAGCACTGCCCCATGGTGTGTGTGTATGTGTGTGTGTGAGAGAGAGAGAGATGGAGGTCCATTCAGGGGTACTGTAGGGATTTGGCAGTGACATCCTGAAACATTCCTTTCTCTGTCTCTCTGTCTCTCTCTCTCTCTCTCTCTCTCTCACACACACACACACACACACCTCTTCTTCACTGCACATCTCTTTTATCATCAGGTTCCCAGAGACTGGTACTTTGTATTTTCATATGTGAAAGCCAGTGAGGGAGGGACAAAACAGGGGGGAGACACAGTGTCTCTCCCTCTCTGCTGAACAAAGTGAAAGAGAAGGCTGTGCGCAGTCACTGGAGAACATAGTTTCATGATTTAAGGCCGCAGGTGTATAGGTTATGAGTGGGTGGGTGTTTTTGAGAGTAACAGAGCTTGAAGTACAGCGCTTGTTAGGTGGGAGGGTCACGGCGGCGACATCACCTCACAAACATGCCGCCATCTGTCCTCCAATGCTCTAGATGATTGTGCGTACAGGATGCTGCAGCAAAAGTTACTTATGCTCCTCTTGTCTATTAACAGATAATAACAGGGGCAGAGTTAGAAGATGACCTAGTTTATCTTGTGTGCTTTTGTCACACTGTCCCATTGTGAGTGTTTATTTACCCAGCCTCACAACGTCAGAGAGAAAGTTGACTGAGTTATAAACTCAGACATTACATTTGACTTGCAGTGTGGTCCATAGCCACATGAGTCACTCTGCAAAATTTTTTAGATTTGGGTTCAAAGTGTTGGGAATTTTATTTACTAAGCAACTATAAATTTTGCCATTACACCCAGCTGACAGATTTTATTAACTGTAGCTAGCCTGCTGACTAACATTCACTTTGTAACTTGGCTGAAAATGTTCTCCAGCGAACTTGTTACCAGATGCAAAAGTGTGGCCGTATTGTTTTCAGTTCATTAGTCTGTGTGTGTCGTTACGCTTAAATGGGCTCCTCGAGACACCTGTTAGCAGGAACTCCCACAGAAGTGCTTTTTAGTCCTGCTTTTTGTTTTACTTTTGTTTTAAACTTTGATGTTTATATGCCTGTCTGCCTCAGGGCAGACCAATGTGCCCGTGTCGCAACTGTGCATGATTCAGTTATGAAACTTTAGAAAATGATCGATATTTAAAAGGCGAAGAATTCTTTATTATCGCATGCAATAATACTCAGAACAGTGAGGAGAAATTTATTCCCTAGGTGAGGAGCAGTGGGCAGTCACCATAAAGCAGCCAGAGACCAACTCCAACTGTAAGTCAGAGCCTTGGTGAAAGGCTTTGACAGGAGAATTAACCTCAAAATAAATGTTCTTTACAGTTGTGAAGTTGAAATCAAACTGAAGGGCGAGTTCATAGATGGGTCTGGTCCGAACAGAGTCACTGGATGTAGGAAGTAGAGAACGGACCACTGGCCCCTTCGACCTTGCCTTGACACACATTTGTTTTTATGTTGCTACCAAATCATCATTTGATACAAAGAACACTGTTTTTCTGCTTACCTTGCTAGCTTTAAAAATCATGTTGTGAGCTTGTTTTAGCTGGAGCATCTGAAAGTGACTCATTGTTGATCATTTTGTGACAGAAATATCAACCAGAATTTGTTATTTTCTATATTTTGTCTGGAATAAATCAGTATTTTTGTTAGGAATTTTGAATTAAATTACTAATGTTGCTGCGTCTGCTGATTGTGCCACTGTTTGACATATTATTGATAACAATACCTTTTTATTTTGTGTTTTTTTTCCTGCCTCTAATTAATACTTCTTTTTCTGTTTACTTCTTTCCTGTGCTGAGCCAGAATGCTGCGTAGCCTGGCTGCAATTAAGAGCTTTAAAGAGCTAATTGTGCTGCATAATGAGAGACTTCAAGCATGATTTATGCCTATTGTTATGCAATGAAAGAGTCCATGACTTAAGCTTGAAATACGCTGGAGCATTTTATTTGTTTGCAGACAGCTGGGCAGCCCAGAGTGTGACATTTTTTAGGCCTGGTCGAATGAGAAAATTGACTTATTGTAAATGCCTGCAGTCCCGTGTCACTGTAAAAGGACAACCCAGACTGAGTGTTATTGCAGTGGCCATAAACTGCATGATGAGATTCATGGAGCATATCACTGTGAGAGAAAGGTTTAGTGTACCTTGACTCAAACTTGGGGTACGCTTTTATGAATTTGATTAGAAAGAGGAAGATGAAGATATTTCAGATGAGTCTGTGCAACTTGTGGATTTGTGTGAGATGCTTGACTAGAAGAGTGAAGACCCTCTGCTTGCTAAATCTTGTTTCCTCCATAGACTTGGCGCAAGAAATGTCACAAGGGAGCAATAACAACTAAAGCCAAGTGTTCTGCAAGCTGGAATACAACATGGAGGATTCCTATAGTGTCTGAATTGTGTCTGTTAAAATGAAATTAATGAATTCCCCTCTGCAGTCTCAAAGACTGAATTTAGTGCAGCAGTAGCATGAGTTGGATAACTTGGTCCACATCTCACACCATGTCAGTCCATCCCAGAAGTTAACCAAATAAACAGGCTGGGCAAAACCTGCAACACCTAACACAGCCTCAGTGGATCTGGAGTGAGTCAAACCTGCTTGATATTTGTGATGCACCACCACTTACCTCAGCCTTGCTGAGAGTTGTATCTGTATTTCTTTAATTTATGACTGCGTTGAAATCAGAGCCAAACTCTTACTTTCAGTTCAGTTTGTTTTGTTCTCTGCAGTGTGCTCTGTCTCTCTATCGACTTGTTCTTTTTCTGAGTATCAAGACGCATGTTTGTGAGAAGAATTAAAAAAGAGAAAGATTATTGCCAAAAAATCAAACACGCATGAGTTCTGAACCTGACCCTGAACTCAGAAAACAGACATCTTGTAACTGGTGACAATTTAAACTCTGGAAATAGACGATGGTCTCCAACAAATTATCATTATATATTAAATCTTCAATGCATGTTCTGTGTAAGTTAGATATGTTTCAACATTGTCATTCTTCTTGTTGCCTGCTTTTCCCCACCTCGTTCTTCCTTATACCCACTCTGTTCTCTCCCTCCCCCCACGACCTGAACACTTTTGACCTAAACTCAAGCACATACAAGCCACATGCTTGTTTGCAACTGCACACACACACACACACACACACTGAGAGAGGTAGTCCAGAACCTGTGAGGACCTGCCACAGCTGAGGAATGCATGAGACTGAGCCAAGAAAAAAAGCTATTCATTTAGAGCCTTTTCTCTCTCTATCTCTCTCTCTCTCTCACACACACACACAAATAAACAATCCAATAAAATCTTAGTGGAATGTATTTGCATGTTGCTG
>JAPZDX010000024.1:17246328-17257239 GCA_029783625.1 Naso annulatus
ACACACACACACACACACACACAAATAAACAATCAAATAAAATATTAGTGGAATGTATTTGCATGTTGCTGTGAGAAGTCTCCTTGTTGAACACACTGTTTATCAGCTCTCTCTCTCACACACACACACACACACACACACACACAGTTTATGGCTGATTGCTAATTGATCTGGCTCCTTTCCAGCCCCTCAAAATGAAAATCTGACAGACTCTGTCAATATGGCTCTATATCTCTCGCTCTCTGCCAATAAGAGGCTGGCTGTTAGTGAGTGTGCATGTTTGTGTGGTTGTGTGTGTGTTAAACCGTCAACAGTTAACAGCGTTTGTCCATTTGCGGGTGTGTTTGAAGGTCTCGAGATTGGCAAAAACACGGCTCTCTGTCTGTCTCAGCGGGGAAATTGACCCAGAGAGCTCTTTGTGTTTTCCTTTCAAATGACGCAACAATTGCAAACCGCAGACGTTTAGTGTCCTACCGAGAGTCTGACAGTCAATAACGACCTGAACACAAAGAGGTGGGGGAACTCTGCAGGTGAAAAATATAAACTGGTAAACAATGTCAGGAGTTATGACTGCGTTTGAGGTCTTAACTCCTTAGACTCAAAAACATGTGTCCATCCATACGTTTGTGTGAGAGGAGAGAAAGGACGCCAGCTCATTACTTATCAGGCAGGTAAACAATGCTGAAGAGTTCTGATTTTTTAAGTGTTGCATATATCTCAGTTACACTCAAAGCTCTTTGACTGAAGACACATAAATCCTTTCCATTGAGCTGGTCGTTAAATTCATTGATATGCAGTAAAGTAGTTCACCACCTTTTATCTTAACTGTCCCTGAAATAAAATACTGCCTGTTATTGTTGCACTGCAGAGAATGTGTGTGTTTACTGCAGGGCTGATTTCACTCCTATTCTGAAAGTGGAGCGATTAATACAATATCCTACTGATAATGTCACATCAAAAAACAATTAGGAACCAGCATCATTAGCAAACAAGCTGTAGCTGTAATTTACATATGGTTGAAGTGATACCGAAGCTCTCCCAACTTTTTTTCAAGCTGCGTCTGCTGATTTGTATTTGCCGTCGCTGCTGAGAATTATTCAAATGACAAGTGAGGACAATAAAAACAAACCCATCATGTCACTTTTGTTAAATACATGATTTATGTGCACTGTTTGAGTTAAAAACTAAGCGTTATCATTCTGAGTGACAGTACAGTAGCTGCCAAAGGCATTGGAGTATTCTACATATCAAAGCAGCCTTTGCTCAAAAGATTTCTCTCCACTTGAGGTTATCAGCAAGTGCTGGATTCTTGTCTGATCCATTACAACACCTCCACTATCTTTTAGTTTCAACAAAACAGATGGTAGTTCTTCTAGAGAGCGGTAGGAATACAATGTGTAAATCATTGTTCACAGTGTGTGTGTATAAATGGTCACTGGAAATGTGTGAGTTCAATATAAAGAAGAAAGAGAACACAACATTTCTGTGCTCATATCCAGAAGTTAAGTAGCCATCATGGAAGCCACAGTGTTGCTCTGATAAATTTCTTGCAAAACTCAAATGTTGTCATCTGAAGGCACGAGGAAAGGACCTAGCCTAGCAGCTAGCCATGTCAGAGACAGTAATCTACACACATATGATCTGCTGCATCCAGCAACATGATGACCTGTAGCACTACAGCAGCTCCTATGATGGCTACTGTGCTATAATGAAAGAGAAATAATACTTGACGGGGTGATTGTGTGATTGATTGAATTTCAGTTTTTAAAATGAAAATTTTAAGTACATATGGCAGATGTTTGCTTAATGGGATAGAATATGACTCATCAGTTAATCAGGCAAACATCATCTTAAGAGAGCAACCTACCCTATGGAGTCAGAGGAGCGCCAGAAAAAAAAATTACCTGTAAAGCAAAGAACCGGTAAAATCAGGAAATATTAAATGATTTCAGTTGTTAAATCAGGCCTACAAGAACAAACGTGAATTTGCAATAGCTGCAACCAGCAGCTAAGACTGTTAATAAAAATTACTGTCGGCAATGATGCCTCCCAAAGAAGTCTACAGTCTACAACTAACTTTTGATGAATTATAGAAAGGTGCGCGGCAAACCAGGACCAATGAAAGTGTGTGTGTGTGTTTCTGAAGTTTGGCCATGTTACATGAATCCGTCTAGAAGTTATGTGCCTTTTTGTTAAAGGCTACTGCCACACTCGTTTTTGCCAGTTGGCTCAACAGTAAATCAGCTGTCCTTTGGCTTCATGAGCAACCTTTCCACTAAACCTTGTCGAAGTCTGTGAATCCATTTGGAAGTTATGACCGTTTTTGCAATAAGCCATTCCCATTACCATGTCCCCTTTTAGCCAATTGGCATTAACACAAACACATACCTTCACACACACACAAATTTCAGCCTCCTTGGGCGAAAACTGTGGCCGCCAAAGAGTGGGGAATTTTATGGACCGACTGACCAACTTCCTAAAGAGCTGCTGGTCACAGCTAATTAACAGTAGGGCGGAGTGAACAGCATTATCACATCTGATCAAACTGGAGACTCTGAGGAACAGTTTAACATTTCAGGAAATATCCTTTTTTGCTGCCATGCTAAGAGTTAGATGAGAGGAATATTACCACTCAATCATATGTCTGTTAAAAATAAAGCTATGGCTCAGATCTGGTTATCTTAGGAGAAGCATGAGGCAGTGGTGGCCAAATCCAGTTCAAATCCCCAGACCGGCAGGATTGATCTGGGTGGATAAAGTGAAGGGAACTGCTTGCCCCACCCACATTACCACCACTGAGGGCCCTTGAGCAAGGTCATTAACCCCAATTGCTCCAGCGGAGCTGCTCAGTGGCTGCAGATCAGACTGTCATTGTACTGGGCAACTTCCACATGTGAATGTGTAGCCATTCCTGAAAAAGAGAATTCACTCTCAGTGAAACTACCTAAATAAAAAATACAGAGAATAAGCTAACCTGGCTCTATACAAAGGAAATAAAATTAACGGATATAAATAACTATAATATCTGCAGCAGCTGCTACACAGACCTTGAATTGAGATTGTTTTCTCAATACAAAGAAAGAAAGAATCAAAACTTTATGGTATGCCTTGTTTCAGATGTATTTTTAAGGGGTAACATTGCACTGTTTAGCTGAAACTAGTTAGATTGGATAAATCTGAAAATTAAACCATACAGATTAAACAAGTGTGTAACATGTGAGCTCTAGAGGTACCTGTAGGTGTGTTTTATTCCTTTTGAATGGAGCCAAGCCAGATGTTTCCCTCTGTGTCCGGTAATTTTGCAAAGCTAAGCTAATCAGTTGCTGGATTGAGTTTAATATGTTACAGACTGTTATGATAAGGTCATGTAGAAGTAATGCTCGGCATGGAGAGTTGCTAGGTTAGGGTTTAGCTAGGCTTAGATTATGAGCTTAGGTTAGTGTAGCAACGTAACTCACACAGTCATCTAAGTCTCTGCAGCAAAAACACATATTTCCCTAAAATATCAAACTGTTGCTTCAAATTAAATTGTCAAAATGTGTTGACAAAGGTAGTGTGAATGTTATTAGTCTTCTCATGTTTTTGAGTGGTAAGCAGTACAATTAAATACGACTTAGAAAAATTAATGCTCAGGTGTCTTAGAATTCTACTTAACTGTGTCCAGTCTTTTTTTTAATATTTCAAGACATTTGAACTGACTTCAGATCGGTGTTAAATCAGTAAAACACTGAAATATTTTGGCCACTAGATGGTCACCCTAAGTAACCTATTAGAATATTGTGACATTTTGACTTCTGATCAGCTGTCACACTGTGGGAAGCTGTGCAGGCGATTGTGCCTTCCAGTTTCAATGATGAATGCTGACACTGCTGAACGAGACATTCAGGGAACGCTAACAAAGACAAATGCATAAAGTTTTTCCACAGTGCCAAGTGTTTGGTGAAGAAAAATGACCGAGTTAAATTCAGAATGTCATTTCAGAGCTAATGGTGAATAAATTATATAATTGGTAAATGGAAGGCAGTTTGCCATTACATTTTGATTGGATTAAAATGAGCTCATCTCAACCGTGCTGAACATGTCCAGTCCTTCTAATCCTGGACATGAGAGTGATGCCCAATCTGCTCCTTTAAGTTTGTCCCCACTGTCTGTATCATCATCCCTCTGCTTCTTGTCCAGTCCATGTCTTCTTGTGTTGTCCTTCAGTCAACTCTTCATACCACAAAGGGAGAGACTATCCCAAAGAAATCTGTCTCAAAACCAATTGGACTGGTTTCTCCAGTGTTTCCGAGACCCCAGAAAGGTCTTTTTCCACATAGAGGCTACATTCACTCAGCTTGGGTTCTTCACTGAAGGTTTTAGTTGTGGTGTACTGTACACAGGCTGCAGAGAGGTGGCAAAACAAGGTGGATTTCTGTTTTCAAAGGAGATGAAACGTCCCTTTAGAGAGGTCAGGCCACCAGACCCAGGCGGGAGATCTTAGCAGAGAGGAAGGAGTGTAGGATGAAGACAATCGGCTTCGGACACGAGTGGAGGTCCAGTTGCTGGGAGAGGAAGAGAAAAAGAACAGAATTTTTAAAAAGCGGAATAAGACAGAATAATATAAAACATGACCAGGGTAAAGAGGAGTGAATTAGAGTGCACTAAAGCAGACAGAATAACAGAAAGATAAAGACGCAGGGGAGGAAGGGAAAGAAAGAATTTGTAAAGCACATAAAACCAGAAATTAAAATACAGTCAAAACTAACAACACAGTCAACACAGTTCCCCATGAGGCGAGGATTAGGCAGTCCTAGCCGGAGTTAAGAAGTGCAGACACACAAACACCACACCACTGTGAACAAAGCTCCACTCATGGCCTAAATCAACAGCGGGTGATTTCACTGGTACTTTGACTCATATCCTGTTCCTAAAGGCCTACAGGGAGCTTTAACCTGTAAATTCACACATAAAATATTGTTCAGCTGGTCAGATTTAACAATGAGGAAATTTTAGAGGCTACCTCATGTCCAGGGAACCTAGGGAAATGAATTATGAGTAGACCTGCACATCATTACTGGCCCATAAAAATCTTGTTTCCAAACAGTCAGATTTTGTTGATCTGCATCTGGATTTTTCCCTAACGCCCCAGGGTCAGGGAAATCTTTTGTGGTTTAGCTAGCAGTTGTCAATGGATATGGTTAAAAGTCTTCTGAGTGGATTACCATGAAATTTGGTACAGGTACTGTAGTCATAACCCTTCAGAATGAAATATGAACACTATGGTGATCCATCAAGTTTTCATCAACACTATTTTTATTTTTTGCAACACTTAAGTTTCATGATGCCTCAGCTGTTTTTTGTGTTAAGTGCTAATTACTAAATATTAGCATGCTAACATGCTACACTTAGATGCCAGAGTATAGACCTCTTTAGACTCTTAAAGCTTTTTTTTCCGAGCCACACTCAGTAATTTGGCTTGGTCCAAGCTCTGTAGTATATGCTCTGTATAGGGGAGATAAACCGTCAATTGCTTTTATAAGAGTAGACAGACACACTCAAAGTCCCTGCCAACAAATGACAGTATAGTCAACACTTTAAAAAAAAGGCCCACCTGATTCCTCTTTCAAATGCTGAGCTAATGAGCTGTCAGCCACATCCAAAAGTGTCTCGGGATTTTTATTAAGCCTTGTCTGTGGCTGTGTTGGGAGTTAGAAATGCTACAGACACCACACTTTGTTTTGCTTAGGTGGCCAACAGAGGGTTTTGAACCAAAGCTCCAAAGTCTTTGCTTATTTGCCTTCAGCATCATCTGAGCAGTCAGCGTATCTGGCAGACGTTTGACACGGAGCTGCACTGTATGTGGATAGTTTTATGGACAGTTGGAGGGTAGATATAAAACACCTCACTTCGGTGGTTATGAATCCTATAAATCATTTCTGTCACATATGATCTAAGAGGCTGAAAACTGAAACTTTTCAAGTAGAAGTGACAAACATGTCGGATAGAGAGAGTGGAGGTGTTTGCAATTGGCCCTGATTAATGTGAAACACGAGCCAGCTGGACCTCCTTACAGAGAGCTGCAGAGTGGTGTAAACAGATTAAACTCTTACAGTGAGTGACAGGCTATTTTTAAAGAAAACTCCTCTCTCAAACTCACTTGGAGAGGCCTACGTATGTTTAAAGTTCATTTTATTTTGTGATAAAGTGCTGTAATTTACTTTCCGGGGGACCACTTTCACTCTTGCTGTCTCTCGTATGTTTGTACCCCAGCTTATGTTGTGCTCCATTTCCCAGAAGGCCCAGTGAAACCCCCTGAGAGCTGGTATGAAGTTGTTCTATTTACTGTGAGTTCTACATGACCACAGCAAAGTGAGCTTGTTATTATTATCCACACCAAGGTTGTGTTTCCAGTTTGTTTGTTTCTTTGTTTTTCAGGAGGATTATTGTGGCCCCATGTTCACGACACTCGGTGGATGAGTGTAACAAAAAAATGATTAAATTTGGAGCAGATACAAGTTAGTTTTCACTTTTGATCACATTGCATTTGGCCATGGCAGAATAAATGCTCTGCATCTTTAAATCTGGTGGATGGCGGTGTAGAGATGCTATGACTGCACCTCACAATCCCCACGGGGGCCAGTAATCCTCTGGGGGTAGACTACGTGTGTAGTTGTTCAAACTTCACACAGAAAGCAGGCGTTATGGAGCTCTCAAGGACAAAGGTTTCATGGGAGAACTGCTACAACTGTAACAATGCTTTCTTCTCAAACTGAAGTGTAGCTAAACTTGAATACACGCACAACGTGCCACTAATTAGGCTGTACTCTTACATCCAAAATTTACAATTCTAGGGTTAAAAATACAATATAAATATAAATCTCTAGACATATATAGACTGCTGCAAAAAAAAGTGTCCTAAAATCCAGAAATGAGTTTGCATTGTTGAACATTCGCTTCCCTCCCATCAAAGAAAATGAGATTTTTGGTCATATACCTGAGGTCTGTGGTTAATACCAGCTTTCATGTTTTGTTGTACGACATTAAATGAATCAGTAAGTATGCTACTAGTGATTTTTGAATCTTTTGCTGATCTTTAAAAAGGTGGTAGCTAACGAGTGGCTAAATGAGACTAGTGGGGTCATCTGGGACATTAAACATCATCACGCCTAACATGGTGATTCACCTTCTCACTAGACAGCCTTTACAGCCTTGCTGTGCTCTTACAAGTGATTCTGACTCAAAATATTCAACTTGTTGGCTAATTTACTTATAATGTACAGTGTAAAGTAGTATGAAGTTTAGTGATGGTGTCAGTAAAGTCATGTGACTGTTAGCTTGTTGAACAACATGTGAAAGTACGTCCTACGCTGTTGTTCACTGAGAGTTTATTTTCTGCAAAGATCCAAAATTCAATGAGAAATTTCCATTAGCTTTTTGTCCAGGGAACAGAGTGATGCTAATTTAGGGGTCAACCTAAAACATGCGTCATCCAGGCCTGCATCACTCTAAGGAGGCTGAACTTGCAGATCTACATTTCATAGATGATTGGACTGTTGGCCTTGGTGGAGTCTGCGTTCTCTGAGAACCCTTCTTGTTAAATATATTTTTTTTCCTATTGGAATTAACCTTTCAATGTTTAAACACTTACAGAGAAACATTTTAAACCAGGTTAATTCGAAATACGAAATGACTGAATCTGTTTGGCTCTAGTTAAAAATTGAAATATTACAGTTTTCTAAAATGTAGAGAGAGGGTGCTCTGAGGCTGATTTTTCAGTCAATCATTAATATGGAAGGGAACTGAGCTCTTTTTTACATTTTGTGTTACCAAACAGAACGGTTTAAAAAAGCAAACACTCACAATCTCCCCCTCTTTCCCACCAAAGTCAAGAAAAAGCATGCGGACTCCGTCATCTGAGGACATCTTCAATTTTTCGTAGGGGTAGGAGAGGAGCACCCGTGGCCTGGTAGGTGTGAGAGCTCCTCTGTCCTCCCTGTTCTCACTGTCTCCCAGTGTGGGGTCTGCCAGCACAGAAAAGCCCTGTTCGTAGTGGATCACCAGTCGGCACTCCTGACCTCTATAAAGACAACCTGGAAGAGAAAAAAAGTTTAAAGGGACAAGTTTTGATTGTAAGTTAATTTGTTAGATGCATGAACAAATCCTCTAGTTTTTCATTTTTCCTTAAGAAGTTTAAGTGCAAGTCAGAGTCTGATCCATTATCCCAGTGCATGAGTTAGAGAATAAGAACTTAATATGAGAAGGAAGTAAGACTCTAAATCACAGATGTTAAACTAAGTAGCAGTACATCCTTGAATGCATATTGCTGAACTCAAAGTATTTCATCCTTGTCCTTGGAAAACCTCTCTGCCTCCTAACTTTTAGAGTGAACGTACATTTTTCTATTTCCTAATGACTTAAGTGCCAAGTGTTGGCTTGTATTGGATGAGCAGGGCCATTCAGTATGATTAATGCATTATGTTACAAGGTTGGATGTTTGTGCACATTGCTTTAAAAAGATCCATGATACTGACACAGCTTCTTTTCAAGCTAATTTAACTGACATGTGACCAGGTGGTCAGGTGAAGATGCAGGATCTGCTTGAAAAGAATCAAACATAGATCCAATGCCAGAGCTGTGTTCCCCTATTCTGCATCACATGAGGCAGCTCCTCTGACAACTAAAACAAAAACATCTATAACTTTAAACAGTTTGTAATTACTTTGAAATATTAAGTTTGACATCAACTGTTTCCACTGACTCCAACAGTCAATGATACTGATTACTGAGTAATATTGAATCTTTGCCAGTTTTTGAGCATTTCATGCTATACTAATTTTTTTCAAATAGCTCAGTTTAATATGGGTTGAAAATTAAAAATTAAAATATTTGAAACCTTGACAGTTATTGTTGTTTTGGTAAGAAGGCATTTATTCTCTTAGTTGGCAGGTTTATCACTATATTTATTAGGTTAAACACACGATTCACTAATTTTCACAACAATATACCTTCCTTCATGAAGGCCATAATGATAGATGTGTGGTTAAACTTTTTGTAGAGTTACTTCTAACAAATGCTTCATTATTGCTACATATTAAATTTATTTACTTTTTTGTCATTTGGCAGGCTGTGTGTGAATTGTAATAAGTTTTACTTAGAGGTACGTCTAGTATTTTGGCCCCCATTTACATAAATAAAACAGAATATTATCTATTGCTAATTGCTTTTTAACATAGAATTTAAAAACAGTAAAAAGACAACATATTTAAAAATACATTTCTACTCTGATTTTGATGTCAGCAACATGTTCAAACTAGCTGGGACATGGGCAACAAAAGAAAAGCCTCTTTGAAACATTCCACAGATAAACAGGTGATTGTATCATATATGAAAGGCTCAGTCTTCCCATAAAGTATAAAGGACGTTACTACATTTTCTTGGGAACACTTGGTAAAATGTTGTTGGTATCTTGTTTTTATTTACATGTTACACAGCAGTCCAACCTTTTAGTTACAAGGTTGTGCATCAATGAGGGTAGACCAAATATTGGAGACACCTCTTATAGATCATTAAAACACAAACTGGCAACTCAGAGCAAATTCACTTTCTCCTTGTTAAAATATATTGTAGTTCTGTGTTTTCAACAGTGGCAAGTACTTTCCTGATAACACGTTGGCTGTCTATCAAAGAGAGCCGACTCTGCTCCAACTCATATGCACATTGAAGTTCGCTACATTTCAGACACGCACTACTCTCTTCACACGGAGACCAACCCCATGTTCAACGTTTCTCATCACTTTCTTTCCCGCGCTCTCCCTTCTCTCTTCACAGCGTGCCTCTGGCTGAAAGCTGAGTGTACGATCTCTTTCTGCTCCCCCAATTTACACATCACTTTCCTCTGCCGTAATGACAAAACTGTCTCTTCTCCACACAGTGTGATCTAGCTGCATTTAATCTTGTTTTTCAGAGCCTTGGCAACACAGTTCTCTTGCTCTCACCCTCCCCAACTCCTCCCCAGCAGACATGATGGCTGCGTGCTAAAAACTTCATTTAGGGCGTAAGCTCTTCTCTCTCGACGGCATCTGATCCACCGAGCGGCATGTTTGCGCGACACAGTCAGCGAGGAAAGAGTTGTTATCTCTCCATTGTTTGCTGACAGCCTGAGCCATGTGTGCATGTACAGGGAGGGGCGTGTGCGTTTGCACGTGGGTACATACGACAGTGGGAGTGTGTGTAATGTGGCCATGCTGGTGAGGAAAAGTGTGTTTGTGTGCATTTGTGAAGAACATGAGGATGCATATATGAGTGTGTGTCTTCTCTCTATGTGGGCTACAGAATAGCTATGCACGTATTTACATATATGTGCGGGTGTGTGTTGTCGCTCAGTGTGGCCCGCGTCAGTCCTTTTTGTCTGACAGTCAACAGGCCGATTCTTTGACTACTTAACCATGTCGCCAGTCAATCCATGCTAATCACCCAATACACACCTTAATCCCTTCCTTCGGCTCTTTATCTGAAGTCCATTATAAAACCAGCGTTGGCAAATGTGTACACAGTAACAGACACACACCAATTCGCAAATAATTCTTGTGAGTTTAATTTACCCTGCAAAGAGTAGCAGATGGATGGGTTGTACTGCACGACAATGTAATCAAGTCATAGAAACGCCTGCTAAATAGGTTTCGATTTCCATATTATGAAATCTTACATTTTCTCACTGCGATTCAGTGGAGAGACAATATCATGAAATCACTCCAAGAAAAAGCCCTCTGATTAAAACTTACTCACAAGTTACAAACAATGCTACAAAGGTGGATCATATTAGGTTGACTGCCAAGTAACAGCTGTCGACAGCTGTAATAGAGGTGCTTTAATATAGAGTTTAAAAAGCAACATGAGGCAAACAGCATGGAGTCGGAGTCCAACCTGCAG
>JAPZDX010000024.1:17316472-17331940 GCA_029783625.1 Naso annulatus
GTATAAACTTTGATTCTTTAAAAGTCTCTACTTTGAACAGTGCATCAAGATCGGTCTGCTATGCTGCAGCTCCATTGCACTCTGCAGTGTTGACGCTATTTTCCGGGAACTGAACAGATGCTCGACAATCAGGAAGTTGCCGTGAAAAAAAAACAAAACTGGTCCACTCTGTATCCTATCCTACTCTTGGCTATATCAGACATAGATAACTATGGGTGGCAGGTCCTGTATAAGCCTCCTGTTGAGGAATGGATGGTTGACATCCAATGGAAAATTATACATGGAGCAATAGCTACAAACATATACAGAGCTCACTTTAACCCAAGCACTGGGGACAGCTGTTCTTTTTGTTCAATGACAGAGACTTTAGAACATTTAGCGGTATCTTGCCCCTGATCGGGTGTTTTTGTTTTTTGTCTTGTTTTTTTGTTTGTTTTTGTTTTTGTTTTTTTCAATGCAGTGGGAGGGTGGGGTTTAGGAGAGGTTTTATCTGTTCCCCTTTTTGTCTTTGGATCAAAATACACCCCAAAGAAAAGGAAAACTCTGGATTTAATGAATTTTATGTTTGCAAATGCCAAGTTAACAATCTGGAAAAGTCGAAAAAACAACCAGTTGAAGGTTGGACTGAACCAGTGCCATGGGTGAGGGGTTTGGTGGCAGAGAGAACAGAACATACTTTTTTCAGACTGGCGAACAACTTGGATGGCTTCGTGGATGTGTGGGCTGTGAGACAGGTCCTGTGCTCACTTGGGGAGAAAGGCTCTTTGGTGATGAACATTTAAGATGATATAATAATTTTAGGATTTTTTTGTGTGTATGTGGATCTATTCATATAAATTGTCTGCTCTAAACCACTGCAGTAGCAATCTAACCTCTGCACTTTACAAAGACACTAAAATAGGCAATGGTTGAGAAAAGTTGAAGTGAGTGTGTGGGTGAGTTTCCCTGGATAATCGGCAACCAATAATGCTCCTTAACAGCAATTACAAAATATTAACACGCATATTTTCAAACCATATTAAAAAAGGACTTTTAGAAATTATAAGTGACACCCAACCATGATTTATGAACGGCACATCAATACATACAACTAGTCCCAGATCTAATTGAATATAGTGATTATATAAATGATGATGGCTTTACCTTTTTCCTTGCTTTTTATGAAGCATTTCACATGGTAGAAAATCGCTTTGTTTTCAAAGCATTAAAACTCTGTGGCCTCCGAGAGAACTTCAGGAATATAGGCTAATCAAATGCTTTTTATCATGTCACTAACAGCTCAGTTCTTTTATCAGGTGGTACCTCTCCTCGATTTTCAATCAACAGTAAACAGCACTGCCTAATCTAATCATCCTTTTCCTAATTGCAGCAGAAATGTTTTTGATTCTTGTTAAAAACTCTGATGTTGAAAAATTTGAGAGTCATGTAGTTTTAAGACAGCTGGCAGATGACACAATTTTGTTTTATAAAAAAATACTGAGCAGGTTTCAAAGGCCATTGAGACTAGAGATCTCTCAGAGCATCTGGTCCAAAACTGAACTTTAAGAAAAAATGAGAACTCTCAGCTATACATGACTGCCATCTTGTGGCAGCACATACTCCCATCAAGCACAACACAAAAGATAATAAATTGAGTGAAACGCTGAATGTGTGAAACAAGATGGATGAATGCAAAAGATGGCTGGACAGAGAGAGATCTCTCTCGCCTTGGTTACATTTATAAAACAAATATGGAAAGTCTGTCAAAATGCATTTATTCAGCTTATTCTCTCCCCATGTCCAACAAAGCAGTGAAAACCATCAACAAGTTAAACCTGAACTACATCAGGAAAAGGAAATCCAACAAGCCTGTTTGATAGGAGCAACGTTGGTGAAAGACTATGAAGACGGTGGGCTACAGGTCATTGATTTGGACTGTGTTAATGGAATTTTAAAGATTAAATGGTTAAGGGCCTTTTTAGGTAAACAGTAACGGTTTCTAATATTGTGTATCCAGGGAAGAAATCGAAATGATTGATTGTATGGATTACCACCGGTGTCTTACCCTTTGAGAAATTATGTGTGAAATTTGATTTCCAGTCGTTTCCTTCAGATTGTATGAACAGTTGCTTTTGGTTGATCTCTAAATTTATTATTTTAAACACTGGTGGGATATATGGGCTCTAAATAATCTGGGATGGTTGTTTATATATTTAAAATGGGTTGTAAATAATTTTTGGATAGTAGTTGTAGAAAGTTTATCTGGGTTGTAAATAAATGTGGGAACGGTTTGTATATTTGTAGTTAGTGTAAAAAGACTAGGGAGAGATATTTAGGTTATTCAATAGAAAAGTGAGTAATATATAAGTCTTACTTACTCCTTTTCAGACATTTTGTTTTGTATATTTATGTGTCTGTTTTTATCTTTTTAATTTTATGTTTGAAATAAATAAATAAATTCATTCGTTCCAATGCAACTGTAAATGATGAGGTCATCAAAAGTAGGCCCATACCTACATCAAGTGCTTTTTTTTGGTTGGTAAAAAAAATGCACCCTCCCACGTGTTTTTTTTCCTTTACATATGTGAGAAGTCTAATGTTAATTTTCAAGTTCACGCCATCACTTTATTTAACAGTACTCACCTGTCGGCTTCTGCATTGTTGAAATAGTGCTCAATGGTAGAGATTTAAGTCTTTAGAACTAGGTGGCGGTATACACCCTCAAGTGTATTTACGATCCTCCAGTCAAACACAGTAGAAGAAGAAGAACAACATGGCGGAGCGAGGCTACAGTTTCTCCCTCACCACATTTAGGTAAACTTGTGAATTTTGGCACGAAACTTGAAAAAATGCCTCTGAACTTACATATTACAGGTGCTGTTTTTAAACATCAATTGATTGGGTTTATTCACTGTTGCTTATTTTGATGGGAAAAGGTGTTTTGGGAGCCGTTGTAGTTGGTGCACTGTCATTGCCGGGTATTAATGAAAGCTGGCTAATGTTCACCGTTAGCATCTCGGGTAGCATGCTTTTGAATGAAGCAGATTGAATTGATATTTTTACCTCTGATAACCATAAAACAAAGGCCTTGGGTAGTTTTATTTGTTAGCATATTAGTGAAAAGATCGTAACAGGTCAATTTATGTAACGTTGCTCACTCCGTCATCTGGAGACTCTTGTAGCTTAGCTAAATTAGCTCAAATGAGTCAGTTGATTTACTTTCAGTTTCATCTTTGTTATAGTTACAAGCTAAATCCAATTGTTGTACCGCAGTAGTTGTGTTTGTTTACGGGTTTATTGATTGATTTTCCTTCGCCTCACAGCGTAGTAATGCAGCAACATGTGTGTTTTCCTGCAGCCCTTCGGGTAAACTGGTCCAGATTGAATATGCCTTGGCAGCGGTAGCAGCGGGAGCACCCTCAGTTGGCATCAAAGGTAATGTTCATGTTAAAGGGGCCTAATCCTAGAGTGAAGCATATTAAACTATGGGTTTTGGTGTAGAAGTTGGCCACGGATGTTAAAACAGGGTAAATGCCTTAAATCAAAAGCTTTGATTAATTTATGTAATAAACAACTTAATTTTACAGGCTGATTGTTCAGAGGATGCAAGAAGACTCTGCCTGGAATGGTGCATAATAATAATAATAATAATAATAATAATAATAATAATAATGATAATAATCAGTTAAAGAGTGAATGGACATAGAAACATATGTATTGGATGTAAACAGTTTCTGCTACATTGCCACTCTTGTAGTCATTTCCCCTGCTTTTAATGCGGAAAATGAAAATGCAGTTTGTTAAATTGTTTTTTTTTACTTGATTAAACAAAACAACAACAAAGGTTTGGTAAGTCTGATGTAGGATAAAAAAGTAAACATTGTCGCAGTTTTGCCTTCGTCCACACAAGTGAAACAACCTGACAAGTGGGTGCAGCACCCTAAACAGTCCCCAGCATTTTAAAGACTATGCATGACATTACAGAGTTGCAGCTGGTTGGGAAAATGATCAGTTAGGACTAATGAAGGCACTGCTTGTTGTATTCTGTCTGATTTTCAGCTTCCAATGGAGTTGTCCTGGCAACAGAGAAGAAACAGAAATCCATTCTGTATGATGAACAGAGTGTTCATAAGGTGGAGCCTATCACCAAACACATAGGCATGGTCTACAGCGGCATGGGGCCTGACTACAGGTAGGTATTCTTTTCTGCACTGTGCACTCTCACTCACACTCTGATCTGACTGAAATTTCTCAAAAACTATTGGACGGGTTTCCATGAAATTTTGTGAAGATAGTTACTGCCCCTAGAGGAAGAATCCCTATGATATTGGTGATCCCTTAACTACACCATGTTAAGGTGTAGTTAAGGGATCATTACCCCTTTGTTTTGGGGGGGGGGGGGGGTCCTCCGCATGGGCAGAGTGTTATATCAGAGTAATAATAATTCAAATGCTTTATTTTTTTTTTTCCCTCAAATGTCATTTATAGTAAAATTTCAAAGTGCAACAGTATTAAAAACACATGTTCTTATTGGTAACAACAACTCAATTCTTAAAACTTAACCATAACATACACTTATGAGCTTCTGGCCTCGGTCCTGCTGAAGCTGAGTGTCCAGAATTGTAGACATTCCGATGAGTCTGTGATGAGGATGAGATGTTGCTTCACTTTCTATGATGCCTCCGCTGCCTCATTAGGGTTAGTGGTAAGCTAGCAGGTGAGTCTGCAGATGTGTTGATGTTGCAGAGTAGGTTTGCTCTGTTTTCACAAAGTCGACAAACAGCCTTAAGTTTGTTGGTGACTTTGCAGTTTGCAGTGGAGAACCTACGGTTCCGTCTCACTGCTTCTCAGATACTTTTGTGCTGTCATGTCCGCTCGGGACAGGCTCGCTCGGTACAATCCTCCAATTTCATTGCAGAAGTCACAACATTTGTTTATTGATAGTAGGTCAGCAGGGCATGCAAAAGGTCAGACTGAGCTTAGAACACCCTCTACTGGATTGTTTATTTTGAAAATTGACCAGGCAGTTCCTGTGTTTGACTTCCTCTTCAACTCTATCTTCTCTATGCAACTTTGCATAGACTAGACACATATTTTAAGCAGAGCAGAACAGAACTGTTTCCACTCGCATTATTTGAAGGGTGTCAGAGGTATGTCCCAGATTAACTTTCTTACTCAGGTAAATGAAATTCCCACCAATCTAGCATATTTTTTTTTTTTATTGTCTTAAATCTCTGTATGTTGGTTGTGTCTGGAGTATTCATTTAAAAAGTGCCGCAGTATAACAGTTGAAAGTATCACAAGAGGTGTCGTTTGTATGAAATATGGTTAAGTGTACTAATACTTTTGTAGAGACTTAAAAGAATCTGCCACTGTAAGAAAGACCGAAATGATATGATTGTGACATGGAATTATTATGAATGCTGTAGTGAAAGAACAAAGTAAAAGATAAATAAAGGTAAAGCTGCTTTATTGTCATTATACAAAGAATTGTTCAATGAATATTGGGAGGTTAGAGCGGAGGGTTAGTCCTGAGCTGCTGTGACTGAGCATGCCGCCACATTGGGGCACATTGGGCCTACAAAGTAAAAGACCTGTGAAGTTCAACAAAGAAAAAGAGGAGATTTGAAACTTTGCCTAAGAAAATGTTGTAATTTAGCTGTTATTTGATTATCATGACATGTAATTGACATTCTCTCACTGTCCCAGATGTTCACCTTTCAAGTGGAGAAAGAGCAAATAGCTTTTTGTTTCAGTTTAGTGGAGCAAGACTTCAGAGCCGTTCAGTTTCGACTTTATGACATTTCTGAAGCAGCATAAATAACATGAAGAAAACACTGAATATCCTGCTTTCCAGACAGCTACTGATGTCTGGTTGACTGACATCAGAGGTTTTAGAATCTCTTGCTGAAAAGCAGCATTGTAAACATGAGAAACCTAATATCCTGGTGGGGGCTGGCTGGTGCTCATGACAACCTTAAGTGTTCATAGGCAGCTTTTTCTTAGTGGATAACTTTTCTCACAGTGCTTCTGTGAGTTAGATTTAAAGCTAGTAACACGCCTCATGCACACACAACGTTTCTTAGTTTCATACTTTGTGGTTGTGCATTTGGAGCATATCCATCTCTTATGTGTACAAGTTTTTTTGACCGTAGAATTTCAAAAGCTCAATTTATTTGTGTCATCCTCCAGGGTTTTAGTGCGACGGGCCCGTAAGTTGGCGCAACAGTACTTCCTCGTTTACCAGGAGCCAATCCCCACAGGCCAGCTCGTCCAGAGAGTGGCCTCTGTAATGCAGGAATATACACAGTCTGGGTGGGTATACACAAGATGAACTATACGCACTAATACACACACTGCTTAGAGACAAAGGTAAAATATTTTGAGTCCAAATTTTAAGATCTTGTCTGTATTGTTTGTTTGTTTTCCAGTGGAGTGCGTCCGTTTGGCGTTTCATTGCTGATAGCTGGATGGGATGAAGACCACCCCTACCTGTTCCAGTCAGACCCCTCCGTATGTTATTTTACAAACTACCTACTAGAACGTTTTTATCTTGATTTGCTGTGCTCCTTCCAGCTCACAGTCTCCGTTACAGTTGCAATGTGCTCAACGTTTATTCTAGTCACTCTCTCACTCCCTCTCTTTGCAGTGATTCTCTGCCTCTTTTCTTTCTCTGCCAGAATTCTAGCCCTTTGTGGGATTTTTTTTTTATGCTACTGATTTTTTTTTGTTTTTTGTTTTTGCCTTGCAGGGTGCATATTTTGCATGGAAAGCCACAGCCATGGGAAAGAACTATGTCAATGGAAAAACATTCCTTGAAAAAAGGTGAGTCACAATTAAAAGCATATTTTGCATAGTAGAGTAACTTTTACTAAAATTCGTGAGTTTTTTTCAGCATAGTCGTGCCAAGTCTGAATGGATACTAAATGGCAGAATTTTTCATTTTCACTTCATAGGAAAAACAGTCAGGAAAATGCTGTTTCTACAGTTTAAGATAATTTGAATGTCAATACAGATAGCATCTTATTTATTTATTTATTTCAGAGGGACATTGCAACTTAATTAACGTTACTAACAGCGTTGTAAACGAGACAGATTCCGGCCAAACAACTCTAAAAGTGATGCACACAGCACAAATACCTATTACCTCAATTACCTCTTTGTTTGTTTTCCAGGTATAACAATGATCTAGAACTGGAGGATGCCATTCACACAGCCATCTTGACATTGAAGGTATGTTGACTGCATGCAAAATGCATAATGTATGGAATCTATGATCACTGAAATCGTGGTTCTTCTTTCTCAGTCTGTGACATTCTGCTATATTTGTGTTGAAGGAGAGCTTTGAGGGTCAGATGACGGAGGAGAACATTGAGGTGGGGATCTGCAATGAGGCCGGCTTCAAAAGACTCACCCCGGCGGAGGTGAAAGATTACCTGGCAGCCATCGCGTGAACACACCCCTCCCTGACGACGGTGCACTCAGGCACATTTCAAGACAACAGCGTGACGGCACAGTAGCCAACAGTCTAATTACACATTTTTGGGAACCAAAGTTACTCCGATTTGACCACATTGTCTTATGACCAAACATGAAGACTATCTGCTGTAACTTTACTACATTTAACATTTTTAATATAATCTGGCAGAATCAGACACACAGTTTGGGATTACGCCCAGACTTATTTTTGTAAAGTGACAGCCTTTTTGTGTTTTCAGCTAATGTGGCTGCCACTCACAACTGCATTGACTAAACTCCATCAGTGACGGTGAACTGACAAACTCACGTCATTGCTTAACCAATTGGCAGTGTTGTTAAATACATACCTTAGGGCTGTGAAATGTGTCAGTTGGCTACTGTGCATATGAAAAGGAATGTGGGCACTGATGAGCAAAATCTCAAAACTTTCATTGAATTCTTAATTTTTCGTATTCATCTTTGTCTCCGTGATTAAGGCACTGCTGTCGGGTTACAAATCAAGCACGAGTGTTTTATTCAGAATTCTGTTCTTGTAACCCTTGTGACAAGTGGTGTGTGGTTGCACAAAAAGCAAAAAATATTAACATGGTTATAAGGTTAATAGAGACCAGAAAGCATTTTAATCTGGGAGACCACCCGAGACCAAACTCCAGACTAGACTCATTAGGACCCCTCAAACACATTAGTACAGACGATAAAGGGGAAAAAAAACAAGTAGAGAGAATGCAATTGAAAGTTTTGAGATTTTAGAGTCAGGATCTGTGGCCTGTACAGCCGTTTTACACAGTGTACTTTTT
This sequence comes from Naso annulatus, assembly GCA_029783625.1. Lineage (NCBI taxonomy): Eukaryota > Metazoa > Chordata > Actinopteri > Acanthuriformes > Acanthuridae > Naso > Naso annulatus. The sequence goes on from JAPZDX010000024.1 coordinate 17,324,728, forward strand.
TTTTTTTCTATTTCAGGCTAAAAACAATTATAAAGTTTGTATTTTCTCTTCTGGTATCTGTCACTTACTCAAATAAAAGACCTTGAGTTGGTGTTGATTACGTGTCTTATATTTGTATTGTGTTTGAATAATTAATGTTGCATGTATTATCAAAATTGTTATAGAAAGGACATGTCGTAAATACATGGGTTGTGTCGTAAAGAGCGCGCGCTGGTGCGTATTTTGATTTTGGAGCAGAGCGCGCTTTGTCAACCGGAACCCCTTTTTCAAATTTTATACACATATCCCACCGCCTGATTTGCTGTCGATGGTTTTGCTCAAAGAAATACTCTTGCTTTTATCGTAATAACAGTAACAGCGATTAAATAGTTGTGCTGGACTGTCGACGTGATCTATATGTAAAGTTACTTGATGTCTGACTTTGCCTTAAAGTTTTTTAAGAGATCTATTTGTCTTTGCGGAAGGTCATTACGAAGGCGGCTACTTACCACATAACCTCTGATGACGTTTATGGCGCCAGAAATCAAGGGTTTAGTGAGGAGCCTGTGTGTGTCAGCTGGTGGATGTTTACCGTTATCCGTACTATGTCGGCGATACCGTAAACGTTAAACAATTTCTGACAGAATAGTGCGAGATTATCCGTCATTCGTGCCATTATATGTTCAGTTTGGAATCAAGATGGTGATGCTACGCAGCAGCGGCGGTGTGGGAGCTGGACCTGGGGCAACAACCCCGAAGAGGAGGTCTATGGAGTTGGATACAAGCTCCGAGTTTCTGTCGCTGGTTCCCGCGTCGCAGAGAAAATCCGCCCGGTTAACCCGGTCCTCCCGGGCCATGGATGACAGCTTCAGCAGTCCCGAAAACAACGAAGCGAATGTGAGCATGTAAACTTAGACAGCTGCTTAGATAACTATATCAAGTATTTATTCGCTGTAAGAATAATTTATGAACGAAACTTTGCCCTGCTAGTTTTGCTAGCATGCTAAGCTAACTAGCTAACTTGTCAGCTTGTAACTTAATGTCTCTGACAGCCCGAGGATTAGACATGGGTTGATTCATGTGAAAGTTAACAACATTCTATGACGGTAAATCCAACAGTCGAAATAATATGTAAAGTTAACGTTATGTATGAAGTCATTCCAGTTTTATTGTCTTGTTTAGGTTTAGGCTTAGAGTAATGTGTTATTACCAATAAACAACACCATAGGTTAACGTTACACAATCAGGTCGTGAAGAAGCTCAGTGGAGGTGTGTTTTTGCTTTTGTGGAGAGGGAGACAGAGGATCAGTCCTTTAATTCATTCTTTTATTGAACTCATTAATCAAACTTCAACTCCTACTGTCAGAACAGGAAGTTAAAATTGTGCTTGTAACATGATACCTTCTCATTGAGGAACTATTTTGTGAAACAAACTGCATGGAATCTTTCTGTAGGATTAATCTTGACCTTGGTTTTAAAAAAGATACTTTATGTAGTCTATACATGCATGCTTGAGAGCCAAAGGGCACATAGTGGTTTGGTGAGCATATGTGACACTAAGATGTCACATATGCTGCATGTTATAAAAAGACACAAGAACGTAGCTTTCCAGTCATTGGACATAATTCGGACAGCCTCTGCCATTCAGCAGTCTGATTGAAGCAATCATATAATGTTACTATATATATCCTCTTCTGTATTCCTTATCTTTTAAACTATAAACTCATAATGTGACTGTGCCAGGGACATGCTGATATGAAGCAGGATGAAGGAAATGGTCTCCATCATCACTCTCTGAGAACCCGAGGCCAGAGAAGTAAACTAGAGGTCTCTTTTTCTGATATGGACCTGAAGGCCAGCTCTCCTGTAAATGAAGACAAGGCTGGAGGATGCTGCACAAGGTAATGACAGACTCACTCACATTCACATGTAGGAGCCTGCTTTTTTTAAATTCACTTCCTTGTAGTTAAAATAGGTGAGATTTACAGTGCGGGTGTAATATTTTCTCCCTGCACCCTGTCAACAAAATAAACTTAACTTACTCACGCATGCAGGTCTTGGATGTTACGACTTGGTATGACAAAAGCATGTTAAAAAGATTTTTGAACCTAAATATCATTACTTGGATTATTTTAATTTTGTATGTTGACTGCACGTGGCCTGTATTTTATGCAGGGACGTTGTCTTTCAAACAAAACTTTAATCTTAAGAGTACATTCTCCAACATATGCTTGCCAAATCAAATTTGATGTGACTCGTGATAAAGGCTTTTCATACTTTTGTAAAAATGTGTACGCGTTACTGCACATTTTTAACACCGAAGAGTATTAGAAAAATAGTAAGAGATAGTAAAAACTTTATGTGTGCTTCTCTTTTTAGGAAATCTTCCAGGCTGCAGAGAGAGGGAAAAGCATCCAGTGGCAAGCAGCAAGCTGGTACAGTTTTCTACTGTGTCATTTCTTTACATAGAATGTTTTTCCCTCAGTATTTCCCAGTAATGATTAAATTTTTGTAACAATGATGGGAAAATCTCAAGGCCATCTCTCATTTTGACTGTTTAGAGCACAGATAGCAGTCTCTTTGTAACATTAAGTAGTTCACTTGGAGTCTTTTTTTGTGTTTTTTTACCCAAGGTAGATCAGATGATACTCAGATAAAACAGATCAATGATACATTTTGTTCTGATTACTGTCCGTGAAGTTTGCTGAAACTGATAGACTGTTGTAGTTGCTGTGTATTTAATGCAGAATGAGTACTGCACCTGATCCCATTTATAAAATGGCCCTCTAAGTTAAATTTGCTTTTCAGCATATGGAAATGCATATGTAAACGTTTTAAGCAATTAGGTCTTGTGCGCTTGGATTCACTGGCATGCAGTTACTACACATTTCATGTTTTAATGAAAACTAAGCTTCTGCTATTTGTTACCACTGAGGAGTAGCATGCAAACCAGCCTTGAAAATTCTGTTTTTTCTTTTTAAATAAGTGCCGTGCGGGGGATCCAAACAGTGTCGATGTTATGCGTGGCTGACGTGTGTTTTGAAAAGCACTTGTGACGACAATATTGGCATGTTTTCGCACCCTACAATTTATCTGTTTCATGTGGTGTTATAATGTCAAGTGACCACAAATGATTTAGCACATGAAATCATGTTAAGCAGCATCTAATTTTTAAAAGGGTCTGTAGCCGTACTACTAGAGAGCTAACAAAATTTGTTTCCATTGTTGCCCCAGAGGTGCCAGATGAAGTTGAAGGGTCGTCCACTCCCAAGAGGAGCCGCTTTAATCTGCAGAGTCGGCAAGTGGAGGAAGAAGAGGAGGAAGAGGAGGACCGCTCTGTGCGACGTAGTCCCAGAATCACCAGATACAAACTGAATTCCCGTAACCAGTCAGTGCTCTACGACCGCCTCATCACCAAGTGAGTTCAGCCACGTTCACTACAGCTTCTTTTGGCTCCTACCTCAATGCTTCAGCTCAAAATAAAGCTGATCTGTCACCTCAAGTAGAATCCAACAAGTATACAAACACCGTGGGCTGAGTATGGATTTTATTAGTGATGAACTTTAATAAAATTGTTGCTCTTGTTGTCCCTCAGCACTGCTGAAGCTGTTCTCCAGAAGATGGATGACATGCAGAAGATGAGACGCAGACTGAGAGATAGAGACACTAAAGAAGAAGTAATAACCCAAACAAGAAACTTGATTTCTTTGATTTCAAGCTCTACATTTTATTTTGTTTTTCTAAAACGTGTGTTGACAGTGGGTATTGTGTCTGTTTGATACTTCGTAACAAGCTACAGAATAGTGAATTAATCAGCATTTGACATGTTTCCTCTGAGCAGCTTGGCATGTATACCAGGAGCAGAATGAGAAGATCTCTCAGGACAAATGTGGACAGTAAAGACACTAAGGAAGAGAATCAAGGTGAGATGGATCAGGTTTAATATTTGAGTCAAGTTGTCTGGGTCCTTCCAGTTTTGGAAAACTCAGAGCCTCAAGTTACTACAAGATATGTTAAAGATACCTGCATACACATTTTTTCCATCATATGTCGCACGGGCAATCTTTATATAATTTCATCGAGAGCAGTTTTGTTCAAGTTTGTTACAATAATACATATTCTACTCTAACTTGGCACAGCTGCTCTTTATCTGTGGCAGAACCATACGTAGATTTGTTTTTTTCCAATTGACAGGAGGGGATGAAAATGACCATGATGAAGAAGAGGAGGAAGACGGAGAAGATGAGGAGGAGGTGGAAGATGATGATGATGATGAAGATGACGACGACGATGAGGATGAGGATGGCGAGGATGAGGAGGAAGAAAATCAGAGGCGTTATGACTTTAGACAGCGCAAGACTGTGGTTCGCTACCAGGCCCCACAGGATGGTACTGCTTGTATTTAACATGATTATGTTGTTTAGATGGCTGCATGTGTGACCTGTGTGTATGTCTCCAAATGCTTTAAAATAAAATTAGCCCTGAATGCAAATGTCGGCCTTTTACAGCAGGTCCTTTTATAGCTATTGTTTGAGTTTCCACCAAAATTACAATTCATATAATTCACATTAGTTTCAAAGGCTATTGAAGATGTTAGCCTATTTGGCAGGTAGTGCTACTATGTTAGATACACCACACAGACACTGGGTGATTCAGCAGAATTCTTGAAGTAGATTTGGCATTAAAAAAAAAAAAAAAGATATTGATTGAATACTTAGTTTAATATTTTGTGTAACCTGTGGGATTCTTGCTACAAACCTGTCAAATTAAATATTCTGCTTCTGCTCCCCTATTTAGCATTTTATTGAGCTCAACAGAGTTTGATTAGGGTTTGTTATTGTTTTTCTTAGAACCCAGAGAGCCCAGGAAGCGCAGCATGTACTTCAAGGGCCACTCGTCTCCTAACAGACGCAGGTTTAGATTCAGCTCCTCAGCCATCCGGAGCCCCTACAACAGGAGAACCAGCAGGTTAGTGGCACAACGCAGCAACAACCACCTCCAAAATGGAGAAACGTAACATCTACTGATGAGCAGTGTGTTTTCTTACTAACACTTTTCAAAAAAAAAAAAAAAAAACCCCAAACTTATGAGATAGTAAAAGAACTTATTGTAACAAAAGTGGTCTGACTGATACAGTGTCTAGAACAGGATCCCACCCATGATTGTTCTGAAATTTGTACCTATTTTTCTTTGTGATTCTCTTCATCCCACCCTCAGGAGTATTTCTGAGAGGTAAGACCCTCATTACTTGGCCGTTACTTGCTTGTTTGCCTGTAGTTTGTCCTTGAGATGCTCTTTGTCTTTACTGGCACTGTGGTTGTTGGTAGGTGGGGCACATTTTTGGTGACACTGTAACATAGGACTGTGGGGAAAAAGAGGGTTAAAAAACACTTGGCTTTCATGCAAAGAAGCCTGAAAAAGATGCTAGTGTGAGAAGCCGTGGATGCAGGAAGGGGTCTGTAGAGAAATTTGTGCTACAGCCCTGGACACTATCGTTAAAAAACTGTCAGTCATCACTGCAGTGTTGCTCACACATAGACTTTACTTGGTGCAGGTCAACTAGGCATATTGCTATAGTAACTATAGCAGACAACCCATTTTAGACTTTGAAAAATTTCTAAATCTGTCCGGCAGATGACACCACGTGCACTTGATTTAAAGGACCATCTCTCCTCGCTCCTCCTGTCTGTACTCGTTTGTTCTGCTATCATAAGAAGGATCAGGGTGGTGAATGTGCAAGTCACCACAGGTTACTTGCGCATTCACCACGCTGTGAAATATTATTTTTGTCAGTTTCACAGCATAACTACGCTGTGCCACTACGCCCAGACAACTAGATCCTCTGTATTTTTGCCCACAGTGGCATTGTCTATAGCCTGGTGAATATGCACGGTCTCAACATGTAAATGGAGCGTGTTGGACATTTTCGGATGTGTTTTAGAAAGCTTCAGACAGCAGCAAAGGCGTCTCCCTATGACTTCTGTTGAATGTGCAAAACTGCTCACATGGGGCAGGTATCTAGTGACGTACTAAACACACAAAGAAGAGAAACACATCAATGTTCTTGTCTTACATCATGATTTTGGATGAATCGCTTTCATTCCCAAAAAAGTGCAGTTTTCAAGTAAACAATAAGCATAATTTAACTTTGAAGAAAGAATGACCTGTTTTTGGAAAGCTCAGTTTATATTAGCCAGTATTTTATGTATGTTATTTACCTCTATTTAGAAGCTTCCCTCACCTGAAAAAGCTGTTTCTATATTGTGTTCTTGATTTATTGAATTGAACCTTCACTGTTGTCTTTGCAGAAGGAGACATGCCATCCACAGTAGTGACTCCACGTCCTCGTCTTCAGACGATGAGCAATTCCAGAGAAGAAGAAGTAAGAACAGGAGCAGGTCGGTCAACAGGTGAGAGCAGCAGCAGCAGCTGTGTGACAGTACAGGTGCAGGTTGACAGGACAACACAGCACATGGCAGAAACACGGAGCTGGGTGAAAAAAGGATTGAATGCTATTCAATTATTGCAGAGTTATTTAAGTAGATGAATAAATTTACAATTAAAATGATAAACAGTACTAAATAAATCATGAATTTTTGCTCTTGTGATCTCTTGGGTCCCTTTGTGAAATTACTTTTCTTCCTTTTGCTCATTATCACAATTGATTATTTCCCAGAATTGCATTGATATAGTGGGATCGATTAATGTGAGGTGTTTAATAGTGTGCACTCTTCTTATTGTAAACATCTCTTAAAAATCCATTATGTTCTACTGAAATAATAAATGTGACCTGTGTTTCCTGCAGATGTCTCCCCATGAACCTTGTGAAAGAAGACCTGCTGGGGATCCACAAGGACAGGATGAAGATTGGAGCCAGCCTCGCTGATGTGGACCCCATGCACATAGACAGGACGGTAAGCTGCATCCACAGTTGGATGGATGCAAACATGGAGAGATGTCCCACGTGGTTTCTTACTACAGTACTGTTGATGGGACAGTTTAATGGTCAGAGACAGAGATGAAGCATTAATAGGGTAAAATACTGGAGCAAACAGTTTTAAGCTTACACTTTGGCCCTGTCCCAATCCCCCCACCCAACCCCTTGGCCCTTGGACATTCCCGTGGAGGGTAGTGTGTCCCATTTCTTTCGGGGACTGAGTGGAAGTGGTGATTTAGCCCTCAAAGCCGAGCATTTTCAGAGGCATCTTCTACTCACCTCATTTCTTCTCCATGT
>JAPZDX010000024.1:17396212-17423991 GCA_029783625.1 Naso annulatus
AAAAAGTATATAATTTGTCTTTTTTTCAATAAATGTAATTTAAAGATTTAATTTATCCATTCAAACGTTATTTGTTTCTCTATAACATAATTTAGGTGCTAATTAGCATTTTTCTTTTTTTTAACGCCTGATTTTCTTCTTCTTTTGCTGTTTTTCCATATCAACCGGAACAGAAATTTTACAGTTATTAACTGCTGTTGTTCGTTTGCCTTTACTTTGAAAATCCAAACCGGACATGTCTCATCTTTTCGGTAACTTGTGTAAAGCTAGCTTTGTCTGGTTAGCCACGTCATGTAAACTTAGCAGTGGAGTGGTTTGAAATAAAGACAGTTAAGGGGTCACAGTTTTGGGGGGATATAATTTCATCCTGACAAACGAGCGCTCGTTTCGTTGTTGTAGTCGCTATTAATCGTATGGAAAGATGTCAGACATCGGGGACTGGTTCAGAAGTATCCCTTTCATCACCCGGTCTTGGTTTGCTGCCTCGATTGCTGTCCCCTTTATCGGGAAACTAGGATTGGTTGACTTCAGGAACCTCTTACTTTTCCCGGAGCTGATTTTTAAAAAATTTCATGTAAGTTTTTACTAACTCTGTTCCCTTGCGTGTGTTGGAGGAGCTGATAAACGCCATGGTGGTGTTTTTAGTGCGACTGGACAGTTAGCAGGTGGCTAGTAAGGCTAAACAGCAGGCCTGAGCTGTGAGACAGCCAATGAGATGGCGAGACGCATGAGGTTACCACCTCCGGATGCTGTCAAATGCGACTTTATATAGCAACACCGAATTAAGGTGTAAATGTGAAACACTAGTGAAATAATAAGAGACGGTAACGTGGCCCAAAAAATGTGCCTTCAGGTTGCGTTATATGTTGTAATGAAAGCAGTTAGTTTGCTGGAATTCATTGGCCCGAGGCGAGAGAAAATGTTTTGAACCATTTGTAAAGGAACTTTAGACTTTAAAATCAGCACCCCAAATAGACTATTTCACGCAGACAACCCTGCTTAACTTAGCAGCAGTAAGCTCCACCTTGTCAGGTGAGGCAAGATGGAGTATATTATAAGACCTACTATAGGGCAGATAACTCTTTGCCAACAAGTTGATTGAGTTGGTGGAAAGTAACTCACATCAGTAACTCACAACCAACAACTATAGAACTTATAACTTACTCAAGCCTGCACTTGCTGTATATATACTTTTGAAATAATTATACTTTACCCATTTCAGCGGGAAATGTTTATTTATTCATTTATTTTAACTCTTATTAAATTTTAGAATGTGTTTTGCAGCTGCAGTGACTGGTTACTTTAAGGAATAACTTTACTTTTATTTTTATTATTATTATTATTATTATTATAAAAAATGTTTAGTCCATTTGTAAAATATGATGCATTGTTATAGATTAAATTACCCAACAGTATAGGAACGCTCTCGGTTAGAGCTCCACCTTCTCTTGTTAATGATTCTACTACTACATAAATAACTAATAACAAAATCACAATAATTCTTTGATATAATGTATTTTTAGAATTCAAACTCACACGTGCTGCATGTAAGAATAACACCAGAATTTTCTACTTTTTCTTCATTTGGTGTGTGTTTTAACTAAGGTAAGATTTACGTTGCTGGACTTGTAGATGCATTGAACTGTTTTCAGGCTGTGGCCATGCTGCTTTTACTGAAGTAATGGGTTGGAATACTTTTTCCATGACTGTCTATTTGAGCAGTCATTGCACTTTCCTGTTACAGGCTATTTATCTTAAAGGAAGAAGATGAAAACCAGGATTATTTTCATTATTACTACATGGCAATTCAGTCGGTGCAATATTATAAACTCCAGAGTATCCTTCTAGACCCTTTAATTTTTCCTCCTTCTTATGTTGATTTTCAACATCTGGCAAGTTAAACAGAGGAGGACATCCCTTCTGTTGAGACATCACCCCACTTAGCATCACTGTATCCATAATACTGTCAGTTTTTTCAGAGGGACCATAGCTGAGAGTTCAGGCTGTAAAGATTAATTAGTGTTGAGTTTGTTCAGCATTTTTTTTCAGAGAATAGATTGTTCTTGTCATTATAAAATGTCCAAATGCAATGCCTGTCTCAAGGTGTGGGAGCGCAAGGTCAGATTTAAGAGGCAAGAATCAGAGAAGGTTTGTTATTTTGCTCGATTAATGTCTGAAGAGTCCAATGACAAAACTGTTGCAGTTTAATTTTAGTAAAACAACTTATCAGTCAGTCATTTGATTAATTATTAAACTAGGTAATTGCTCCAGGATATAAGTACAAGTAAATTGTACTTAAGAAATAAAATTATGGCATTGCAGCATATCTACACGGCTACAGTGTGTTCCACTTCAACATCTTACGTTGTAATTCTGTCCTCATTTTCTCTTTGATTAACAGCAATTCGACACAAAAAATTCTCATCACCCCTCATGTCACCTCTTAAACGCTGCATTGATCTTACGTCTGTTGCCATCAAACAAAATCTTTGAATCTAATTGTGAGGTAACAGGCTCTGCAGAGGAACACCAGCTGTCTGCTGCCGCTCGTTTTACTGCTTAGAAGTTACCATTTACAATCCACATGAGACTGCATGTGTGTTACAAGCACAGCTTTGAAAGTCTGGATCTGTGAGACAAACACAGCTGTATCATTACATTTCTATTTCCATGAGGGGAAAAAAAAAAAGTCTTTTCTGTTTGTTTCAGCTCTGGAGACCAGTGACGGCCACCTTGTATTTCCCCATAACCCCCAATACTGGGTTTCTGTACCTGGTCAATCTCTATTTCCTCTACCACTACTCCACTCGGCTAGAGACAGGTGAGACTGCTGGCCTCTGAGGCTCACACTCACACAGCCACACACACTTCATGCTCTTTTTGTCATGCTAATCTTCTTCTTGGCTCTGTTTTCCAGGGGCGTTTGATGGCAGACCTGCAGACTATATCTTTATGCTCCTCTTCAACTGGATCTGTATTGTTGTATCCCTTGCAGTGGCATCACAAAACAACCAAACCCTCTGTCTAAATGATAAACTGTTGTCTAAACTACGTTCCTTTAACACCCTTCAGCCTGTTTCCTCTCCACCGCTGATTCTTGCTCGCTGCCTCTTTCTCCCCTCCTCCTGCATTACTCTCTCATCAGTCTTTTCTGAACCCCTCTCTTCTCTCTGCTGCACTGTGCCATGTCGGGGTGGCTCTGTGCCAATGGCCCAGTGTCAGTCTACCCCTGCAGAGCTGAGAAATCTAATCTAGGTCACATACAGCACCAGCAGCGCAGCCCGGCCCACAGCTCGACAGCGTGTGTCGTTTTGTGAGGAGTTCAGCTCTGACTGTGAGCTTGTCTCACTCCTCACAGACATGTCATGTTCAGAAGACGCATTCGGGCAAAATCCTTCTCAAAATCCTGCTCAGTTTGAAAAAGTGATCTCAACCAAGGGGATAGTTTTTGTTAAATTGTGGGAATGGGCCAAAAAGTTATGGAAGGTTAGACAGATCTGAAATGCAAGTATGAGACGCCTTGCTTAAGAAGAGGCAGAAGTGGGTGCTCAAATCCATGATGTCGTTGTCCTTGACTGTAGCTGTAGATAACTGGGCTGATGATGAACATGCAGGTGAGAACCCTCCTCTCTATATATATGTTTATACCCAAACATTAAATTATGACCAGTGTGTATGTAAGTCGCACAGCAACTGTTTGGAATCATCATTTGAGATCTCAGTTAAGTAATGTTAAATGATGCAAGATGACCACTTACGCTCGCCTCATTTAAATGAAGAGCTTGACATTTTGGGAAAAAAGCTCATTCCCTCTCTTGCCGCGTGTTAGACGAGAGGATCAATACCTCTCAGCGTGGTACCGGCCTTCTCATCTGCGATAGCTAACATAAACTCTGGGCAAAGAGCAGATGAACATTTTCACAGATATATTTTAGAGACGTTTCTCTAAAGAAATCAGGCTTGTTTGGCTTATTTTCTCGTTAAGTATTGACCACAGACATAACTGGTTTTACTATCAATCTCCGAAACTAAAACTAGTATTTTCCTTCAAGTTCCTCCCTCCCTCTGATGGTGTGTTAAAAGGAGACCATGTTCATTTCCAATTCTCTCTATATATACAAATATATATAGGGAGTTTGGGAAGTGGCTTTGCATGATTTACTCTTCAAAAAAATCCTTAGAAGTTTTATACTGACCCTTGATGAAATATCTTTGTACATCCTCAGTCTGACACAAGCCGTTTTATCTTCTGTCTTTTAAGGCCCCCCTCCCTAAAAGACTATTTTTTTCGAATGGCCAGTACGGCAGACTGAGGCGCAGGCACGCAGTGCAAAGCCATGAAGGCTGTAGTGACATAGCTTGGAAAACAGCAGTGCTGCACAGACTCTCGGTGAGAGTCGGCCAATGGGACCACTAACGATGTTAGCTGGGGCTGCTGTTATCCATCCAGCTGTGCGGCTCGTGTTATGGGCCCATCAGCCAACTCTTTCTGCCACCATGGGCCTGAAACCTTAAAGCTGTCCAAAGCTCCTGCGCTAGAAGTGTGAACACCAACATTTTCACAAAGCTCCGAGCTTCCCGTTTAGCAGAGCTGGCTAGCCAAGGGCAGATAGCATCACACAGGTAGAAGCCGTCAACAAGGAAAACTGTCCGTCCATAAGAAAACTCCATAAAAGAAAGAGGAATTATTACCCCAAAACAAGAAGTTTTTAAACTTTACTTGACATTAGTTCTGAGTTGGTTTTATGAAACCACTAATCCTGGATCAGTTTGTAAGCTTCATTTAAGACCAGCTTTTCACAATAAATCCCGAGCTTTGGAAAATGGTTGCTAAACATTTTACACTTCTGTCCTGTTTATGCCATTTGGCTGGACTCATATATTGCTGTTTATGTCGCTGTCGTCATCAGCTGCTGATGATCCCACTGATCATGTCGGTGCTCTACGTCTGGGCTCAGTTCAACAAAGATGTGATCGTGTCCTTCTGGTTCGGAACACGATTCAAGGTACCTCCTCGTATCATCAACAGTCATTTATACAGTTCTACAAATCTCATGAAAGTGTTTTTGTCACAGAAGCACATGTAGTCCTAAAGGTCATCCCAGTCATATTATTCATATTCTTCTGTTCTCTGCCCCAGGCGCATTATCTGCCTTGGGTCATCCTGGTCTTCAACTTCATCATCGGAGGCTCGTAAGTAACCATTTTTAAAAATTATTTATATCAGAGATACTGTGCTGCGTAGTGTTTTTCCTGTGGGGTTTGATCAGTCTTGGTCTTGCTGCTGTGTTTTGTGCAGGCTGGTGAATGAACTGACAGGGAACCTGGTGGGTCACCTCTACTACTTCCTCATGTTCAAATACCCCATCGACTTGGGAGGACGCTCCTTCCTCTCCACGCCAGAGATCCTGTAAGTTCATTTGTTGTTTTGTCTTCTTTCCATTCTGGGTTTTACTGTTGGTGTGTTGGCCTCTTTTCTGTTCAGAACAATGAACAGACCAATTGCTGAGCCTGTTGGGGCTAATACAAGCTGATGTTGGAAAATACAGCACAGATCTGTTCCCTGAATTGACTCTTAAATTGTTCTGCACTGTGTAACACTAGGTTTTTAGCATTTACCAGTTTGCCATGATTTACACTGGGGTCACAGTGGCTGCTGATTACATTACATAGGCCTTTTTTTTTTTTTTAAATGCACTGCCTGAGAGAACTGGAAAAGTTATCAGACAGGGTTAAAATTAGAGATGCAGCATTGCTCTCTTTTCAGCTTTGGTCCTGATATCTGAATTGGATATCTACAATGCAGTGCATTATTAAAGCTGCTTGAGTGTGTCCATTCTAGCGCCCACTGTGGACAAAAGTGGTATGGCAACCACCGCCTAGTGTAGAAAAGCCCTGGATCCGGCCACCGGTTACAGCACACATTTGTTTTTGAAGAGAGCGAGAGCAGGGCTCAACGCTTTTATGACACACCTTGCTTGACCACACTTTTTTTTTTTTTTCTGTTTTCAAACAGCTGTTTGTAGGGTGCTTAGCAACAAGCTACATGCACTGTACATCATATCATCTGACTTCCGGTGCTCAGTATGGAATAGGGACAGTTTCATAAACAGTTAAAAATCGCAGCCTGTGACTTCAACTACTAGTAAAAAGAGTTTTACACTGGTTTTAAAAAAATTTAAATCGTTTCAAAGTGTGCAATGACAAATTGAAAACTCCTTCATAAGGTTTGCAAAGGGAGTTTTTGAAATATAAGTGTGAGAAATGTGTGAAATAAATATCAACATTATCAAAGGAACGTATCCATTGAACAGTACATGGATCATAACCTCTATCTAATATCTCCTAAGTGAACTATATCAATATTGGCACCCAGTACTGATATTGGATTGGATCTGTCCCAACTCTACTTTAAACATGTCTGGAGCTCCTACAAGTTTGGAGGAGAAAAATGGAAATGAATAATCAGGTTATTAAACAAACTTTGTTCTAAACATTCGTCGGGTCTTGCAGAGATTCTTTTGATTTGGTTTGAATCGTCTGTACTTTGTGCAGGTGTTGCTGCTGTCACATTTAAAAACTGAACAGTTATTTGCATTGACTTTTGGTTTCACTTCCAAAAAAAGTATTTAAGATATGTAAGTAAAACTTTTCTAATCCCAGGAGGGGGATCCAGTTCAGTCATCAGTGCACAGTGACTCATAGCAGGTGGCTAAATTCAAAAATATAACGGTGGAGGACGTGTGAAAAGCATCCTGCCACAACAACCACACGAAGCGGATGTTACAGTTGATATTGAGCTCACCTGACCACAAAATGAGCGCAGTTGTTTGTTACTGCTTGTGTTGTTTTGCCCATGTGGCTGTCATTTAAGACATTTATTATTAAGCTGTAGGTTTCTGCCTTGCCATGACACTAGATACGGGAATAAAACTGCACAATTCTCCTTTCATAAAAAGTAAACAAAAAAAGCAAAGTTGTCTTCTTATGAAACAGGTTTTGTTTTTTGATCACTTGTTTGCAAAATGTTGTGAAATTTGTTCTTTATACATAAAGAATATTTGAACACCCCCCCTCTCATCCCTGTGCACATCTCTCTCCTGCTCTCTCAAGGTATCGGTACTTCCCGAACAGGAGGGCAGGGGTGTCGGGCTTTGGGGCACCTCCCACCAGGAGACCAGCTGCTCAAGACCAGGCGGGAGGAGGTCAGGCGGGAGGACGTCACAACTGGGGCCAGGGCTTCCGTCTGGGAGGCGAATGAGAGAGAGCCGCCTCCTTCTGGTCCTGATAACAAATGGCCGTGCAGATGACATTGCTGGTTAATATACCTGCTTTCTCGCATTCTTCTGTTTGAGGGAAAACCTTGTCTTAAAATTTAATTCATATTCATGCTTAGTTTTAAAGGAAAAAAACAGACAGAATTTTGAGGAAGCACGCATTTTAACCAAGACAGCACCGCGTGTAGGACTCAAACTCTGGCTACTGCTATTTACTACTGCCGCGGATGTGTCCATGTGAAGCAGATAGAAGAAAATATGAATAAACTGAATTTTTTTTTAATGTGATGATTCATTCCCTCCCCTCTTCTTCCTTTCTGTCCTCTCCTTTTTAATTGCTCCATCCGCCTTCTCTTCACACCCTGCCATCGGACTGTCAAGACAAGAGATGCTGCAGCTGCGCACCAGCTCGCTCTTTGTCAGCTGACCCACTGTATTTGAAACACACAGCTTGTCCTCGTAGGTTTTGCGGGTTCAGAGACTCCGTCTGTTCAGAGTGCGCTATCGAAGGCCCACTTGTGGTTTTGAGGTGAGATCCAGATGGATCACACACCTGCGCACTGTTGATTTTGATTCTCGTGTTTCCCCGTCCTCTCTCTCTCTCTCTCTCTCTGTCTGTGATGCCATATCAGATTACATTGTAATTACCAACGCAGTGCTCTCAACCATCCGTGTGCGGAACATGGGAAAAGCTATTTAGAGCGCTCTGTTTCCAGGTCTGAGTTAACATGGGTTTCGAATGTTTTATAAGGGTCTGTGACACAGACTTGATCCTCTGTCTTCAGATCCGATCTTAACCAAAATGAGGTAAAGATTGGGTTTTTTTTCTCCTTTTTTTTGTAAATATAACAGTTGTTTATTGAAATGAGCGAGTTGTAGTGTGTAATTATTGTGCTGTCCATGCCTACTTAATGCAACACTTCCACAACACTTCAATCATTTTTTTATTCTCTCCAGTCAGGGAAACTCTGCCAGTTACGCACCAGTGAGTGTGGCTGGTAAAGAATTACTGTGATGATATAAAACTAGGGCTGTCATTATATTCTCCTTATTATTAGGCCAAATTTGGGCGTGAATGATCTTGTTCTATAACAATCAAAAATGTTGAACAACTCTTTGCTTGTTTTGTCCAATATCCAAATATTTTTATTTTACTATGACATACAACAAAGCTGCAAGTCCTCACAATGAAGAAGTCTGAACCAGGTAATTGTCAGTATTTGTACTTAAAATGACTTGAACAATAGTTAATGAAGTGTCCTGCTGCTATGGAGGACCTCTTGAGGTTATTACCACCATACAGTGTTTAAACATTTACTGTAACTATCTTGAACAACTTTTAGACCTTTGTCTTTTATAAGTGTCAGAGGTTTGAAAGGGATCTTAGTCAAAAACTGAAGTCTGTGCCTATAAAGGGTTACAGGTTAGTGTGTGTAGCTTACATTAGTTCCTATATTCAGTGGGTTGATGGGAGAGAAGTTGTGTTTCATGTTGTTCCACTGATAGTTCTGTGGTTGTCGCTTAATCTGCAGACAGCAACAGAAGGTGCACACGAGCCCAACAGTGTTTGGAACATTTGGTCAAAATCAGGTCCTCTTTGGGGAGCTTGACTAACAAAGACTGGATAACTGGAGCTGCTTAAGTGTGTTTGATAGAGAATTGGCTCAGATAAATGCACCACATCAAAGATGCAAAAAAAAAAAAAAAAAAAATTCTGTCAAGCTCAACCTAACTACTCTCTACAATGGAAACAAGACTTTTGTCTGTTTTGCTTCTTATCAAAAATAATTTTGTTCTCAATAATTTAATCAGCCTCTGCGTCCAAACTCACATTTCTGATGCACACCCATTACACTGACAGATCAAACCGGTTTTACAGTTGGTTGTGTATTTATTGAGTTACAGCAGTCTTAAAAGTACAAAATGAAAATGCAAGCGGTTTTCCATTCTAGCCAAAAAAGGAAAAGTATCCCAGAATCTTGTCTGAACATGAAACTAAAGCAGCAGCAGCAGCAACAGACATTCAGTTAGCAAACAGCCAAACACCTGCTGTTCAAACCAGTTAAGTTTTTTTGCTTGCACAAAGATTGCAGACTCTTGCAGTTGGACCAATAAATATATTTCTTTTAACCATTTTTAAAAACAAGTTGTTAAAAATTGTTGAAGCGCATGCAAGTAGTTCGTGGCAGTTTTGGCTGTTGTGGTATTCCAAATGCTTTTTGCCGTTTTCAGAAAAGAAGCACAGGTTTGATCATTCATCTCCGTAACTCGCAGCGAGTTGCAGGTCTTCTGAACTGACTGTACAGGAATCAACTAAACCCTATGCAGCTTTGAATAGAAGGGCCTTCCTAAATGCAGAAAGCCTTTGAGAGAAGACAAAAAGATGTGTTCACAGATCACAGCTGAGCAAAATGGATATGTGACATGGCTCAAATAAAGGAGCTTCAGTTATTTTGTCATGCGTGGAACACTTTCACCAAACTGTTCTTGGCGAGCTCACTCAAAAATATTTCAAGTTTTTTTTTGTTTTTTTTTTGAACATAGAAGTGAAACGCTGAAGTCGTCATCACCAGTCTGTACTGTGCTCGGTTCTGAGGCGGACAGCAAACGTTAGATAAGAGAGCTGAAAAGGCAGCACGGTGCGATCACACAGACACTTCACTCTTTTCTCCACGTCAGTACACATTTCTGTATCAGGGAAAGGAACATTCTGTGCCGTTTCGGCCTCTGTCACACGCCTCGGGTACTGATGCAACAACCGGCTGATTATAAAAGATGCTGGAAGTCAGGACATATAGTGCATTCATCATTCATCCATCCATTCATGCTTCGTCTGCCCATGTGGCTGTTTGTGTTCATTCTCTGGCCTCTCAGCACTGAGGCTGTGGCTACGTTCACTGTCACGTCCTCCAACTGTCCGTCTAGCACTTTAGTGAGTAATTCTATGAGGACAAGTCAAGGTGACACTGCAGGAGAAACAGAAAAGTTGCCATCTCCGAACTTTTTGAGATGAAGCAGTCTAGAATGTAATCTACTACTATCACGGGAATATAGTATGCAAGTGCTGTCAAAGACTGCTCATAATGAGCAGTGCACTGCTCTGATTTTCAAAAAATAGGACTGATTTTCAGCAAAAAACCGACTCTTATACACTTTGATCTCGAAACAACAACAGCAACAAAAAAAACATTCCATGTTTCTGGGCACCAGTCAGACTTTTTTTTTTTAAAAATGTAACAAAACTTGTTCTCCCAGTAAAACTGTACAAACTTTTTTGTTTTTGTAATACAGAAAAATATTTACAAGGGAGCTTTTTTAAAAAAAGTGTAGTAGTAGCATTAAGAACAATGCATCAAGTCCAGCTTTGGCACTCCTCTTAATGTCAGCATCTGCACCACACATTAGTGCTTTAACTGTGGGCCCCCGGCGCTTTGTGATGACATCACAGGCAGACGGTTACATCACTGGTTCCACGTATTGTCGTCTTGAGTCTTTGACTGATGGCCGATGACTCAGCAGTCACTGATTTACTCGACCTGGAACAGAATCAGACAGCTTACATGAATTATCACACTGGCCAGTTCCTCTTTACACGTTTTAGAAAAATCACAGTTCTTCTAAATGAAATACATTTCATTTCTTTTTTTGACCATGTTTTCAGATTACAAAGTACCTGATTGCAATTGTTAAAATGATGGTACACAATCAAATGACAAAAACAAGTTAAAGTGGGAAAAAAAATGTCTAAAAAATATAGAGAAAAGACCTACAAATATAACACTACTTGCACCTTTTGTTCTGCCTTCCTGTGACAGTCACACCCTCTGTGTGTGTGTGTGTGTGTGTGTCTACATCTTCAGTGCTAGTAATGGTGTGGTCCAAATACCACCCTGCCATCCCAGTGCGCTATCATTTGAAGGACCAATCAGAGGTAATTACACCCTGATAACTTCCTGGGTAGCTGGAGGCTGCAGCTGTGGCATCTCAAAAAGGAACAATTCACCAAACAGTGACGCTTCATCCTCCATCCATCCTTTCTTTACCACCAATTATTCGCTTTCAGGGTCATAAAGGGCTGGAGCCTTTCCCGGCACATATTGAATGAAAGGGAGGTATACGTCACAGTCTATACCCAGCAGCCATGTCCTACTTGTCGCGGACTACAGTGAAGCCTTTTGTGATTGGCAGAGGTGCAGTACAATCTCCATTACAGACTTAAAAGCTACATTAATAGATTTTTTTATTTTACAAATGGGTCAAATTGCTCAGAGACGAACCCACAGGGAATTTACCCTCGACTATCCCGCATCCCTCATTTTAGCATCTTTCAGAGCAGTTTGCTCTGCAGTTTGTGACTTAACTTTTTTTTTAATGCTGTTTTAAGCCACAACAGGGAGATATGTTGAAGCAGCTTTATTGTCATTACAGGACAAATTGTAAAACAAAATTGTGAGGTATAAGAGTGGAGGGTTAGTCCTGATCCGCTGTGACTGAGCACGCCGACACATTGGGCCAACCTGACCTAATGTGCCTGACATGCATTTTTGATGGTGGGAGGAAACTGGAGCACCCACGCCGACACGGGGAGAACACGCAAACGGAAAGGTCCTGTTCCAGCTGGGAATCGAACCCAGGAACTTCTTGCTGTGAGGCACCAGTGCTAACCACTGAGCGACTGTGCTCAGCAAACACAAATAAAGCAAATGAATGCTACTGACCCAGCACCAAACTGTTGACGGGCAAAGTTAGCTTCTAGCTAACAATCATAGTTAAGCGACTAGCAAACAAAAAAGGCACATATGTGACCCTGAACATTCATCAGGTGTTCAAAAACACAACTTTAAATGAAAGTTAATGTTTTTCCTGTTTGCTTAATCTTTAAACAGGCATCAGATTGCTGACACATTAACCATTTAAGCTTTAAAAGGCCATTAAGTCAAATGTGGGATTTTTATCCAACAACAAACAAAAACCACTTTGATTCAGCTTTAAACTTGATGCATCAGTCCTTTTCTTTGTTCAAGGACTCAATGTCTCCAATATTTTGACACCCTCTGATGCTTTTCTCATTTTCTCTCTTTGAGCCACACAAATTAAAAACTTGTTTTCTGCAGAATGTATTTCACCAAATTAACCTACCATCAACCAGTGACCCTCCCAGGTTGTTCCAAGGACAGAACATCATTGTCTGCTGCCAGCTTTTGTTTTTGCACTGCTTCTTCACTCTCCTCCCCTACTGCCACAGTCACCTTTACCCACCTGGTAAGAAAACAGACTAAGTTTCAACACAGACTCTTTCAAAGAGGAAAATTTAAAAAAGATTTTAATTATACGCCGATTGGCTGTGAGAAAATCTCGTTGAAGCAATAAGTAACAGATGCAGAGAATGGAGTATATCAGCATCCACAAATTGTGCTGCCCATACGGTGCTGTATTTTTAGACTGTTTGCACAAAACTCCTAAAATAACTCCTCAAAAAGTCTAATACCGGCAGTGAGCTGATCTTTTTTTGTCCTTATTATATGAATCTCACAATAGAGAATAAATACAGGATGAATGATCCCTTCCCCTCCCTTCACCCACCTCCCTTTGTCCGCAGTGCTGGAGTTGTTCTGGTCCGGTCTGGTCCGGCTCAGGTCCGTCACACTCTGGGCTAACCTGTCAGTCAACCACTGGACTTTATCTTGGTCGGACAGCTTGGAGTGCTCTTTTTCAGCTGCTGTGTTCTCACCAGCCACATCAACTGCACCGACAGAGGCAGAAGTCAAATTGTGCAAAGCGCAAACTCAGATGAAGGTATAAAACACTGAAAACAGCTTTAAACAAACTCGATGATCTCCTCAAAAACTCACCTTTCACAGCCTTGACTTCCAAGGAAACATTCTGGCCGTTCTGTTCCTGGCCTGCTTTCTGCTGCTCTACGAGGTTTTGGTTTTGAAAACCCTCCATCCAGTCCAGTGTTTCACCATTCTTCAGTGCCGAGCGGTGGTCCTTGAACCAGCGGACTATGTCGGTGCGTCCCAGGCTCGTTTGGACCTCCAGCTGGCTGTATTCCTCTGGAGATGGCCACTGAGTCCGACAGAACATCTGTCAAGACACATTATGGGACCAAAAACAAAGTATTTTTTTTAGATCATAAAACTATGCATAACTCACAGCAAAAACAAAATGCCTGGTTGGGCCTGTGCAATAAACAACCGCTGAACTCTAAATTTGAACATAAGTTGTAGGTGAAGGTTCAAGATTAAACAAAATAAAGAAGTCTGTGCACACAAGGCACCTATCTGTGAAGCCATGAACCGAAGCTCTTAGTCATATTTTTAACAGATTAAAAATATAAGAAGTCAAATGCACAATTCTGAATGAAGTCAAACTGTTCTAGCCATGCTAGCAGCGTGCCTCCAGGGATAGCGAGGTCTCAACAACTACTGGATGGAATGCAATAAAATTTGGCACCAATACACATATTTGCCTCATTGTGGATGAAGTGTAATAGCTGCGTGGCTCCTCTGACTTTTCAACTGCAGAAATAATCAGGTCAAAATTTAAATTTGTCCAAAAGTTGATTTGGTTTACACCCAAAAATCTGCAGAGCTAATGGCATTTTCATCAGCCTCAGCTGTGTTCAGTGCAAGTTAGC
Source organism: Naso annulatus (assembly GCA_029783625.1). NCBI lineage: Eukaryota > Metazoa > Chordata > Actinopteri > Acanthuriformes > Acanthuridae > Naso > Naso annulatus. The sequence goes on from JAPZDX010000024.1 coordinate 17,410,130, forward strand.
AAGTGTCAGCACGCTAACACCCTCAGTGGTTGAATGTCAGACAGCACAAATTAAGGTAGATGCACTTAATTTGAGTATTTACACTTCATTCTACATTTACCTTCTACTCCACCACAATGCAGAGGGAGATATTGTACACTTCTGTGTTTGACAATTTTAGCTACTATTTATTTTATGGATTAAAAATTTACATGCAAAACATACTATGAACATCAATATAACAGTATTTTTTTTGTTATACTCTACACTGTATTATTGTATATACTCAGACATCATTTTTTGATTCATGAGTACTTTGTCTTTTTGTTACTTTAAGTGCATTTTGATCATATTATCTCAATACTTCTACTCATGACAGTTTTAATAAAGGAGTTATAATATGATGAAGTATTGTGATACAGCTGTATCACTACTTTCATTCAAACCCTCAATATGTATACATAAAAAAAAACACATAGTTTGATGATGCTGTGAAGTAGTGTGGGATCATGGGATTCGTTTATTTCATTGTTGAACAGCCACCGTTGCAGATAAAAATCTGTCTGATTCAGGCAGAACAGTTAGTAACAGGCGACAAAATGAAATGCACCTTGAATAAAATTAAAGTTTTCTCTGGGTTTGAACATTGTCGGAAAAACTAGGGATTTACCAACACAATTTAACTAAATATTTAACAAATATATAGCCGTTTTAAATGTGGTAAAGTTTAAACTATATAAATGTTTAGAGAAGATTGCCTCACCGTTATTTTCCTTAACATATATGAGAAGACGAATACATTGGCTTTGTTGAAAGCTTCGGCAAGCTTTAAATCAGCCGTCATTATTTGAAATATATGGGTCATCATTAAGTGACAGCCTGTGTCTCTGAGATGTGATAAAGAGCATAAAACAAGAGATTTATCACGACTATATGTTCCATTTATAGGCTCTGTAATCCTATGGGATACGGCTGTTTTCTAGACACAACACCACTCCAGCGCCTTCGCTGCAGTTTGTCAGATGTGACCTTGTCGTCTCCTGTCATCTTATCTCAAGTCTAATATTAAAGTATCAGCAAATCTCATCATGCAGTGTCAATCAGACAGCTTTTCCTTAAGTGCCGGTACCATAATTTCTCCAGATGAATCAATGTCACACAACATCTCACTTCAGATTGTATTAAGAAGCTGCTATCTCATGATTCTCTCTCTTTAAAGTCACAACTCATTAACGTCTTGATACCTTTAGCGGCCCTTCATCAATTTAAAGAGTATTCATCTTCATATCATTACAGCTTGCCTCAAGGTTCTACCTTGTGTCACATGTTGTCATGTTGACATGTTTTCGTCGGCTTTTCTTACCTCTCTGAGCAGCGCGAGCGAGCGGCTGGTGATGGGGGCCGGGCTCGTGGAGGCCGAAAGGATGGGAGGATGAGGAGAGGAGGAGGAGGATGAAGTGAGGATTGGGGGCGATGCCGAGGAGGAGAGGGTTGGTGGATGAGGGGAGGAGGCTGCGAGCACGGGAGGTGAGGATGAGGAGGAGGAAGAGGAGAGGACGGGAGGATGAGGGGAGGAGCGCAGAGATTTTCCGTCCTGCTCCCGATGATGCGAAGCCCCGTTGAGCAGCGCTCCCGGCCGGTCTCCTCTGTCCTCGGTGGTCTTTGAGGCCATGGTGAGTAAAGCCTTCTCCATGTTGTCCCTCAGCCCCCTGCGCTCTGAGAACCAGCAGTCCACCTCTGTCTTGGACAGCCTGGTCTCCTGAGCCAGCTGGTCTGCAGCAGAACAGAGTTCAGTGGATCAGATGAGCTGCGTTACCTTGAAGTGGAGGGTTTTTCAGAAACTTGGGAATTAAGTCTCTCTTCAGGGGACTTAAAATGGGCTCATTAAAAACATTTCTGCTATTCCTGTCATGCAGGCACCCACCAGAGACGGGCCTGCAGCTCCTTTGGGGGGAAAGAAAATTAAGTCACATGCTGTGAACTTGTATAAATAGAAGAAAACACTACTGGACTTCTTTAAGTATTTTCTACATCCACCGCTAATTTCACCACCTGATTCTCAGGCTTTTCTTCAGGCACAAAGCTTTCAATATGTAGTTTAAAAGTTCTGTGATATTTTTCTGAGGAACTTTGCAGCATAAACAGATCCTAACACAGACGGGGCTGAAAGGTCGATTTTGTGCTTCATTAGCCACCGACCTGCAGGTGGGCTGTCTTGTGTTTCTGTGGACAAATATAATGTTGTCACATCAAGCACAGAATTTAAGGGTCAGGCTTGGATCACCAGGAAATAAGGGAGTAAAATACGCATTCAGGATATGGCTGTGGGTTTCAGTTCTGTGTGTGAAAAGGATCATGATTTAAGGAATTTTACTATACTGTGGCTTTAAAATGATTTAGTCGACGTTTAAGTTCATGTAATGGAAACTGGGCTAGGACATTTTTAATTTGGTACACTGAATAAAAAAAAATACCCCATGATGTTTGAAAATATAGACATATCATGTATAATGTATATATGTTTAAGGTGGCACAGAATATAAACATATATATTTTACTACAAGTTTGTATATTGCAAATGTTTTAAAGCTGTCATTTTTATTGATCCGCCGACACCTCAATTTTTCCCAGTGTCTTTTTTCTTCAAGGGATACACACTTTGAATAACAATTTGTTTTAGTTAAATTGATTTCCCAAGTTCAATTACTTTGCTAAGTATTATTTAAAGCAACAATATGTAACTTTGACCGCGACCTGTGGCTTCAAAAAACGAAACGTAACGATGCACGTTCATACGTCACACTAAGCAGTAATTTTAGTCAAGTTGGGTCATATTCTATGGAGAAAACGTCCTCTGGTTTTCCCTCTGATGTCCTACGACTGTTCGGCCTCAACTCTGATTCACGGAAGTTCCTGAAAGCAACATGTAAGCTGCCTGCAGACCGAAGCTGCAGCTGCAGCGGCGGGTTGTTGTTGGTGACAGCTTCGCTAAATAAAAGGCTGCAGACAGACAGAGCAGTCGCAGGACATAAGAGGGAAAACCAGAGGACATTTTCTCCATAACAGATGGCCCAGTTTTACTAAAATTTCTGTTTTGCGCAACGCATTAACATGCATTGTTTAGTTTATTTCTTTTAAGCCACGAGTCACAGTCAAAGTTACATAGTTTTGCTTTAAATGACTTCCTTTCCTTCTCCCTCTTCGGAAGATCCAGAATCTTTGAATATGCCAACATTTGTCATCGTAAAGACTGACCAACAAACACAAGATTTCTCCTTCAAAAAAAAAAAAAAAAAGCCAAAACACACTTATTTGACTGAGGGGGCATAAATGCTTTCTCCATTTTCCACCTTTTAAACCACTGTTGCCTTACATTTATACAACAAACCAACACAGGAATAAGCTAACACCAAAATGTAAGTATTGCGATGTAGTGAGAGAGTTGGTAGAGGGGCTTTACCTAGATCTGCCTCTGTTGGAGAGCTGCTTCTCTGGAAACTCTCCTCCAGCGCCTTCAACTGCTCTGACGTTTTCCCCTTCACCCTCTCCAGCAGGGGGAACTGACTGGGGACTACTTTCTTTATGGGGCCATCTTTGGGTGTTGGTGTAATCTCTGCTTTCACCAGCACTGGAGGTGGAGGAACGCCTTCAAGAGAGACCCACAAAGAAAGAGAGGTCACTGATTTTTGACAGGACGCAGCACAAGCAGTGCTTACAAATCTTTATTACTGTGATCAGAAACATTTTTTCTTAGCATGCATTTGTTTTCGTAAGGTTTAGGAATGAAACCCCTGAGAACCAACCAGATTAATCCATCAGGATGTTTTATCATCACATCTGCGCGGCACTGATCACACCTCATACCTTTGAGATTAAGGAGCCTCTGTTCACTGAACCACTTCTTTATCTCTCCTCTGGACAGCCCGGTGGTCTCTATCAGCCTGTAGATCTGTCACATGACAAGATGACAAATAAAGTCAAACGACGTGTGGGCGTTTATCAATGACAGCACTGTGTTTAAACAAGACAGTAGTACTATATCTAAAAATAAGAGCAGCAACACAAAAATCCACACATAAAATGCTGTTAAACTCCCTTATTCTTACCTCATCTTCCTCAGGGAAAGGACACTGTGTGTAGCTGGACCTCAGCACTGAGAGCTGCTCAGCTGTTTTATTGGGGTCAAGTGTGAAACTCAGCACTTTGGGCGACACCAGCTTGGATGTGGCCATGGGCGCTGAGATGGTTTGAATGATGGAGGGTCGTTTACTCTCCGTGGTGATCACAGGGGAGGCCAGGGGTCGTTTGAGTGACTGTGCCACCTGCGGTGAACATGGTGGAAAATTTGACTACTTCAGATCAGATGTGTCTGTCAAACTTTATTAAGCATGGCACATGTACATTCATCCATTTTTTGTTGTTTTTTTTCTTTCTTTCTTTATTTTTTTTTTCACAATTCACTGAGTTCATGGAATCTTTCTGCCATACTTCCCTTGGAAAAAAAATTATTTTACATCGACATTCACATGAGAAGTAGGATGTGTTCAGACTCTGCACCAGTTTACACTTAAATTGGAGCAGGATTTAAAGTAACAGTTTTATCTACAGTTTATCTCTCTGTCTTTGCCAATACTGAGGCCCACAGCTCAATATGTATTTGTGTTCCTGCATCTGCATAAATTAACATTGTAGTAACGTTTTTGCACCTGGTTAGCCACGGTGAGAGCCAGTGGTGCGCACGTGACAGCGGAGCCGTTAGCTACGGGAGTCAGCACCAGGCTGGTTTGTCCCAGGAGCTGACAGGGGAGGGACTGCAGCAAAGAGGCTCCCGGCTGCATGGCTTTGGAGGCTGCCGAGGGGGCAGACAGGTTGGTGGATGATTGGGAGTTGAGCTGAGGAGCTACAACGGTGAAGGTCTGAGGTACAGAGGAGATTGTACCATTGAACATTTTCTTCCTGGCTTCTTCCACCTGTCAGGGTCAAAAAGTACTTTGTATGAAAACAAAAAACACACGTAAAACATGACAGGAAAGCCGAAAAGCTCTGGATAAAATGGATTACATTATTAGTTGCATCGAAGAGAGAGCCAGAATTATTTTACCCCTCTTCCTAACATCTTGACCATTCTTAATTGAACCCAAAAATGAAAAGGTGGAAACTGAATTATTGATATAATGTTTTTAAAAAATTGCTTGATTGTTTTATTCATTTCCTAAAATAAAATTATATACCGTAATCTGAGTGCTCTGTTCACTTTGCTGTTTGTTATCATACGGGAAAATAAAGAGAAAAAAATTATGTTTAAAAAATACATAAATCGTTCAATAGTAAAACAAAAGCTCTCCAGCCCATAAGTGGTTTTTACAATAAAGTACTTGAGGCTATAATCTGCTTTACAGCGACAAGACAAGGGCCAACTTAATATACAACCAGAAGCTGTTTTGATTAACTAAAATCTAAATGCAAGGTCATTACAAGCATCATATTTCATCATTTTTGGTCTCTGGGAAACCAGTCGACTTATTTGAGCTTCAGAGATTTAGTAAAATTCTCTGACACACACTTAAGGGAATTTAGAGTGCCGAAAATGTTTTATAACTAGAATTCCTACCTCCTCGGGAGACCAGCTAATGCCCTGTTTGAGCCTCTGTGTGGTGAACCAGACTTTGATTTGCTCCTCTGGATGTTTGGAGGCTGCGGTGAGCCAGGAGAGCTCAGCCTGCGTTGGGTAGGGGAACTTGTTGAAGGAGGAGATGAGCGTCAGGTTGTCGTCCAGCGAAGGATTGTATTTGGTTGTGTTGAGGGGCACTGCGATCTTCGGCACCTGAATTAATACAGTAAACATTTGCTGATCATTGAGTTTTCAGTTCAGCTATGCTTACAAAAAAACCCCCAAAACATAAAATTAAGCAGGGAGAAAATTAAAGTCGGAAAATCAAATTGTGAGCAACATTTTATTTTTCTATGCAATTTTGCATAAATTATAGGGGAAAAAAAGCTTCAATTAAATGCAAAAAATATTAGCTCATGATGAATGAATTAATTATTGGTAACTTAATTCTCCAGATGTATTAATTTGTATGCTGCCTTAAGGACAAATTTTACTGTTCTGCATTTTAAATTGAGCTGCCCTGCAATGACTAAGATACTCAAGGTTATACTTGCAGTTGACTGGAGTATTTGAACTTTATCAAGTAAACAAGCATCTCTATTTTCTTGTAATTACCATTAAGCACCACTATGCAACGCTGACTGCGGCCCGTAGCTTCAAAAAACAAAATGTTAACATGTCACAGAGAAGAGCAATTTTAGTAAAACCGAGTCATATTTTACAGAGAAAACGTCCACTGGTTTGCCCTCTGATGTCCTAAAACTGCTCTGTCTGTCTGCAGCCTTTTATTTAGTGAAGCTGTCCCCAACTACTAGCTTCAGTCTGAAGGCAGCCTACATGTTGCTTTCAGGAACCTCTGTGAATAACAGAGTTGAGGCAGAGCAGCCACAGGACATCAGAGGGAAAGTCAGAGGATATTTTACTAACATTGCCGTTTTGTGCGACATATTAACATGCATCGTTTAGTTCTGTTTTTTGAAGCCATGAGTCACCAACAAAGTTACATAGTGTTGCTTTAATTACATAGTTATTTACAGAAACACCTGCTGCTAATTTGTAATCAAGTACAGACCCACAGAATAAAGCAGTAACACTAAAAAAATTTTAATTTGTCAAACTGGAAACTTTTCCACTTGTAAAATCTTATTTTCAACTCAATGCCGGAATTTCAAGGAACACTTTCCATGAGTGAGATGAGAACACCAGTGTTTGTAGACGTTTACGCTTAGCGTAGCAGAACAACTGGAAGCAGGGAAAAACAACCTGATTGGCTCTCTCAACTTCAAAACCTCCCAATGAACCTTATATCTTAAAAACTGAACTGTAAAAACAGGGATAGACATCCAGCTATTTATTTATTGTTTTTGTTAGTTTCCCCCTGCTTCCAGCCTTTACGCTTCGCCAGTTTAGCATACATGGATCAACATTTTGCGATATGTGCGTACTAATTATTGAACACGACATTATGCGTAAATTAGCAGATATATTTTGTTACCTTTGAACAGCCAGGCTAGCAAGTTCCCTGTACTTCCAGCCTTAGTTTAAAAGGTAAGCAAACTGCAGCCGCAGATTTATATTTTATCTACACAAGAGAGTGTTATAAATGTTGTCTTCTTACTTCTGGCAAGAAAGCAAATAAGTACATCTTCCAAAATGTCGATAAAAACCGACTCGCTGTCCTCCACTGTGTGCCCTACCTGGGTATAGTTTAGAGGCCGCTGTAGGGAAGGCATGATGTGAGAAAGGCAGTCTGTTTTGAGTAGAGTTGACTCGGGGATAATGACCGTCCCGTTCACATTGAGTGCTGTGATTGGGTTCTTGGCCAGATCTGAGGTCAGTTTACCCAAATGAGACTCTGTCCGTTTACTGTCCGATGACGTTGTTTTTGGTTTACCGATCTTGACATTTGTGGGTTTGCTGAGTGGCAGAGGTCCTGGTTCGTCTCCTTTGCCAGATATGGCAGTGGAGGAGTTGTAAATGACTGCACTGTTACTGCACCCCTCTATAGTCTGTTCCAAGATTGTCTGATTGTTCATTTTGATGCGTTTGAATTTAAAGTTGCTCTCCCCTGGGTGACACCTCTCATTGTGTTCTGTCAGAGTGTCGAACTTCTTTGTGTTGAAGTTACAGACGGCACACAGGTACATGGGGTTGAGGATGACGTTAGGGTGGTTGGCGTCGACGTGTTCTTTGAAAGTGTTGAGGTTCTGTGTGGAGAAGGGGCAGTATTTACACTCGTAGCCGCCTTGCTGCCTACGCTGAGGCTTTGAAAGGTCTGGGGGCTCGGACGCTGGTTTGTCTGGAGCAGTGGGAGGGTCTAATTCCACAGAAGGCTCCTTCTCTGCTGACAGATCTGTTTCCATAGGTCCCTCCTCGGTATGGTTCTCTGTTGATGTCTAATAGAAAAAGAAGATGTTTTCAGATTAAAAGGATATGGCATTCAAAACCTTGCGCACTTTGACACATTAATGTATTAGTTGTGTTTGCATCGTCTCATAGGTTTTATGAATTTGTTGTGGAATCAGCACTGAAAAAGAAAAAACATTTTTAAAATCAGTTTAAAGTGAAATGTGCAACCCTCTGAAAAAACATTCCAGAAACAGGTTTTATGACTCTGTATCTTAAAAAAATAAATAAAAAAATAAAAATAAAATATTATAGTTCCACTGACGGTTCAAAGGACTGACAGACATTTGTACCTCCATGTCTGCCTCATCATCCAGCTCCACCATGGTCTGGTCAGGCCGGATCATGCAGGGAGTGGAGGCCTTCCGTCGACTGGACATGATGAGGGTTCGTGATGAGTTCGTCTGGGTGGACAGCTGCCCTCACTTGGTCCCTGTGCTCGGCCAGTGGTGATACCAAGGAGGCTGTGGTGCCCAGGGCTTCTGTCACAGGGTGGTGGGTGGAGCAGACAGTCTATGGCGCTGAAGACGAGCCAGGAGGACTGTCTGTTTTAGGACCCGGGAACAAGCCAGGGCTCTCTCTTGTATTAGAGAGGCAGTGAGCACGGGACAGTCTCAGCGATGGAAGTGAGCAGCCAAGGAGTCTGAAGAACAGTCTTTCCCCTGGGGTGAGATTAGTGGCTGGAGAGAGAGGAGGGCAGTGGAAGGTGAAGGTCTGGTAGAGATGGGACTGCTGTAGTATAGAGGAGGCTGGGCTCGCTGACAGTGTCAGCTCCAGTGTTGGCTCACCTCCTGGAACAGCATGACAGGATGCTACCTGCAGAGAAAAAGAAGAAAAGCGTCACAGTAGAAAACTAATTGATATAAAAACGAACACGTCAAAAACTATGTTGACGTTTGGCCCACTTTTGTTTAAAAACCCTTATTTTCCCTTATCCTTCATTTCTGCAACTTTTGCTATTATGCCATATTTGATGACTTAAACATACAACATATAATTTCTGTCTCATCTCTGTCATTCGAATAAAGTTAAAGACAGTTTGATGACATCATGTTTGATGAAGTAGTGTGGGATCATTGGATTTGTTTATTTCATTGCTAAACAGCCACAACTGCAGACAATAATCTGACTCAGGCAGAAATGTTTACAGATGATGTAATGTTTTCAAGTTTGTCATGTTTGCTGACTTCATCCTCAGTCTCTGACTGCGGTGACCCCGAAAGTTAGTGTCAGGACACAATATTAAAGACATTCAATATGAAAGCATCTAAACATTATACACATGGGATAATATAAGTACGCAAATTAACACATATGTAACAAAGACAGATGTGTTTGTTTTTAGAAATTTAAACATAGAATTATTACATATTGTATGTTTAATTAAGTGCATTCAAGTGCCAAGTTCTTCACATGGTCACTCAATACAAGTAGTAAAAATAAAGGTACAGAAAAAAGGTTGTGTAATTCATGCAATGTCTGTACAAAAATTAATATATACGCTTTGATCCTCAGTAAGCTTACTGCATATCCATTTTTTGTGGATAAGCTGGTGAAAACAATGACTGACTGGACTTTGCGCAAAGGCAGACAGAACAAAAATGAAATTAGAATAAAAAAATTTTAAAAAAACACAGATGACCTTTTCGAGGGCACCAGACAGGCCAGTTTGAGCATGTTGGGTTACTTAAACTCAGCAGTGTCCCATGTGGATCTGCAATGAGCAGCCACCCAAAAAGGTTTAAAGTCAGCCAGAGGGCTGTTATAGCTCAAAATGAAGAAAGGTCAAAGGGAGCTGACGAACAGCGCAGCAGAGCAGACGGTCCGCAGGTGGACAACTGTCAGTCATGTGCAACAAATTTTGAAAATATTGTGCCAGCGTTTTTTCAAGGAAATTGATATTTTTAGACAAAACAAGTTATATTAGAGTCTGGAAACTTTACATGGGTATTTTTCACTATTTTCAGATATTCAACGGACAAATTAATTGATTAATAATTTCTATAATAGTCACATTATACTCAAACGAAAGCACAAAAGCAATTATTAGTTGCAGTTCTAGTTCAATAACTTGTGAATTCTGTTACATTTAAATATTCTGCAAAACTGCCAAAACTGACTGCTGTTCAGACCACGTATTATGTCCCATATGTTCTTCTCATCTCAGGTGGTGATGGAAAAAAAAAACAAACAAAACAAAACAAAAAAACTATTTATATGTTTTGAATTAACAAGGCCAAACTACTGACTGATCAGGAAACACTTTGCTGAACTCAAAATCGGGTCAGCTCAACATTAACAGGTTATTTTAATTTTTCTAACACATTAGAAACAAGCAGTTGTACAATCAGGGCAGCAACACGAGCAGCAATGTGACCATATGAACTTTACCCTCTTCCAACACACAAATGACAGTTTCTCAGTTTACAGTCTGGCTGGAGACAAGAGCAGTTCAGGTGGCAGCTGTATGTTCAAGCTTCATGTGACTGAACATGAAAACAAACTTTGATAACTACCAAACTTTTCTGTTAGACAAGTTTCACAGCAGGACTCCTCTAGTGTCTACGTACGAGAAGTACAAACCTTTATTGTCAGTTTGATAACACGGCTAGTATGCAAATGTATGCGGTTGTTAGGACTGCGGCTGTCAGTGAGACCTGAGAAACATTGACTAATCATAAATCAGATCATGCCGCGAAGTGTGACTAGAGTGAGAAGCCAGGCAAAGCAGCTTCAGAAAGGTATCTCAAAAAGCGAAAAGCAGCTTTATTTGGGTTCTGTGAAATGACACCTCCATCAAAAAAAGAAAAAAAAAAAGCAGCTACGAAAAAAGCTGAGTGAGCGCGAGCAGAGGAAACTTTTCCTGGGTAATATTACGATGAGAGGATGGAGGAGGGGGAGAAGCTTATCTGAGGGAGAAAGGTCTATTGATATTCTGGAGGCCTCACGCAGAAGCTTCATACTCATATTCATACCAGCAAAAATCAAAGGAGTCGATAAGGCAGCGGCGCTCCTCTGGCGGGACATAATGAGTTTCCATAAAACCAAGTCAGCGCAGATGACAAGGCAAAGTGTGAGCTGTAAATTAAAATGTACTGAATAAATGTAAACATTGACACAAGAAATATGTAAAACCTCACCAAACAAAGATTCTCTCTGCAAATTCCATATTAAAGCCTGCACAGATACATCAGAAAACGGGTATGACGAGAATAAATTAAAGGGAAAAGGAAGACTTTAGGGTGTTCTGTTAGTTCAGCACGTTAGGACTGCACTCTGTAACCACGGCAAAGTGTCACATACTGAATTCGGGTCTCTCCGCATGAATCACATGGCACTCTTTGGGCTTGAAGGCTGTCACTTGCTAGTCGACTCACTGTCCCGAGATTTCAACTCCTGAAACAACCCACTGAGGCATCATTAGGATGCAGACTCATTACCATGGTGTCGCTATAGCAACCGCAGACGTAGAGCTGTAGTCAAGTAGCTGCTACATCCGTGTCACTGACAGTAATTGTATTTACAGGGATGACCAGGCTGCTCGTGGGACTGCGTTTGGGGTTTATAGAGAGGAAGAAACAAAAACAAAACAGGAATCCTCAGGGGGGTCGAAATGTTGCAGATATAGTGACAAGGCCTTGTGTCTGGAAAGCCGGGAAAACCCCCTTCCTGCAGGATGCTTCACCCAGTTAAAGTCGATGGGGAAAATCAACAAACAGTCACAAGAAAACAAAAAACACCTCTCAGAATAATAAGATTTGGCCGTGAACAGCACATATTTCTCAGGAAGCAGAGAAAGGTTAGCTTCCTGATTTTCTTACTAACCCAGAGTGCTGCAGATAAATCCCTTCTAAGAGAGCACACGTGGTGGAAACCCCTCATGTGTTCATTCTCAGTCCAATCACTATCACTGTCTGTCTTCCAAAGTCTGCCCAGTACCCGGCAATGTGGTCAACAGCTGTTTACGACGAAGCGGGGGATACATCTTTTAGCTACATCTGAAGTGCCACTTAACGCAACCTGCTGAACTTCGGCTGCCTCACCGCTGACACAGCCTCGACACTTTCTGGATGTTCAGGCTGGATGAGGATCTGACTGTGAGCAGGCAGAGGAAGAGAGAAGGCACCAGGCTGTAGCTGGACTGCGTTACCTCCCACTGGTGTGTTGAACCCACTCAAGCAGAGAGAGAGAGAGAGAGAGAGGATGAGCAAAATGCAGCATCCACATTAGTAATCTGTAAACACAACTGTTTTATAGCTTCATAATGCCGGCGGCTCCTCAAACATTTGCTAAAAGTCGCAGGATGACATCAGATGCTGGTTTGCATATTAAATAAGTGCCTATTGAGTCATTTACATGACAGACTTTAAGCAGAGAGGCTGAGTCAGAAAAAGGAAGATTATCATCTTACACAACATAAACACAAACAGCTCTGCAGTTTGAGATGTTGCAGACGAGTTTCCCTTGTGTGCGCTGACTGATTCAAACAAAGAGCGAAGCCTGTGTAAAGAGTGCTCAACACTGAGGATACACAGGCACCACAATCATATTCTTCTCCCTACTCTTCATTTACAAAGAAGGAGACAAGGGCTGCTCTCCTACTGTCTTAACTGTCTACTTTGGAGCAGTTTTTTTTTCCACATTATGATGTTCACTCTATTTCCAGCAGAAAAACTAACAGTAAAGTAACTAATTGCGCACTTGGCCGCTTTCATATCCAGGTGGATGAAACAGTCTCCCACCTTTCAGTTTGTGTGTCTAACCAAGTCTGCCAGTTAGCTTCTGTGTGCAGAGTGAGCTCCGTGCTGGAGCCACAAACTCCCTACTGTCTGGATGCTCATTAAACTTGTATGAATACTCAGCCTGGCAGCCCCTTGCCAGCCCGTCTGTCTGTACTAGGCTGTTGTCTGGCTGGCTGGCTGATTGGTGCATTATATTAGTGGAGCCATCTTTCTGAAGGAGTTACCTTTTAATGCTGCCAGGCAGCAAATACATTTATCAGCCCTGGCAGTAATCAGTTTAGACTCGCACTAGCGTTCATACTGCGGAGAACACGGTGAAAATCAGCACACGTCCGCCGTATCACTGAGCCTGCCTAATGTATGAAGACAGAGAGATGATCTAATACAGCGGAAACAGAGTGGCGTTATAGGAAGGACATCTATCCAAACAGCAGTGAGAAGAGAACGACACTGAACAGATGAGTCACAGCAGCGCGCAAGACTCAGCTGCTATTTCTGTGCAGCATTAACGCAATCTCAAAGTATGGTAGTAGGGAAAGCCCATACTGTGTTCAGAAACTGGGATTTTGGTAAAGCAGTGGTCCCTTCTGTTAAAAAAAAAGCATCCCATTCCCCAAGCCAACTTGTCAATACATGAGTTCTCCACGAAACTTCACATAATTTCTATTCATGATTACAGCCCAACCGATTTATCAGTTTGCTGATATGATAGGCTGATATTGGCCTGTTGCAGAGATATCAGTATTGGCCTAAGTGTTCTGCAATATGAGCAGATATTAAAACTGTTTTAAGGCGAGAAGAAACTAAGAAAAAACTTGTGATTAAAAATGATGTAATTATGTTGTTTGTCCAGCAGATGGCAGTGCATTGTTATTAACTAATAAGTGACGTGTTTACTGTTCAGTGCACTAATGTTTGGAATCAAGTTTGTCAAAATGTCAGATTATCCTGCCTCCATTACTTATCTTTGTCACAAGTATTTGATAACCACGTTCTGTTGATATTGCATGAAAAAATAACATTTTCTAGCTCCCCAATATCGGTATCAGCATCGGCCCAAAAAATCCCACATCTGTCAGGTCCTGTTCATAATGATGCAACAATTTTGGGGAAACAACAGGTGC
>JAPZDX010000024.1:17443145-17458390 GCA_029783625.1 Naso annulatus
ATTTCTGCAGCTCCTTTACCAGCAGGTGAAACTCTCCTTGCTCTTCTCTTGTTTTCAGAATTGGATGAACCCACCATTTTCTTTTTCTTTTTCGATAAGTGACAGAACCAGAAAATCATCCTCACTGCTTAACAACTCCATTTTTTCCTTGCACCGTGAATTTTTGCAATGAATATAAAAAAAAAAAAATGCATCAGACTCAGTCTGCAAGGTTTCTGCGCATAATGTTTTTTTTTTTCGGATCTGGGATACGAAGGACACATCCGAAAAAAAAATGGACTCAGTGTGCGAAGGCCTTATGAGTTCAAATCCTGGCGGCTATCTCACAACAGGGAATGTTTGGATGTTTTAGGAAAATTTTGGGAAGTTTCAAAAATGGCTGAATGCAGTCCCACTAATTCCAACATCACAAAGGTGTGGGTCAAGGGGGTTTCAAACACTATTCAGTAATCTGACAGGCACTTTTGTTGAAGCATAGCAGCTCCCTTCCATCAAATGTGAGAATGACCAGCGGATTAGTACCTAAAAAGTCTGAAAATACAGGAGACCAAAATAAGTTTCCTCCCAGGGTGGATGGGCTGATCCTTCCAGATAAGTTTGGGAGATAAGACATTCTGATGGAACTGATGTTACACTGCTGATCCTTGATGTAGGAAGAAGTCAGTTGAGATGATTTGGGCTTTTGATTAGGGTGCTTCCTGGATGCCTCCCTGTGGAGTTATTCCAGGCATGTCCAACTGGAAGAAAACCCAGCAGCAGCCAACGCTGCAAGTATTACATATCTCCTTTGGCTTGGGAATTTGTAAGGATCCCCCAGGAAGATAAATGGAGGTCATGGCTGGGGAGAAGAACATAGTGTAATCTACAACCACAACCAACTACTAAAGTGAAAAGATCGGATAAAAGGATGGACAAAAGCTTGTTTAGTATCCAGGACGAGGAAGTCACAGCGAAGAAGGGGAAAAAAGAGAAAGAAGATGATAATAAGGAACACAAAAAACAATAATCTCGCACTTTTGTTGCTATCGTATGGATAAATTCTAAGATCTCAGTTATTTGTTTAAGAAATCTACTGAAAAGCGTTTAACTGAAAAACGGCAAAAAGCCAAAAGAGGCCAAAAGTTTACCCCAGTATGGTTCCAAGTGTAGGAGGAAAACAACCTGCATGCAACAATGTTCTCTTTGTGTCTTATTCAGTGCAGCAGCAAAGACATGCCAGACTAAAACAGTTACTGGTTAAAGCATTGCTTTATATCAAATCATAATGGGCATTTTTCCATTGTGTAACCATCCACTCTGTCACTGATACTTTGTTTCCTGTCCCCAGTCGTTTGTACATGCATAGATGCATCTTTTCCTTTGGTGGTGTATATCTGCTTACCATCTGTGTACATATGCATGAAGCACTAGGGCAGTTGGCCTGTAATCAAAGTATACAAGACCAAAAGCATGTTATCTGTAGCAATGTGCTGACTATTATGGGGTATTTTTCCCCTTTCATTTCTATGTATTGCATTTAAGAAAGCCTCTGCTTGCTTTCCTGGTACTTAACTTTGCAAGTAAGGCTATAATCTCCCGAAGAACGCTACATCTTCACAGCGTTTCTTTATCTTCTCCGACTCTTTCGGCCTCCTCTTGTGTATATTTCTCAATGAGTCATCAAAGTGTTTCCCTTCTTCACTCCCTCTGCTGTACTCTCTCCTTTGTTATTTGGAAGCCACATCATTTTTCAGTCATTTACCTGTTTGTCTGTGTTATCATCTTGGTGCCTGATTACAGATCCAGACTCTATTCTGCAGTTTCAACTTTAACATCCTATTTCGTTGATGTTAATCCACAAGAGGCAAGAGAATGTTGCACCCACAGTACTACTGGGAAGATCTATCAGAAAATATCATTTAAATATCAAAACATCCTTTATTTGCCTTTAAATTTCCAAAATTTTGTATACATTGCATGATTAATGCGGCTTAGGATGCTAAAAAATCCTCCAGTTAGGCTGGAAATACTGCAAATTACCCTGGGATACAGAGTGAAAACAACAGCAAAGTTCTGTCTCACCGCCTCACTTCCTCTCCTCTTCCTTTCCCACTGCTCTGTAACTTGCTTTAACTGTTGCAGTCTCACCTCATCTGACCTTTCTGTTTCTCTGTTCCTTTTCATTTCTCTATCCCTCCTTTCACTCCGTATGTCTTTCTCATCCTGACCATAGCACTAACTGTGGTAACCTTAGCACCAAAAAATGGTCACAATAGTCTTTAATTAGTACACCAATCCCACAGGGTGATGAATCTTGTTCTGAATGCAAGATGAAAGGACGTATGTGCAAAAAAGACTTCCGTTTCTTTTGCCTCTCTTTGTCTTCCTCTCCTTTTCTCTGTGCAAAAACCCAAACATGTGCCTTCCAGCTGGGTGTGTTGCGTGTAAAGGAAAGTTAATTGGCCCAAAGTGGCTTAACAACCCCACCAGCTAATGGTGTCCGTTTACAGCCAAGCGAACCAAACCAAGCTAACGACTGAATGGGGGCACTGCTGTGACCGCGGCCTGAGCCGGTCAACTTGAATTGGACTCACCTGGGAAGCAGGATTTGTTCCAGCTTGACTCCCTCAGATTTACTGGTTTAATTGAATAACTGACTCATGGTCACGGACACAGGTTAAACAGCTTCCTTGCATAATGAACGGGAATAGGAGTGAATTGATATGTGGTCACTGAAGGGGAAAATTGTTTGAACTCTGAAAACATTGTTTGATGTCCAGAAAGGGATCTGGAGTGCTACCTGATTTCCTGCTGTTTTCCCTTGGTGTTTTGTAACAGGTTCAGCTTTGGCTGGTCATTTAGAAGGTCACCACAATGCTGAGAGGAAAGGATGGGTACAAGTAAGTTTAAGTCCAACAAACTTGTGCACTCTCTAAATGTGACGAGTATCCCTGTGTAGCTAAACAGTTGCCCCCCTTGTTGTCCATGACGGTTTTGGTTTCAAATCTTAATGTTATTTGGTCCTGTTACAGCAATCTTAATTAAAAACTGCTGGATTTTTTAAGAGCATGATGATATCATGATATACTTCTCAATATTTATATGGGGCACACTTGATAAAGCCTGTAGTTAGTGCAAGAGGAGGTAACAGAAATTCAGCTCAAGATCTCATGTTTTGGTAATACTTCACTACTCACATGGTCTTCAGCTGATAAAGAGCAAGTAATATGATCGAAAGCCCAGAAACAAATAACTAAGTAGATCGTGACTGGAGATTGCTTTGTCCACTGTTGTTTCAAAGGTCTAGGATTAACTGTCAAGATAATTGGAGGTGCACAAAATAATGAAAGATTTTAACATACAGTTTCAGAGATACACAATAAAAAATTAGTCAAACAAAAAACAAGTGGTCCATAGGTGGGTGGTTTTTGTGTTTATTTTTTTTAGGTTTCTTCTTCTTCTTCTTTGCAATTTAAATATTTTTTTGGATGCACAACATACTCTAAAAAGTTTTTCATGTGATATTTGTTACGACACAATGATTTTCTGTAATGTTTTACAAATTCTTCTTAATGTGACTTTTTGGCATAAAATGCAGTTACCGCACCTTGCAATTTCAGTCAAATTTAGAAGATGGACAGACATTTCTACTGGCTGGTACTACAAAGTTTGGTGGCATTTATTAATATGTGAGACCACAACATAGTAATCTTTACAACAAAATATGCAAAACTCATCCTCGTTATAAAGGTTAGTTCCAGGAGATTGTGCCTTCTTTGTGTACTATGATGTAGATATGCGTGCACATGGACGGTATTTTCTAAAATCATATACATTTAGAGGATTGTGCAGTGTTGGTGGAGGTATGTGCTTGACACATAACCTACCGTATTTTAGCAAACTCAGAAGGGTGTCCTCCTGACCCCCCTGAAAACATCTCACAACACTTTTGTGATAATATGTCATTAATCCCTGACATGCTCCTGACCTGCTGTCCAGTTCTGGGCCCCTTGAATTATTGAAGGCTCCCTTCAACAGCACCCCTGACCAAAACACATTACTGTCACAGGCTGCTCCTTGTCTTACATTTACATTTCCTTAGATAACATAATCACAAATCTGTGAGAGGGGCTGATTAGTTCTGAATAATCGCTATTTACTCACCCAAAACTGAAATATAATATCTCATAAATCTGCCTGGGAAACTGAAACTGTAGGCTGCTGTTGAGTAGAGTCTTCTTGTAAATGAGACCACAGTCTGTCTTCTCCCAATCACTTTTTAGTGGCATGTATGTGAGACATTTTATGTGTGTGTGTATGTATATGTGTGTGTGTGGCAGCTAGAGGAAGTTGACTGGCATGCTGGTTTCCTTTCCCCAGCTCCATAAAAGCTAGGAGACCATTTGTTAACTGTCAGTTGGTTAGCCTCTGTCCCCACTCTAACCCGAAGTAAAAACCACTGGACATCTGTACCAGCTGTGGGAAGGTGAACCACACAGCTGTGCCTTCACCATGCGCAGGCGAGAGCATTTAGTGCCATTTGGTGGTTTCTTTGATCCAAACCAGTTTCTCAACAATGAGTTAACCTTGTCCACAGGCGGTTCTGCTGTGTCTGAATGTTGAAACTAAGGCTGAGCATTAATTAAGAGTGATTCACATCCGCGTTTGGTGAAAAAACCCCCATCATGAACCATCATGTTCAGCCTCTAGATTTCTTTTGGACTTTGCACTCATCGTCAAACACATGCACTCGATAATTAATTATTGTGAAAAGCAAATGATGTCACAAGATAGTGCTTATTGCACAAAAGTAAGTAGTTTTCTGTTGAAGTTAACTGTTTGTACACCAGAATTGCTTGAAATAGGCTGTATAACAAGGCAGACAATTTTTGCCTTCACACAGGGAGCACAATGAACTCTTCCTATAGCTTACTGCACTGACTTACCTCTTGCTGGGCTGTCAGTGATCTTTGTTTCCATTTCCATTTCCATCCAGCTGGAAAATTATAGCAGCTGCTCTGGAAATGTTGTCAGATATTCTCCTATGAAGGGTGATTTTCATATTGTATTGAAATAAATGAAAATCAATGGCTGCCTTGGGTGCAATCTGTCTAAAAACTTTACGAAATGTAAGGTACACGTAATTCGTTGTGTATGAGCTAAAACAATACAAAACCAACAGCATTGGCTCAGTGGCACTCAGATATGGTATAAATCAGTGAGTTAAGTATGCAAAATTTATCATCTGGCCAAATGCCCTGCTATTTGTGGAGAAAATAAGTAGAAACTCTGGTGACAATGTAGGATTCATGGTTCATCACTCATGACTCACTAAAACCAATCGAGACTACAAGTCCCGCCTGTGTTAAACCAACTAAAGCTGGGTTTTGTTTGGACACTGTTCATCTTGTAGTTGGATGCTGCTGGCCTCTTTTACTTCCTCTACAGCTGTTTTGTCCCAAACAAGAGATAGTGAAGACATTATTAGACACAAAGTCCCATACCAAACACACTAGGCTTTACCTCTGAACACCACTCTGCTCTGACTCAACATACTAAAAGAATTAGAGCTAAAGCAAGACTGTTGTAGCAAAATCTGAACGTGCACTCTATTAAAACAATGCGATTAACCTCTGTCCTGTACAGAAAAGGTCTGATGTGAAAACATACCAGACATTTCTAACAGCCCACAGTAGATTAAGAGAGTCAGCGGAGGCAGATAGAAAAGAAGCTGTAAACCTTAAAGGAAGGCATTGAGTTGGATATATATGAGCAGGGAAGGAGATTTCAACATCTGCACATGTAAAGCAGCATCCTACTCAGCCTTGAGGCCTGATGCCGTCACAAACTACTTTAATCTAGCAGCTACCACAATGTGGGATGTTAATCATATTCAACATCTGGTAAATAGACTGAAGTATAAAAAACTGAGTATAAAAAGCTTCTTTTAAATAGTCAAACCATCTGAAAATTGACTGGAGGTCATCTACTCTTTTTCGGAGAGCTGTGAGCATCAAGATGGCTAGCGAGAGGAAGCAAATTGAGCAAAAAGGGTTGGCGCTTGAAACTCAGACTGAAGCTCATACAGGTATGAGGAGTTGTGTGTTGTGCACCACAGCTGGCAACTAGCAGACTTATTAGAATGTCATGTTTAGTGAGCATGTTTTATTTAAATTGTTTGTTGGCTTGTCAGCTTGCAACTGCAGTGGCTCACACAACGTAGGTCGTTGTGCTCACTCTCTATGCTAACTCTCACTTTGTACTCACACATCCGCTCTGCGCTGGAATTTTTAAGTTTCCTTCGTCAATTACTGGCTTTCAAACGTAAGATTTTAGGGCAGTGCACAGACATTTTCCTCTTCAGCAGAGGAATGTGAAAACACCTCTGTTAAGTACTGAGGGGAAAGGGCATGGAGGGATTTAAAGGTAAGGAGAAGGATTTTGTAGATAATGCAGGACTTTAGTGGGAGCCAGTGGAGGTGGATGAGAGTGGGGGTGATGCGCTGCCAGGGCTTAGAGCGGGTGAGAACCCTTTCAGCAAAGTTCTGGACATACTGGAGCCTGTTGAGGGCTTTGCTGGGAACCCCGAACAGGAGTCCAAAGCACCACTGTGCCTAAATGCAACTTCACAGAGCCTTCATAATGACTAAAAAGTGTGATTTTCACTTTCTGTGGGTGCTAAAAAGCGAGCACTCTTTACTTTGACAGAAATGCTGAGCAGATTTAGCAACAACATACCTCAGATCTCACTAGCATTCTTCGTTCATGTGAACACTCTTTTTATGACGTTCGTTGTTGATATTAAATATCGATGGGTTAAGAGTTAACAGAGTGAGAAAGGGTGTAACGTACAGCAGGAGTCAGAGGTCATGTGCAGTATTCATCATGGGGTGGTGGATTTCTAAATGACTCAGTAAGTGCTCATTCTAAAGGGACCCCAGGTCAATCAGAAGTGCAAACACCAGCAACCAAGAGAAAACCCGAATTAACAACTTGACCATGGATGTGAGTGTGTGTGTCTCCGTGCAGTGTGGGTGATGTCATCTTGATATGAAAGGTCACAGCAGTCCAAACAACCAATTAACATGTTACCTACAGAGTCACACAAGCACATTCTCATACACTCACACGGAGAAAGGTATTTGATATTTTAACTAAGTGTGATTGACCACATGCATAAACATGTGACACTACAATGCTGAAACTGCAAACTTTTCAACACTGACTTGCACCAAACTAAGGGTGTAAAATGAAAAATAAAGTAATACTACCATTGAAACATTTTTATTTGAGATTTTCTCAGAAGAGGCCTTCATGTATCCTAAAAGTCATACTCTGAACCAAACCGGACACAACTCACATTAGACGGCTGAGACCCGGATCTGAATGGAACTGAGAAAAGCTGGACCCGATCCCATTCGGTCCCGGTAGACGGAGACCTTAATGGTTTCGACTTCATAGTCACCTGTCAAAACAAAACATGTTTCACCTGAGTGCAGCCCTCTCCCTAGTCGTTGCTGCTGCCTGAGTGTGCGATGATGTGCTGCTTAATCCACCAGTGACCCAGTGCCAAAAAAGTTGGTATTTGGTAACAAAAAATAAATCCACAAAACTGTCTGTTTTTCTTCTTGAAATGACATGGTTAAAGCATATTATCCAGTATCAGTATTTCCTCTGTTGCTGGTAGAAACAGCAAAGCCATTTGGCTAATCCGCTCGGTGTTTCATTTTAAAAGCTCGCTTTCTGGTAACGGATTACAAACACGACTTATTGAATAGTAGTTTGAAGCATCTAACATAAAAATAGAACTTTGATTTTGTCGTGTTGAAATGTAATTACGATTCATGAATGTTTACATCAATATTGCTAGCTTGCTATCACTCTGCTTTTTGTGGACTCCAACCCTTTACCTCTCAGGACGGTAGCAGCAATGTTATGTCACGTTACGTTACGTTACATTACGTTATTTTACGTTGTGTTGCATTGCGTTGCGTTGTGTTGTGTTGCATTGCGCTGAATTACATTACATTACGTTAACATTTCACATTCAGTAAATTATAGTAATATAGATAGTTACACAATGCATTTCACATATGTAAATTTTAACCTTCTTATTATTTAATAGTAAATGTGTGGTGAACAATTGATAATTCCTGTTTCTTTGTACAGTCCACCATCCTTTTATCAGGATGAAAACAGACATCTAGTGTATGATCTAATAGGCCTATTTGAAATTTGTTGTAAAAAAATATATATATATATATATATATATAATTTTATGAAAAGCATTTGATTTTTTTGTTTGTTTGTTTGTTTGTTTGTTTATTTATGTGTTTATTTTTTCAGAAAACAGATGCAGTAAAAGATAACGTAGACACCACAACAAATTTCCATACGAGTGTTATATTCAGACGTTTTACGTGTATATTTCATAACTTGGAGTCATGACCTTGATATTTCAAAAAATCTCAGCTACTGTGCACACCAAATAAATTAAATCAATCTACGACAACATTAAAAATAAAGTGAAAATAGTGAGTATCCAGGGTCCGACTTTAACGGTTGTCCGAATGCCCGGGGCATCTAAAAAACCTACCCTACCCAGACATGCCCGATCGGGCAAATACGGACTCGGAGCACAGTACCGGCTATGTACTGCGCTGTCTGCAGAGAGTTCCCAGCTAAATCCATTCCACACATGGCTTGCGTTGAGGCAAAAAACCGTCAGACTGTTCCTGGACCGATGGACTGTTGTGTCCAAAGACTTCACGTGGAGAACCACAACCAGCTAATGAATAGCTAATCACTGCTTATCATGTCACTAAGACAGAGCAGTCCAGGGCCTAAAATTCAGCGCGGAATTTTATAAGATCCCGAAAATCTGGAATTTTGCTGCAGGACAGTTCCACAAACGGAACCTGATCCTTTGTTTTACATCAAAAAAGACGCAGTACATGGTTATTATTACACATTTTCATAAATCTTACCGGAGCTCCGCGGTGAGAAGGAGGGAGGACAGAGCATCATCACGTGAAACAGGAGCAACATTTCTGCTGGTAATGTTTTGCTGTGACCACCACGGCAATACAAAATGTCAAAAGCAAATAAAACGTTTTGCAATCAGTCAGCTGATCCGTTTCCTCAATATATATACACGGAAAAAACCTTAACGTCGGACCCTGGTAAGCAAGTTGAAGAGCTGAGTCCACACAGTACCTCTAGATGCCTGTATAAATATTTCTCCGTATACAGCATGGGTACATCATCAAAGATAAATTTTGAGAAATTCTACCATTTTTTTTATCTCATATTACCTTTCTTGTCTTTATTCAGTCAACTTGCCTTGTGTATTCTCTTCTTCTTCTGTGATATTAAATGATCAGAGGCGCTTCCTTCAATGTAGCCTCATTCATTAGCTTCACTTCCCGAGTGAGGCTGAAATTAGACAAGCTGTAACCCGGAGACTTACTCAACAATTTGTTCTTGTCAGAGATACTCAGGGTGTTTAATTAGTTCGAACATGAACTGTTTGGCCGAAAATTAATACATGCTAGCTTGATTACTTAAGAGGATACACACAGGAAATGTACTGCCTCTGAGCAAAGGAGATGTCTGTCGTCCCACTGGCTTCCTGGCTTCATAGACAGCAGGCTAAGCAGTCACACTTAATTTGTCTTCCAGACAGTGGAAAGACATCCTGGGAGAGAAAAGTTCATGTTCATGTTTTCAGTGCACTGTGCCAACAGAAAGTTCTTTTTTATCTTATATCTACAGTTAGGGTAAAGTCTCCTGCCCTTTTGTTAGTTACTGAACAAATGTTGAGGCAGAAGAGAGCAGTTCAATTTTTCTTGCCTCCTTTATTGATCAGACCTTTTTGAATGTGTGCCAATAAGTGTCGAGATGAAAGCAGATGCAGAGGTTGTATTAAGCTCACACTGAAAACTTTTATTGTGCTGTAATTAACTACATTATTAACTCTCATTGCAGCCATTTGTATTCGCAAATGCTTCTTCAGCCTCTAATGTTGGATTGAATTAGATTAGAAGTTATTATGGACGTGATTGATATCAAAGTTGCTTACAAAAGGCTCTGAGCAGCAGGGCCTCACGGTGAACAGCACAAAGCAGTCAAAGCAGCTGGAACAGCAGGATATTCCCCTTCAAATGCAAAACATGTTCACCAGTGGATTATTACACAAGAATCTGTGAAATAAAAACGACTTGAGTTTGGAGAAACCTCTTGCCGTGGATAAAATACCTTTTTGCTGTGAGCTCATTCACCCTGTGAGAGTCTACGAGTCATTCTGTGCTGCTGACGACGTGTCCACGCTTCTGTTTTAGCTCTCAATGCTCTTCACTGAGGAGTGTGACAAGGTGCGGGACCTGATGCACGTTCACTCCTTCAGCTACGACTTCCACCTGAGAGTGGTTCACCAGTACCTGGTCGGCTGCCACATGACACTACGCCAGGGCTACCAGCTCACCGACTTCCTGGACGACTTCATCTCCCATCACCCAGACATTCCCAAGTTTGGTCGTAACCACGTCTTTCAAGGTGACTTTGGCGTGAAGTAATATTGTAAGGAACCTTCTTGTAGTTGCCCTGGATATCTAGAATCACCAGCAATAGGTATAGTTACTAAAGTTTGCAATGAAAAGTCCAAACTATCGTCCTTTAAATAAGTAATGCTGTAAAACATTACATCGCAAATGGGTTTGGTCAGCAGTTAAACAGACCACAGAGCTCAGTGCAGCAATGAATGTCCTCCATACATACTCCAATGTTGGTTATTGTCTTTGTGTCTGTTCAAGGACGGAAGGAGCTGCCTGCTACCGCACTATCAGCGTACTTTACACAAGCTAATAATATTTGGGTCAGAAAAAACCTGTGGTAGCATAGCATGTGTTTCAGTTATTCATATACTGCTGTTATTATGGACTGGTCAGATATTTTGATAAATTATAGCCACTTTTCTGTCAAACCTCTTCTGACTTGAATCAAATTGATTAAAAAGAAGAAGAAAAAAAAAGCCACACACTGATGTCTGTTGGTTTACATCCTTAATCAACCTAAATTTTCCAGAGAAACATATGGGCTAATAGTCACATGGAAAAATGATTATTTTATAAATTTATTTTTTGAAATCTTCTAAGATAACAACAAGAAATATTTAAAGATGTAAAATGTGTGGATAAAATCTGTGTATGAAGAGTAAATCAGGTGTTTCTAAGGCTTCGTTTTCTTTATTTTTTTTTTGTTATTCTTTTCTTAAGCTCTGTTTGTTTCATGCTTATGTATGACTTATGAAATAACCATTTTTCGATGTAATTATTTGCATCAGCCTCTTGTATGTTTCTCCGGAAAATTTAGGCCAATTAAGGATGAAAACCAGCAGACAGCAGTGTGTGGCTGCCTGTCGCAGTGTGGCTGTTTTTTGTTTTTGTTTTTTTTTTATTTGATTTGAGTCAGAAGAGGTTTGACCAAAAAAAAAGTGTCTAGTATTTATCAAAATATTTGAACAGTCCATAATAACAGCAGTGTATGAGTAACTGAAAAACATGCTATGCTGCCACAGGTTTTTTTCTGACTGAAATATTCATTATTAGATAGTGTAAAGTATGTTGATAGTACGTTGTCAGGCAGCTCCTTTCACCCTTGCACAGATACAAAGACAAAACAGTCAATCAAAAAAGATAACTTGTGATCTGGGGATGCTACGGTGACCGGGTCCGGCCACTTACTGTCAAAAAGAAAAAACACACAGATTCTGCCTGCACTCAAAACACGGTTTTCTCCTCTCCAGCCACAATGTTGCTCTTGCTAGGAGAGATGTTCTGTGCGCTCAGATCACATCTGCACACGCACGGGTTTTATTTGCACTTGCGCGAGCTGATTTTTGGCAGTGATTTGCTTCATACCTGACTGCTTTGATTTGTTTGTTTGTATCACTGCTGCTTTACCTTCACAGTGGGTCTGAATGAGGCTCTGGAGAAATAAAAGAGAGAGATTAGTATCATGTCTTCACATGACGTGTTTCTGGCTCTGTGGGTCAGCAGGAATTTCTGAGATTTGTTGTGATTATTTTTGTGAGACCCTCTGATCCGTGTGTTCATCAGGGAGCTTCTCCATCACCACGGGGATGATAACAGCTCACCAGCTGTACAACTACATCACTGACCATGCCAGCACCTACGGCATGAAACCGCTTCGCATGTCCAAGGCTACAGTCGCCACTGACAAGAAAGGGACGCCTGACCTGCATGAGTACGCACTGGTGGCTCTGTGGAACAGGTGAGGATTGATAAGAACCACAGAAAAAAAATAGTCTCCTCACCAAAGCTGCTTCATTCACACCGCCTTTATTTTCTCTTTTTTCCTGCTTCAGTTCGGGCTCTTACAAGGATCTGGAGGGTTTGCACCACCACGATGACTTTGACGTGTCCCTGGTGGTGTGCCATAACGCTGCTCCATTTGAGGAGCAGTCAGATGGGGAGAGGCATTTACTGAGGTAACGAGGAATGAAGGAAAAGATTAGAGAGGATAGAACAGAACACAGTCCTGCTGCAGTGCTGTGACTCACCACCTGCTGGGGATTCTGGGAAGAGGCTATTTTACTGTTTTTTTCACGGGACATCACACTTTAATTGTGTACATCAGGGTCTTCAGTTAAAATTGAAAGAGGTCTGGTTACTCTAATTTTCTTCCAGTTAAGGTCCAAACATCATAATGTCTAAATTGCGTCCAGTACTCCTGTGTTTATCAAATAAAATCAACACAGCACATTTCCCCATCTTTTCAACTAGATGAACTTTCAGTTTTCGAATACTGAAGACTTCGAACACGGAAAACAAATAGTTGTCTGTACCGTTCACTTTTAAAAGGTCTGATTCCTGTATCAACATTTTTTACTTTTGAGCAAGCCGTGTCTTCTCATTCCAATGTCTCTCTTCCTGTTAACAAGCGATTTGATTGTCTAATTTAAGAGGCACTATTATTTTTAACATATACAGAAACAGTGTTTGCAAAATGTCTGACAGCTCCTGTTTGTAAGCGATGCGCTACATTGAATCAACACCGACACTGTCGGTAAGTGACATTTTGATAACAGAAATGCAGTTCCATAGTCAGCCTTTTGCCTCTGGGTGACTGGACTGATAAGTTCCTTCAACCTGTGGAGTTAAACAGTAAAGAACTTCGCAAGGTTTTTAAATTATGAGGTTTAATTTATCTCCAGCTCTTGACACAAGTTCGGGAAAGCCCCTTTTGCATTTCGCTATAGATGAGAGCAACGCAACGTCATGCAGAACGACACGCCCCTTCACGCCCCGTTTTGGGTGAAAACAAAGGGATCTGGACAACCTCTTGTTATTGTTGTTTATATAGCCAACGTATTTAACATTATTTCTGTATACCTTTATTTTTAGGCTGCGGTTTTACGTGATCATGACCAGTCAGAGAGAACTTTTCCCCCGTCTTACCGCTGACATGCGTCGTTTCAAGAAGCTTCCTCAGATCCACCGTGACCCCGCTGAGCTCGGAGGCCGGCTTCCTCCAGATCGAGCAGAGACCTGTGGCTCACGTGGCGCTGAGCAGGACCTGTGGGAGGAAACGTCTTCTGAGGCGGCTGTCACTCTGGCCCCTAGCGATGGCAATGAGTTTTATCCTCTGGCAGGTGGTGGGCCGGAGGCTCAGGGGCTGCTTTACACCTCCCCTCTGTTCCCTCTGCTCAACAATGAGGTGGCCTCAGCCCGCAGACAGATCCAGGCCAGCGTAGAACAGGCCATGGGTCACTGCCGCAGGGATTATCTGTGGAGGAGGCTGTTCCATGGAGAGCACCCGGCCCTGGACAAACTGAAGCTGACCAAGCTGTCGTTCAGTGAGCTGGAGGAGCTGCTGGAAGCTGTGCAGAGCCGCTCAGTGGGGGAGATCGACCCACAGCTGGTAAGATTCCCACTGATGCCTTTCATCTTACATTCATCCAGCAGCCTTTGATTCAGCACTCAAAACTAACCCTTGGCTGCAGATGTCAAGGTGTGGTAATTAATTCTATAAGGGATCTAAATTCTTTACATAGTTTGGACCATCATTCCAATCAGTTTTAAAAGCAGTATGTGGGTTTATTGCTGAGATCTGGGAGCATGATGACCTGTGGAAAGTATTCTGAAAGGGCAAAAACATTGGTTCAAACCTTTGATTTCACTCACACATTTCCTCCTTTTAAAACCACATGGCTGGCTGTGCCCATTGCCAACAAGAGTTGATTCGCTGCACACCTTTTTCATCTTTGACTTTAAAGCAGTTAAGAGAGATTAAATTCAGTTTCTGAGTAAATCTTAAAGGTTAAAGTTTTCTAATTGAAAGCTGGGTGATTGAGGTTTCTGAAATAACAGTTGAACTTTAGAATTACTAATTACTAATCACCACAGGAAACACTGCTAACAAGGCGCTGCATGTTAGGTAGCAAGTCAAAGAGCAATATCCGGTCACCCCCCAGCAATGTACATGTTTGTAATATACCTGTTTGACTAATTCCAAGACTGTTTCCTTTCTTATGTTCAATGATTCTGTGATTTCTAGACTAGTGCTCCTGTAGTTTAGGCACAGGTTTGGTGTTTGGACACGTCAGCATGATGGTTAAAGGGTCAGATAGCTGACAGTGATGATGCCGGTAACTGACAGTCAGTCTAACATTAGACGCTTGTCTGCCTCATTGTTCCTGAAACGCTACTTGTTCCTTTTTTTCTCCACCCAGACACAATGAAGGAAAAAAGTAAAAAATAGCAACAGGGCCCGACCAGCAGGGGATTTTTAGAGCCGATGCAGATAATTTTAATTGGGAATGAGAAAATTCTGATATCCAATATATGTCAGCTGATACTGTATGCTGAATGTGATTATCAAGTAGCTGTGACAGAGACACGTAATGGAGGCAGGATATCTCACGGTACATCTTAACAACTTTTTATTTATTAAATAATGAGCCGCAAACTGTGCAGTTACACCATTTTAAATCACTTGTTCAAGCGTTTTTCCCTGCATAAAAAACAGTTTGAATATCAGCGCATATTGGTGAATCATAAGCCAATACCGATATATCTGCGATGGTCCGATATCAGCGGATAATATCGGTCAACTGATACATCAGGAGGGCCCTCAAAAGCGACTTCTCTCACCAGAGAGGTTGTCTGTTACCGTGGATGATCCACAGACTGTCCACAGTTCTGATAGGAACTATTATTTCCTGAAGAAATAGTCCCTATGCTGTG
>JAPZDX010000024.1:17531753-17542442 GCA_029783625.1 Naso annulatus
TTTTTTTTTTTTTTTTTTTTTTCCCAAGGCTTTTTAGGTTGAGTCTCTGGTAAGTTTGCGTTTAAATACAGAAACCATGTGGCCACTAAGACTCTATCACACATATTAACCTTAAATAAAATGTAAAAACGCCAACAAAACTCTTAGAAATAACTGAACTTTTCATTTTTTTAGTATTAGTTGTCTCTGTACCATATCAAATCTCTTCAAGAGTAAAGGATCATATTTATACAGCACTTTTGTCTTTTGGAGAGAAAAATGTTTTAGACTTCCCCTCTCATTTACTCGTTCTCAAACACACCCATATGCTGATGGCGGTTGAATTAGCCTGGATCCAACAACAAGACCTGCTCTGTCTCCTGAGTTACAGCCGCCCCTTTTCATTAGCCTCCATCCCTCACACAAAGTTCTGAAAAATCATCTCTATATCATGGCATCATTGCAAAGCTCCATTCACTCCTAATTTTACTTAGTGCAATACTGAAACAGGCTGTTCATGGGAACTGCCCAAGAACCAAAATCAACATCGTGTCCAAATGGCCAAAATACAACAACCACAACTGAAGCACTGGTCCCATTGAAGAACTGAGTTTCAGACTTTTTTTTTTTCTCTCACTAAATTTTATAATCTTCAGTCCAGACTGTTATTTTGGGCTGGCTGACAGGCAGAGTAAATCATAATAGACCGGTTTCCCACAAGAGATGGGTGGGATCTGAGCTTTACCTCTCGGCTGTTACTTGTCTTAACAGTTTAGAACATCTCTGGCAAACTCAATATGTGTGGATCAGCTTAAAAATCAGCAAAAATTGGATTTGTCATTTTATAGTATATTCAACAATGAGTGCAGTTTATCTTTTTTTTTTTATCTTTGACCAAAATGAATAATGAGATGGTTTATTTCTCCCCAGCAGAGAGAAGAAAGACTGCTGACCAGATAGTGGTCATAAAGCACTCAGACACATACAGCAGTTGTGGTCAGAGTACTTTTCAAAGGGAAGTCTGTAAAACTACGTTCCGTGGGACTCTAAAACACCGAAAGGCCAACAGGCTACTACACTAAACTCTCCAGAGTCCGTTGTCTCTACAGCTCCATGTGTTTGTGTGCTGTCACCTCTGGTCAGTGTCAGCCCCTCCGTCTCTGTCTCTTTTTTTCTCACAAACATTTATCTTCTTGGCTCTCTTCTCTTAAGCGTATTTTAGCAGCCACAGCCCATCCCAGAGTCAGGCCAGGCCAGACCAAATCAAACAGTGTAAGCCTCTTTATCTCCTGCTATCCCCCTTATCGTCAGTTGACCGCTCGCTCAGACAGTTCGCCTCACAGCTGGCCCAGCTGATGAAACTGTTTTTCCTACAGGCCACCCCTGGCCCATGATCACATCTGTTGTTCTATCGTAATTTTTTTTTTACACACTAAATTTGACTGCTTTTCTAACATCTGTGTCACGTTCTCACTGGGTAATATAAACAGTGTCAAATTATTAATTTTTCTAGAAGGCCAGATAAATATATAAATCATCGTATCACAATGAGGGGACTCCCAAAATAACCCCCACAGCAAAAAAACTCTGAGTCAAAGAGTGACAACCGACATAGTGCCCCTCAGCAAGGCTTCCAGATGACACAATCAACCAGAAAAGACATTGTACTGACAAATTATTAAGAACTATTGAAAGTTTTTCCAATGTTGAGAGCGAGGGTTTCCAGATGTGAACCTTGGTATTTTCCTGACGGGGAAAAACAGATCCACCCTGCCTGTATTTAACCCTGGATTGACCTCTCTAAACCACCTTCTGTTGTCTGCTGCTGTCATCCTAACCTACATCTGCCAGTCTACTGGAGGCCAGCTACAACTGCAAGAGGTAACCATGGAACCTCCACCTACAGTACGACAAACACTCCAACTGGGCAACTGCGCTAAAGTGTGTATTTTCTGTAAAATTTTTGCCTTAACACATTGTCTTAACTAAGAAATCCACAGAAAGCAAAGAGAATAATAGATACATTAGTGAACAATAACCTACGTTTAAGCAAGTCTGGCAAATTCATTGACAAGCTGGTTGTCTTGCAGGGTGTGGTGCTATTGCTTCCTTGACCTGGACTAAATGTGTGTTTGTGTGTGTGTGCGCTTGTGTGTGTGTGTTGCTGTCTGGCCAACATATGTAGAGGTCTGGCAAAGAGATACTCATCAGGGTGTTCCTCCTGAAGAAGTGTGAGAAAATCTTAAAAGCTGCAGTTTGTTTCCCAAACTGTGGGTCAGGTCAGGACCCATGACAGCTCCTGCTCTTATCCAGAGTTTGATTTCCTACTCAAGGACACTCAGGCAGACGGGACATCAGGCCTGTTGAAGTGTAAGGCTTGGACCTTATAATGGATTTCATAATGCTCATTTATAAGTAATCCACATGGTTTGTGAAATTTTTAGCCCGTGGCTAGACATGATAATCTCATGGATGGGTTGGGGTGTGTATCAGAAAAATCCTCTGATGATGCATATTTGTACTGGATGTTATAGGATCAAAAAATTTCCAGTGAACACATTTGTTATTTTAAACTCCTCATGGTCATCTCCATTACAATGCTCTATCACACGCTAACTCCAGTAGATATCTCCACAACACAATACTAAGCCTACAGGTCTTAAAACAACATCAGAAAGCATTACTGCTGCAGCTGTCTGTGTCTCACACATTTTCTCTTTTGTTTTATCAAATATTTGCACCTAATCTGTTCTGCTGCAGATGATCAAAAGCTTGTTAAGAGTCATTTACGCAGACTCATCTCCTATTAGTAAGATGAGATGATGAAGCCACTCACATGTCCGTAAAGTGAATATGAAACCAGAGCGGGAAGTTTTTTAGCTTAGCTTAGTTTGGCTTAAAGGCCAAAAATGAAAAAGAAATGCATACAAAACTGTACTGTCAAATTAAGAGCCTTCAGGTTTACTTGAAATCAGTGCCAAACTATTTCCTGAGTGGGTGCAATCTTCCATATATATTAAAATAATAACTAAACTTATGCTTAGCTAATTGTTTTCTGGCTTTAGCTTCATATAAGACAGACAGCTGACACAGTGATATTGGTCTGTTTGTCAAACTTAAACCTTTAGGTTTCTGAAAATGTGGATGTCATGTTGAGTCTTCAGGGAATAAGCACAAGTCAATCAGTGTGTTCCAATGACCAAAACAAGCAAGTGTGCATAAATGTTAGCGTAAGTCTAAAACCTTAAAGTTGGTTTGATCTGGCGAAGACACTGAGTGTTCAGTCATCTCTGCATATATTCCTCCTTCATTTGTTTTTCATCGATCTTCATTCCTGATTAAATTTTTGGAAGTTTGTTTTTGGTAGATCTGCAAAAATCTGGATTTCAAAGAGCGGCGTGTTTGCCCTTTTTTGTTATCAGTAATAGATTACAAAGAAACATTGACGTAAAATCAATCGGAAGCGATTATGGAAGACCTTTGCTAGAAAACCAGCATGAGTGAGTGAGCTGAGTCATAGTGGTTCAGGTGGAAAACTTGACATGATTTACAGATGATATCAGTTTATGCTTTGTAAATTTCCCTGCAGTTTCCTCCATCAGAACAGCGGTGTATGAAATATCACGTTTTAATAGTAACGACCTCATTAATTTCATCCGCCTCACTTGTGGCAAGTTATGTGTCTGCCAAGTGCAATATTTGAATTGGTTCCTTACATGCCTCTAACTCTCTCCTTCACAAATAACAATTCATCGGTTTAATGACAGAATATCACAGAATCAAACCAAACTGAGTTGTAATTTTTTTTTCTAACAAAAGCTTTTGTCAAATTCTGAGGTGAAATTCTTTTACACTATAAGCTCAAATCTCTGATGGAGATAGTTTATTTTCTGTGTAAATCCAGGCTTTGACATTTCTCCTTCCTTTTCACCCCCCTGCAAAGATCACAGTCATTCTTTGTCATATATTTCAAAACCTCTCAGCGATAAGACATCCAGGACCTGGTGATATTTACTCTAAACCTCTGAAGGGATTTGGCCTGAGTTCAAAAACATACGCATCGAAAGAAAAGAAGAAAAATAAAGATTAATATGAAGCAGTGTGGCAAAGTCACTCAGCATTTTCTTGCCATTCCTGGTCTTCTTGATATCATCGTACATCCTTGGATATCATCCTCTGTGATGAAAGGATTCGGCGTGAGCGAGAGTGTTGTTGATATAAACACGCTGGGGAAGCTGTTTAGCCAAAGCTGTGCAGGGAATCTACAATAACAGACGGAGCAGCGCTCGAGGTCCATCAGATCTCTCTTGTATAAACACTGATCCACTGCTCAATATCTGGATCCTGTTAGTCAGAGCCACGTCTGTGCAGAAACTTCAACATTCCACCAAAAAATTTGACTGAGGCCGGGAAACTCTGATGAACATGATGTATACTGTTGCTACTACATGATGCAAAACTGTATTTCATGATTTGTTTACCTCATCATCCATAAAAGACCTAACCCTAACCTAGACACACTCAGCACACCAACCCTGACCCACTTTCACATGTCATAGGTGATTAAAAAAAAGACAAAAACATTCCTTTTTCCAGATAATCATGTATATCAAGGTGAATATGGTAAAGAATATTTGAGTCTTTGTTGCACTGTTCAGGCAGGTTAACGCTAAGACTGTAGGTCTGATTTTCACTCTCCTGTAAACTCAGGTTCTAGTTTAAAAGTTTGTAAATATCTGGTTGTTCAGCAGCTCAGTTCTTCACTGTGTTCACCAACTAATTGCTGACTAATCTGATGTTCGATGCTGGGATGGTACCATGTGGGTTGTTTCATTCCATACAGTTGTCTTCTAGAACTGAAGAAAAGACCCTAATGAGAACAGTGAGAGTGAAGCAAAAAATTAACTTGATTTGGGTGATGGAGATTATAGTTGAACTATTGTTATACCAACAGTGCAGCCACCTCTGTTACACTGTATAAATATACATTTGATTTTCAATGAGAGAAACAGCTTAACAACCTGCTTGTCCTTACACCTGACTGATAACTAGGACATCAACAGTGCTAAACAGATTTTGCTGTGGGAATGACAGGCACACTCACGCTTAAACCGCACCGATACGATGGGCCAGAATCAAACGTTAATGAATGTTCTTGATGTGTTCTCCACTGCTGTCACTTGTAGTTTATCTTGTATTGCACTCAATGTATATTTCTCATGATATTTGCTGCAGTAAAGCTTTTGATATCATCCTACAACAAAGACTGGGGGAAGCACTGAAGCCGTGTCCTTCATGTAGGCCTCCTGTACTTACAGGATAGGCTATGTATAAATACATTTATTTATTCATTTAATTTTTTTACTAGGTTAAACTGCATGTCCCCCTCTTCAAAACCCAGTTTGGCACCTTTGCTAGAAAACCAGCATGAGTGAGTGAGCTGAGTCAAAGGGCAAGGCAGAGCTGAGTGATAATTATTTGTGGGTTTTTAAGTACAAGCAACTTGTTCATCATTACATTCTTATTAGAAAAGTATTGATAGAAGAGCTGTAATGCTACAAAATGGAAAAAAAAAAAAAAAGCGATAGAAACGTTCAGGGAATAATTAAATCTTGGGTGACATTTCTTGCAGTGAAATCCTTCCTGGTCTTGCTGCCAATCTCTATCAAGTTTTAATATTTGCCTTTATATTAAATGAGTTTGTTTCGACTCAACACATGATGAAAAACTGAGCAATATGGCCAGTGTTGGCAATCTTGCCTGTTCTTACTCATACTAATCTCTTCTCATCCCAACTGGCACAGTTTTAAATCTGAATCAGCATTAATATTGTTTGCTCAGTGTGATTTTTACAAGTGATGTATCGGTGGTGGTGTTGAGTGGAATCAAGCTGTGAAACACGAGTCCCCCCCACTGCCCCACCCACACAATCTTCACAAATATTACAGCTCATGTAAGCCTCACTATAAATCTCATACTGAGGGTAATTACTGCAGAACAATTTCCAGCCAGCAGAGAGGAAGGAGAGATGGAAAGAATGCGGGAACTGAGAAAAAAATAGATGATTCCCCAGCTGCATTAGTCATGTTTTATATCGGTGGGGGTTTGAGAGGCTGCCATCTTTATGAAAGACACACAAACACGTGGTCACGCGCATGATTGCATATGTAAATATAAAACGGTATGTGTGAACCTGCACATTTTGCTCCTGCACACACTCATTTTTCACTGTGCGTCTCTCTCTCTCTCTCTCTCTTTCACACACACACACACACACACACACACACACACACACACAATGTTTTGGCCAGTGCCACCTCTTGAGCTGAGAGAGGAGATGGCAGCCCAGCGCCTGCCGTACGATCACAGAAAACTGAAACCCAAATTAAACTTGCACAGCTGTCGGTGCGTGCACGTGTTTGTATGCATTCATGCATGCTCGCGTCTGTGAAGTAATTTGCTTGTGGGTTTGCTGTATATATACAATAGATGCATCCAAGTTTGTGAATTTCTGTGGATTTCATGGCAGCAACGCAGCAACTTCCATGAATTACTGGCAGTTACTGGAAGGCTCTCAGAAACACAAACACACACACACACTTACATAATACGCGATTGGCTCACAGTGTGTGTTTTATTCAGAGCCAACATTATGAGTGATGCAAAAAAAACAAACAAAATTAGGCTAAACTTTAGTTAAAAATGACTCTTCTACTATAAACATTGAAGAGAAAGCAATCAAATAATCAAGGTACCGTGTTGTCTGATGCTTGTCTTGCAAGCCCCTGTGTCTGCTGACAAGGCAGTTCATGTATGCAGCAAAGAGAAATATTTCAATTTCTCATCTGATTCTTGTTTACTTGTAGTGCCTTTCCTGACTTTACTGACTTAGAGTACATACTCATACTGGTGAGCTTCTTTCTTAATAAAAATTTAAACATGACATCAGCATTACATGATACAGGTTTCTGCTTGATTGGCTTAACACCCCTTACCTGGCATAAGATATTTTAGTGATGGTATCCATAGCAACAAGCATCATTGCATGCTATTGTACAGTTATTGGTTGTATGTGAAAATAAAGATGTTAAACACACACACACACACACGGGCACAAATACTGAAATATATACAGACACAGACAGAGTAGCAGCGAGCATTGTCCTAAAGTGAAATTTTTACTTTTGGCCAGCCAATCAGCAACATCATGTGAGCAAGCTGCAAACTACACAGCTCTATTTAATGGTCTGCTCGAGCTTCAATCCCACCCACACCGTGTGTGTGTGTGTGTGTGCACATGTGCAAACATGTGTAATGCTGTGTTCCGTATTTACTGCCCATCCATTCTCCATTGTCATGTTTGTCAAACAAGCACATGAGGAATTGACAAGTCCTGTCAGGTTTATTTTTAAATTCTTCATGATAGCTGGATATTCATTGTTGACGTGATTGTAAATAAATCATTCAGATGTTTGTGAGGGTCTGTTTGTGTGTTGTAGCCCCTGCAAGGGAGGTATTTTCCCACATATGGGAGATGACAGCTGTAAGTGACAACATACACATTCACACACCAATCACACTGAGTACTTCCACAAAACCAGTCACACAAACACAAACATTTCTTTTCTCTTTCATACAGAAAAATGCGCACACACACACCCACCCACCCTCACACACACACACACACACACACAAAGCAAGGAATAATTCAGATGAAATGCTCTCTCACCGTTTGGTCAGCTGCTTCCGATTGTATTGTGATTGTTTTTCAGAAACCATAACAAACCAGCACCACACTCAGTGTGGCTTCAGACAGGAAGGGGAAATCTGCATTTGACCTCTGCTTCACAAATCATTCATGTCCCAAGTTAAACCTGGACCTGTGGTCATATCATATCACATGATGTAAAATAAAACATGTGCAGTAGCTTTTGAGTTTACAGATATTTGAGTCAACAAAACCACATTTTAATCCTTGTTGCCGTGTAAATACACCAACCGTGCATCATAACACACATGAAGTAGGCCTAAGGCCGTATTCAGACCTAATCCGGCAACCCGTTGAAAAGGAGCTCTTTCCATTCATCTTAACGAGGCCTAACCGTTTTGGCTGCAGCGGTGCCAGCCACAGCAGCTGCCCGACAAAAACACAGCCGGATGTGGCAAAAAAGTTGAGACCGGTTCGAGTTTTGGAGGAACGCAGCACAATGTCACATTCCGCTATCCAATCGCGTAAAAGGGGCATCTGCCAGTGACTGACCGGAAAAGACGTGGAGGAAACATGTAGGACTTGTTTACCATAGAGCAGCAGCTTTTAGCATCAGTGAGATGGAGGAACGATTCATCGCGGCAGTCATGACCTATCCTGAGCTGTGCAATCCCTCCTGCAGGGATTACAAGGATATCAACAGACATGGAGTCAAATGGCATAGTGTTATCGTTCAAGTCAGCATTTGGTTGGTAACATTAGCTGTTGTTGTTCAACTACCTTAGTGGTTAGTAGGTAAATGCTAACAGTAAAGTCACCTAACCCTAACCTGACATCACAGAATGGGGCCGGTTATGTTAATTATGTCGCACTTCCACCTCCAGACAAACCTGCCGGACAGCCCTGCAGCGTTTCGCCGGATTGCCGGATTTGGTCTGAATACAGCCTAAGTCAGACTGACTGCACATCTCTACGCAAGTTATCAGCTATTATTGACATTTATGTCGTACAGAAGGCATTTAATTTGCTGTATTCAGCTGTTATCGCGATGTGAAAATACTGGTTATTTTATCTGTAGAAAGTTAAAATAACTCTTTAAGAACTTGGGCCAATGCTGTTCTTTTCTCCTTTCCTCTCTCCTTGCTGTGTTATTCTCTTTTTTTTTCTTTTTTTTTCCTGCAACATTTTTAACCTGTTGAGACCTGTGGATGGTTTCTATTATGGCAATGGCCACTATTTACACACCTACAGCTGACTGCAATTTCATTGATGGTGTGGTTGAAAGGAAAGGTGACAGTTCGGAGCTGTGGTTGATTTCAGGTCCCACATGTAAGAGCATCATATGGGCCAGATTTCATATGACTGCAACATTTAGATCTAAGTGCTACTGCATCTGGGTTCAAATTTAAACGGGTGTATGTGTACGAGTGTAAATGTTACACACAACCACTTATGCTTTGCTGTGACCTTAAACATGTTCCTTTAATCTTAACCAGTCTCCAATGTGTAGCATGTGACCCGACCACATGCTACACATCAGAATAGCACTTTTTTTTCTTCTTTTTTTTTTTGGATAAATGTAAACCAAAACCTTTCACAGTTTCATCACTGTT
This sequence comes from Naso annulatus, assembly GCA_029783625.1. Classification (NCBI taxonomy): domain Eukaryota; kingdom Metazoa; phylum Chordata; class Actinopteri; order Acanthuriformes; family Acanthuridae; genus Naso; species Naso annulatus. The sequence goes on from JAPZDX010000024.1 coordinate 17,541,054, forward strand.
ATATGTACTTTACTGGGCAATTACATGATTTTGCAAGGCAGGCTTGCGAGAGACTGTCTTGTTTATCATGAGTAGTAAACGTCTCAGTCAGTTGAACTACTTAAAAATCACTGAGAAGTAAAATGGCACTGCAAGGGAAAAGTTGTTTTTTTTTTTTTTTTTTTGCTATCTATCTGACATCAGTTATTGCTTTCACTGTCCTTGTTACAAAGCTACTACACAAAAACACATAAGTTGGTATTTGTGCTCTCCAGGATGCTCAAACTTCAAACAAGGGAAAAAAAAGATCTGTCACCTTTTCCTAAAGTCTTAAACAAGTCTGTAATGAAAAGTTACAGGTGTTTTTTGTACTGATTTCCCTTTCTGTGTAATTATCCCTCTGCTGTGGCTCAGTGCTGAAACACACATATGGAAAATAGGCCTACCCATTCGATTTGTCTAACTCAGACAGCTGAAGTCCCATTTCAAGCTGAAATTTAGAAGTCATTTTTGTGCAAAATGAGGACTGGACTGGGGATTTTGTTTCCACCACCCCTGAGAAAGGGGATCACCTCCTAACTGTTCATGGAGTCATGTAGCTGCACACAGAACAAGACTCGACTTTAACTTGGAAACTCAAACTTGTGAATTTGTAGATGCATTGTAACCTGTTGCAGAGTAACAAAAAAACATCCTTTTGAAGTCAAATTACTCAAAAAAATGCTTTCTGGAGGTTAATTAATTTGGCCTGGACAAATTTCTCAAACCTTATGGATGGGCATTTTAACAACCAATAAAGAACGCAAACAGAGGAATGTAAAACTCAAACTAAATTTGAAAAAATTTAACAACTTAAAATGGAATTTTACTCTAGAAAGACTCGTTTTATTTTATAAATTGTTTTTTTCTTCATTTGTGTGTCTATTACAGCAACTACAGTTGATAATACAGTGACACATACATAAATATGACTCATAAATGGAGCGAAGCCCGCGAGCTAGTTCAAGCAGGCAACTCGAGCTGCGCTGCATCACTCTCTCGTCATATCTCACGTCACCAACATTCACACCCACTCAATTTCACGGTCTGTTTAAAGTGTGCATCTTACCCGTCATCCTCTTTGCCGGACTCAGCATCCCAGCGCTATTCTTTTCAGCCCCACCACCACCCCAGCATCCACCTGGAGGCTCCAGGGGGGGTTAAGGTCGTTGCTCATCACTCCCATTTATTTTAATGAATTCCATTCTAGGAGCGATGAAGCCGGAGCCTTGACGCCAAACTCAAATGCATAATAAAGCTGCTACAAACATTTTAATCATGAGTTGTCTGACTGAAATAGACAATATTTCAAAACCTCCCTACTCTAGGTTCCTTCAGGTGTGCAGCTTTGCGCTAAACCATGGCAGTGGG
>JAPZDX010000024.1:17641942-17652818 GCA_029783625.1 Naso annulatus
TGCAGGTTAACAAATCCTGCTTACAGGAAGGTTATAAATAAAAATAAATTCAGGAGATGTTGGTTCACCTTCATGGCAAATTTAGCTGTTTGTGTCACTGTTAAATTCTATAGTTTTACCTATTTCAATATTTTTATTACACAAACTCATTTTTTGGTGTGCACTCCAAACTGTGTCAGTAAAAAAGATGGTTTTAATTCATTATTACAAAGGCTTTTATCTGTTTTTGCAAATGAATTCTCCGTTTGTTTCCCTTCTTCACATCTCTTCTTTGAGAGGGCTCCTTTCCGGAACACATTTTTAATCACAGTGCTCCATTTTCAATGAAGCGCTAGGTGATGGTTGATTCAAGTATGTGCCACTACACCACTTTACCATGAACTGAACTGGTAATGACACAAATAGAAATATTTCAGAGTCATTAGAATTTTAATAACAGTTTTTTTTCAGAGGAGAGAGGAAACATTTAATAAATGATACTGACATTTTGTAATAATTTATTTCAACTAATTGAATTAATCTTTTCTTCATGATTGATTTTGAATTCCTTATTGCCTTTGAAAAATAGAGGAGGAGAAATCTTGATCAGCCTCCTCTGGTTTATGGGCAGAATGTATCCGTATAGAACACTGTGTATGTTATGTCTTGTTTGATTTGACAACTAAGTTGGTATGGACATTAAAAATTGTCTGCCAACAATTTTACAAAATACTGGAAGAGAGTGTGATGACTTGATCAGTGCTTTTGTGAATCTGATGTACATGCCTGGGTTAACTTACATCAATTTCAGATGGCCACTGTAGATCATTTATTTGCAATTATGATTGTGGATGTTAAAAACTAAATGTCACAAAATAAAAACAGGTATAGACCTAACTGCCCTGGTCTTAGTTTCTATTTTCAAACTAAGTGTAAAAGTAAAGGTTATTGGAAAAATGTGGAAACGTAACATATTTCTGCCCTGCTCTGCTTTGCCTAGTGCACCATTATGTCATGCTTTGTCATGTTGCTAAAAGTGAGCTCATATATTAATGCAAAAACAAGTGTAATCTAGCTGCAATGAGCAGGTGGCCGAGGCCTTTTGTGAATATATGTTGAGACTGGTGTGGGATTTAATTTGAGATTACAAAAACAGTGGATTAGTCTGTTGATTTTACAGCAAAAACTCTGAAAGAAGGGCAGTAGCTATAAAATGATATTAGACTTGGGCCGTGTTCTCCAAAGCCAGCCTCCCCTCTTTTAATAGACAACAAATGGAGAAAAATGACTGATGAATCCTAATGAAAAATGGGGACGGGGGAGGAGGGCCGTGTGTGTTTCCAACCATCCATGTCATATAATTTTGACTGTGATGAATTAAGGAAAATTATTGCAAAGTAAACTGTGCATTCATTGTAGGAGGTATCATTTATCACCTTCTGACCTGTCAGACAACTTAATCAATTAATGCCCAAGCATTAATCCATCTTCAGTCTCTACATAAAGTGAACACTGGATGTCAAATGGAAGTGGTGATTCATCACAGACTGACCATCTAAAAATAAAATACGTCATGCTGGACATTACATTGAATAAATAATTCAAACATTTCATATTCATGTTCAGAAAAGTAAAATAAATGAAGCAAACATAAAGATTTAGGCCACATTCACGTTTTAAAGACCAGCATCTTTTCCAGTGGTTTGAATGTCCTTTTTCTACTTTTAAACAGACATATTTCCTTCAAAATATGACAACGCTCTAAACAGTTGAGTGTTATAGCTTTCTTGTCATACAGATTTCTAGAACTTCAGACAAAAGCACAGCTTACTCACATGTACGATACAACTAATACTGCAGAAATCTAATGACATCCACATAAATTCCTAACTTTTCACATGGTAGGCGAAGGCCTCTAAAATTTACCTCGACTAGCCTACAAGCAAGGTACAAATGAAACCAGAGTTTAGGCGACATAAAATCAATTCTGATTCAGTAAAAGAAAAAAAAAACCATTTTTTTTTAAAAATGATTTTATGTCGCATTAAAAAGCTTTTTTTTCCCCCTCAGAAAATATAAATAATCTAAATTCAAGCACAGTAGAATAATAAATGAGACAGTCTACTTGAGGGTTCACATGGCTGATCTTTACTGTAGCCTGTAACTTGAACATTAAGCATCACTTTCTGTGCGCGTTGTTGCTGAACAGCGGATATAAAAGCATTTATATTTTCACCTCTGGCGTCTTTTTAGAATAAAAGTCACCAATTCAAATGTGTTGCCTGTACTTCATGTGTGATTAAGTCGTTATTCCCACGACACGAGAATGCGTCACAATACCGACCAGCTGATGTAGAAAAAAAAGAGAAGCGGGCAGGAAAGGAAGGCCGCCTTTTCGTGTGACGCATGGCTCACGCTACGGTACGCCATTTGTGTCTAGCAGCAAAAAGCGCGGACAGTGGAAATAGTCGTATAACCAAAGGTAAGTTCTATAGTGTTTGTTTTGTATTCTTTACCCTTTGTTCGAGTTGCTTTTAATGAAACGATAGATTACAATGTCGCGTGTTTTAAGCTCATAGTAGGCAATATAGAGCAATGTTTCTGAGGTCGATGTTAGCCTCCTTTTTGGGCCTCTGTGCTGCCGTCGTTTTCCAAGCAATGGAGCAATCTAGACCCGCCTTTGTTCTGCTGTGATTGGACAGCACGGCTGATCTAGCAATTTCATTGGACAGGCTCTGCGTCTGTCAGAGTACAGTTGGGGAAACATGTCGCCTGTTAGCATGTTAGCCGCAGTGGACAGCAGCAGTCAGCAGCATCCACAGCAATTCTATCTATTCATATTCTAGCGGAAGATCCTTTTAATCCATGCATATGGCCTTGATGCAGTATTTTACACTGCAGGACCGAATTTTTTTTTTTTTTTTACCGTTAACTTCACAGTGTCTCCGTGCGATGTAAAAGCTGTTCGGCTAACTAACTTGACGTTAACGTTACTTTTAAGCTAGTATCGGGTGCTTGGTAACGTCCACTCACAAAAACACGTTTTGAAGCAGCTGGAAATTCACCCACATAGAGTAAATAGGGCGGTAGTGTTACGTTTGTTAAGTTGTGTTCAAAGTCTTCTTAAGATATTGTGGAGTTGGACCGCATTCGCTATTGACGTTAATACGCTTTCAACCGACACTTGCCTTCCGCTAACTAACGTTACACTAATACTCCGCAGTTAACGTTACGTTCTCCGTTGTATGGAGGGTAACGTTATCGTGACAGCAAATTCTCCCCCCAAAAGCACAGATATATAACTTCGCCATCTATTAAGACCCTTATAGTCATCTATCATCTACCTTCATTTCAGGATGTAATCAAACTAATGTCAGCAGTCAAATAAGAACCCAACTGAAAAGTAAAGCTTGACATAGTGTCACTTTCGCTAATCCTGTTTTGCTAAAAAACACACTAGATGGCGGTTGTGAGTGATCAAACGAGCTCATTCTCAAAGCTGGGTTTCATTGTAGTAAACTGTTTATTGGTTGTCCTCAGCTGAACCAAGCCAAATCCAAGTATTACTTTTTATTAGATGCTAAATTTACATTTGCAAAGACAAACATGTTGAGGCCTTGTGGGAGAAAGAAGGCATAACCCACTACATGCACCTAAATAAAGAGGAAGGGCAATATCAGTTGTTAACATCACTAAAATACATACAATAACAAATCACAAAGTGCATGTTAAAGGTACAGTATCAGTTAACAGTGTACATGCCTTAGTCAGTGTTATTTCTTTATGCTCATTTTTCCTGCACTGATTGTAACTTAAGACATCAAAACTATAAAAGAACACATATGGATTATGTACAGTTGGGTGGAAATTTTAGATCAGTTAAAGTTTCCATCTCTTTGCTTTGAGTACAGCTTTGCACACTGTTCTCATTCTCTTAACCAGATACATAAAGTCACGTGAAATACTTTTCCACCCGTCGTAAATGACCTTATGTCGAGCCCTTGTTGGCTGCAGTGATTGTGTTTGTTGTTTGTTCCTTCAGGCTGCGGTCCAAGTCATCCCAAACCAAACCAAACTAAACCATTACATTACACTTCCTCCTCCATGCTTCATGATGGGAATCGGGCATGCAAAATCTGTCCTTTGACCTTTGATATAAAATTGAATATCTGGACTATTCTGATCAAAGATTTCCACTGGTCTATTGTCCATTGTTTTTTTGTTTTTTTTGCCTAAGAAATTCTTTTTATCTCCTTGAGTTGTTTCATTTCAGCAGCCACAATGGAAGCCTGACTCACACACACTCTCCTCTAAACAGTTAATGTTGAGATGTGAATCCTACCTGAACCCTCTGAAACATTGATATGGACTCTGATCTAATGTGATATTCCAAATTACGCAGCACAATTAATTGAAAGAACAAAAACCATATTTAAAAAAAAAAAAAAAAGAAGTTAAATGTTTTTCAAATCAATGCGGGTTTATGAGGATTCATATAGTGAAATTCGCCATGAAAACTCTTTAAATATTTTAAAAAGCTTTAACAAATCAAGTGCACAGCAGTGCATACTGAACTACTGGTAAATAGATTTCTCTACATGAATTCAGCACGTGGATTAGGGAGGAAGTCCAGTCTTCATATCTTAAAGTATTGATGGAAGTTACTTTCTCTTCGCTTAATTAAAGAGTTCTTTAATCATCTCAATCACTACAATAATTGAATGAGGCTTTTTATTGTGTACTTGTTGCTACCTCTGCACAACAACACAACACAACTGATTTTCTTAAATGCATTAAAGAGGCAACAAATTTTGCTTACTGCATTATAGTGAAGTTTTTGTAAATTGAGAACCATTTCAGGTGACTACCGCATGAAACTGGCTATGATCATATCAGTAGAATGCAGAGCTGTCATCAAGGCAAGCAGAATTCAAAGAGTCTAAAATATAGAACATGTTCTTTGAACCCTTCTTTAATTGTTAATATTAGTATTGAATCATCAAAATCATTTGATGACGTGGTGTCTAAAAGCTTGACTGGTCCTGTGCATACGAGAAAAACCTTTAAAACTTTCCAACACTGAACACACGGATCATGAAAGTTGACAAAAACATAATGCCTGTTGCTCAAGTTGTCCACTATGTTTTTTTTTTCAGTAACTGGTATGTATGGTTGTGGAGAAACCTGCAAGTAAGTCAAACTCTGGCCAATTAGGAAACACATTCAATATTTTGACCCATATGCGCTAAAATGATGCCAATACAAAAAGTAAAGCAAATAGAAAAACACTCGTTGCAGAGCTTTGAGCTGTCTCAGCCACCTTAAGGTGACATCATCGCCACATAAAATATGGCGATTCAGAATTCACTGTTCAGCTTTACTTAATATGCAGATACTAAGTAATACTAATTGTGGCACTGACTGCACCTCCGCTGAATTATGTCTGGAAGCATTTAGTGATAAATCTAAGCCCACCAATGACACGTATGTCATATTAAATGTCTATGGCTTGAGTGTATTTTTTTTTTTTTTTTGCAGCAACAGCCAGCTCTCATGCTGGCATGTTTTTACAACAGTTTGTGTCTGGAAGCACTAGATGGCGACATTTACTTGTGTAAAGTCAAATAGTTTTGTTAGAGGACTGATCTCGTTCCAGAGGCTTGTGGTTAGTTAGACAATGTGTGCTGAATGATGTTTACATGTTTACAGAATGTTTTTTGAATTTACTTAGTTGCATTATAGATAAAGATGCCAAACAGATTCTGTGTTCTTTTTTCCAGGAGTTTGATTCAGCGCTGATGCTTGCAACCAAATTCACTGTGATATAATAATAGCAGAATATGATATGGACGAAACACTGATATCAGAAAAGGAGAGGGGCAGGGACAAAGTGCCTGGAAATGACACCGGTAGGAAGGTGCAGCCAGGTGATGTGGAAATGGAGGAAACTAAAAGGGATTCACCCAGTCGGACTGCCAAGCCTGATGCAGATGCTGAAGCAGATGAGGAACTCACTGAGAGACTGCGGCCCAACTCTGCACCTGAAGATGAGGACAATCTCTGCACAATTTGTGGCTTCTCAGCCAAATGTCCAAGATCACTGAAGATTCACTATGCAAGAAAGCATGGACATAACGCAAATAATACTCATAAAACTGCAAAGCCGGTTGAAAAAAGTGAAGACATCTCTGACACGAGTCCAGTCGCAATCCAGCAGGAAGAAGACATGGACACAGAAGGTGCTACTGAAATGAAACAAAAGCAGGAGTCTGAGCTCGATGAGCTGAGATTAGAAGACAGTGACAGTGACGTGAACACAAAGAGTTTAGCTAGAAAGGAAACTGTGCCAGACAAAAAGCAGGCAGATCAAGAGAAGGCAGTTCATACCCAAGAGAGAAGAGTAAGCAAGCGAACCCCAAAACCTAAGATAATCCATTCCTGCAACTACTGTGGGCAAGAGTTCAGAGACAAGTCCCCTCTAGATGTGCATATCAAGAGATACCACACCAAAGACACCCCATTCACATGTGAGTATGCACTTCTACAGTTTCAGTCAAAGTCGTAATCAAACATAACGCTTAGTTGTGTCTACTTTTCACTTACTGTTGGCCTAGGATTGATCTGAGGTCTTAGATTTAAAAATGCAGAAACATGAAGTAGTAATTTTTTTTTTTTTTTAGCATTTCAGCATTTTTTACCTGTTATGCTGGTGGCTCTCATACTTTGGGGCATGGACCCTCTGCAAGTTTGGCCCAGAGGAACGGGAATAAATATGATAAATGAACGTGATTTATTTGAAGAAAATAAACAGTATTTTGCTGATTGTATTTATTCAGTCAATTTATTGAACATTTTAAAATGATGCAAACAAAATAAAACTAAGAAGCACTAAAAAAAACAAAAACAAAGGCATCCTCAACAACATAAGCGACAAATGAGCAACTCACATAAATGGGTAAGAGGAAGTTAAAAACTTTAGTAGTCTTACTCTCTCTTATCTTTTATGCATTAATCAAAGAAAATAAAAGTTCATTTTACGGCCATCAGTGTTCATTTAATTCAGTCAGCTTAGACAAATTAAACCTTTTGAACAAAACGAACAAAACAGAGCAGATGTATCAAAAGGATCAGTTTACAGACAAGAAATAACTAAACAGAAAATCACTGGTCAAGCTCATCACCATTTCATATTTTGTTTCTGAAGAGTTTTTTTTTCTCACTTTGAAAAAAGTCTTACATTTTTTCCGCTCATCATTACAGTTATTCCACAGACTAACACCTTTTGTTGTCATACAGTAAAGTTTTACGTTTGTTTCTAATGGTGCTGATGCTGTCGTGCCAACATTTACTTCATAAGGATTCAATCTGGATGTGGAAAATTTGTTTTTTTATTAGTTGTTTCCTCTATAATTACTGACAATGACAAAGAATCGTGAGTCAGGCACTTTTTACTGATGAGGGGAATGCCAAAAAAAGTTTGAGAACCGCTAAGTTAATCTACAAGCTGTGATTGCACCCAGTTTGTTTTAATTGATGGTTGGCAAGAGACCTGAAAAAGTGTATCTTTGAAATGTCTTTCAGTTAATGGTGATGAGAACATGAACAAAGAAGAGGAGGCTGAGGATCCTAGCAGCACTCCGAAAGCCACTCTGACACGAGCGGCAGCGAAACGGCCACTCAGCAGGTTCCTGCTGAAGTGTAAAAACTGTGACTTCAGGGTTAGCACCCCTGCACTGCTCGAGAGCCACGCTCGAGTGAAACACCTGGACCAGGAGTGGTACCGCTGCAAACTGTGTAATTTTTTCTCTGCCACATCTCAGTGGATGGACGTTCACCTGTCCTCGGATAGGCACGTGCAGCTGGAGAAAGGGGAGAAAAGCAGTGATTCTTCCTCCTTTGAACTCTACGTTGAGAGTATGAACAGAGAGAGTGCTGAAGACGGTGCTGTTGTAGAAGATGTTCAGGGAGCTGGAGGAGAAGGGGTAGCTACTGTAAAAGAAAGAGATCATGAAGCTGAAGAGGCAGTGGAGGCTGCGGTTGAGGAGAAGGATTTAGAGCTTGAACCTCCAAAAAAGAAAAAAGGAAGACCAAATCAAGGGTCAACAACCACTTGTGGATACTGTGGCCTGGTAGTGTCTAACGCTACTAACCTCAGTGTCCATGTTCGCCGCAGACACAGCAAGGAGTATGGCTACAGCTGCACTCTGTGCAACTACAGCTGTGTGACCAAAGGAGACATGGATCGTCACTGTATTACAAAGAAGCATGTTAGGCGCGCACAAGAGTGTGCTAATAAAAGCCCAGCTAACAACCACACAAGTGCATCACAGCAGGAACCCACAGCTACACAAGCCCAGGAACCAACTGCATCCTCACCGACGGTGGAGAAAGAGCAGGAACCTGACAACGTGGCATCGAAAGAACACAGTGGAGAAGAGCAAACTCAGTCAGACTCAGACCAGAAAAAAAGTAAATACGACTCGGTTAATGCTTGCAGCCATTGCGATTTTGTAGCTCAGTCAATTCCTTCACTGCATCTTCACATCAAGAGAAAGCACACTAAAGACTTTGAGTATGTCTGCCTAGCATGTAGCTACTATGCCGTAACAAGCAGGGAAATGTCTCGCCATGCCAACACAGAAAAGCACAAACAGAAAAGCCAGAAATACCTGGAGCCTCTAGAAAGTGAGGGGCAGAGAGCCTTGGCGCTCCCACTGAATCTGAAGGAGGTCATTGAGCTTGTGGGGGCAAACTCTGGTTCAAACTCTGAATGTGAACCTTACAGCCCCACAGAAGAATCTAAATCTTGTTCCGATGACCGCCAAGCTCTAGAAAGTGAGAATGCAATGACACCCTCCATCACAGCAAAGCCGGCCCATGCTGAGGCTTGTGTGTCTAGCAGTGTAGATGAGAAGCAAGCAGAGACTCTTACGTCTTCCAATGGTGGGGAACCAGATCCGACTAACCAAACAGTTGGACTTACAGCACTGTCCAAACCCCAGCAGGCTGCAGGAGAAATTCAGCCTGCAGTAGATCAGTCTGCACCACAAGAGAGCCAAGAGGAAGGGGATAAAAAAGGAAAAGATGAACACTTAGATGAAGATGTGAGAGTTTTAGATGCTAAAAGTGATGGCTGTCATTCAGATGCACAACTGTCCAAAGCTTTTTTCTCTGATGCCTGCATTATATCAATGAAGGCCATGGCTGAGCATGAGCAGGCTCTGCAAGAAGGTCTGGCTCTAGAAGGCGAGGCTGCCGTGATATGTCTGACTGGAGGATCACCGGTGCCCTCCACCTTCCAGCCATCCAGTACTGCGTATGTCAAAAAACTCAAACGCAAGGAAGTTAAGGTGAGGGAAGAAGCCAAAGGAAGCAGCTCTCGCATACGCTGCGAGGACTGCGGCTTTATGGCCGACGGCATTAGTGGCCTCAACGTCCACATGTCAATGAAGCATCCGTCCAAGGATAAGCATTTCCATTGTTTGGTGTGTGGAAAGTCATTTTACTCTGAGAGCAATTTGCACCAGCACCTGACCAGCGCCGCCCACATCCGCAACGAGCAGAACAGCGTGGAGGAGTTGCCAGAGGGCGGCCCATGCTTTAAGTGTGTGAAATGCACGGACCGCTTTGAATCGGAGCAAGATCTTTTCATCCACATAAAGGAGAAACACGAGGAGCTTCTGAGGGAAGTCAACAAGTACGTGCTGGAGGACACAGAGCAGATCAACCGCGAACGCGAGGAAAACCAGGGCAGTGTGTGCAAGTACTGTGGGAAGGTGTGCAAGAGCAGCAACTCCATGGCCTTCCTGGCACACATTCGTACACACACTGGTATGTATCCTGCCTCAGTTTACCCATAAGCTCTTTCTTTTTCCTCCTCTTTCCGTGTCTCTCACACATATTTTATATACAGTATATGTTGATGCATGTGCACTCTGTAAAAGCAGGTCAGAGCTATCATCCTGCATTTTACATGTTAAATATAGAAAGAATCAAAGGAGTGCAAATGTTACAGGACACCATGACTTTGATTAAACAATACATGACTACTCAGCATTAGGAAGGTGTTAGCTTTATACCTTATCCCCCTGCAAGCATGTAAATAAGTTATTTGATGTATATTAAAAAAATCTTGACTAGAGAGAAGTCTTTGAACAAATGCATATAAAAATACTCTTACACATAAGGGAATTTTGCAACTTTGTAATTGTGAAATGTGCATATGACATTATTTATCCTCCCGTGACTGAGGGTGCATTCACACCTGTGTTGTTAAGTTCGGATGTATCGAATTCAGGTTCGTTTCCCCCCTTGGTACAGATCTTTTGGACAGGCATGAATACAGCAGTTGCACTCGTTTGCTGACCAAACAACCACACTGAGACCCAGATGAGGAGGCGGTCTCGGTCCACGCGACCCATCTGCAGAAAGCATATATTACAGCTGCTAGGGAGGACGCATAAAAATGCTGATGTGTCCTGCGTGTTCAGTGAACAGATGAAGGTCAGGGAATTTGAGCGGTCTCCCGCAATGTGCCTCGTTAAGGTAACAAAACTTTTGCAAACCTACGTGAAGGTGTAAGACGCCCTAGGCAAGAGTGGCAGTTCCGGAGAAGCAGAAGACAAATGTCCAGCATATGGCGAACTAGACAAAATCCTAGCAACAGAACCCACAGTTCGTCCCATGGACTTTGTAAAGCTCTGTGGCCCTACGGCCAAGCCAAAGGACTCCATCCTCTTCTAGCAGCTACTCTGGAGAAGTTCGGCTAGACAAAACAAAACTTTGTGCCTTACCTAATGTAATGTTAGCCTTCTTCTCCCCTGTACCTGGCTATGGCGCAAACCATCCTCCTTGTTAAAGTTATATCCACCAAGGTTTTCTGTTTATGCTATTTCTC
>JAPZDX010000024.1:17659320-17669811 GCA_029783625.1 Naso annulatus
GTCTGCCTTTGTTTGTTCTTTTGTATGTGATATACGTGTGTGTGTGTGTGTGTGTGTGTGTAGTATACTGTAGGGACATGTGAAATCAAAAGGCTGGCTTTGCTGTTGCCCATGTGCGGACCCCCCCCGCCCCCTGTGTTTATGGGCCTTGTTAGCACAGGCTTGCCTTTCAATCTTCGTTACTGGCTTAAAATTCGATGTGTCGTACTTCCAGCTCACAGCAAGTGAACCGTGTATGAACGAATTAGTAATCCACACAAAGTGCTTAATCAAATCAGCAGCTGCCCCTGGAATAAATATTGTAGAACGTCTTGGGATATTCACTGCGAGAGGGTGAAGGTTTGCTCAAAGATGCGTATGTGTGGATATCATCTCATACCAGCCTGCCACTTAGATTGCAGTGTCGCGCTGTGTGACTCTGGCCTTAATCTGGCTTAGCTTGCCAAACAAAATATCCATTTTGTTTCGCTAAATGCATGTTTAATTTTTGTGAACCAGTGTCGGCTTAAGCAAATTATTTAGCCGAATTTAGACTCGAGTGTGGTAAACTGTGTGAGTACCTTTTTGCCAAACATAAAGAACTATTAATATATGCCTCTTCCTGAAGGACCCAGCTCGCTGTTTCAACTCGAGCCAATGTATTTGTGCGTCACACCAATGGCGGAGGCATCAGCCCTCGCAGCTTTGCTCTTAAATGACTGATTACAGGCAGAAGCTCTGCCACTCTTTCAAACACTACCCCGCCCTCTGGACTTATTAATGACAATAATTAGGGAGAAACCTCTCCGCGAAGCCCGCCAGAGTGATTAGTGCTTTAATGATGGAATGGAAGGTAGTGAGCGCACACAGAATTGATTTACGTATTCGCCCTGACCTTTGGAATCCAATTTACGCGTCCACAGGCAAAGGAAGAGTTGGTAAGAGATGAAGGAGAGTGACAAGGATAGATAGAGAGTGAAAGGAGAGACGCCTGGCACTCGGAGTGTGACTGTAGTTTTCAGGGGGACTGTACTAAAGGCATCCGTTTTTATAAATCTGAAGTCATTTAGTGGCTTTGAAGCAGGTTGAAGTCCTAGCACAGAACTAATAACAGCCTTACATGCCTGGCATTGAAAAATGGTCTGTAATGTAAAATCAAATTTCTGCTCAGCGGTTATTCAGTCATGTTTTATTAAAATGGCCACTCCTTTCCTTCAAACATACCATTATTGTTGGGTATGAACTCTCCATACGTTGTTTTGCAGGATCCAAGCCCTTCATGTGTAAAATCTGCAACTTTGCAACTGCTCAGCTGGGAGACGCCAGAAACCACGTGAAGAGACACCTCGGCATGAGAGAGTACAAGTGCGACATCTGTGGGTGAGTTACATCTTCTCCAAAGGATAAATAAAGCTTTCTTTAAAACAAGGACAGGACTGTAAACTGGAGAAAAGTGAAAGTCACATAGAAAACGAGTTATCACTTATGTTTAGAGATGTTTGGAGAACTTAACGTGTAAGCTGATACACTGGTAAGTTTTCAGTCTTTAGTATGACCATATAATCCCTAGTTAGAAGGCTGGAAATGGCCGTGTGAGAATTTAATTAGCCCTATCAGTTCAGGAGCATTGATAACATTCCCCTCCCCCCCCCCCCTCCGCCTCTGTAAATGTTGAATAGTGACTGTATTTGTTGGTATAATTTCCAGAACAGAGTTGAGATTTGGAAGCAAACACAAGCAAGAGCCTGCAAATGGTCTCGTTCCTCCGTCTGCCGTGGCAAGGTTTCATGTTGGTATCTAAGGAGTGATCTGCTATAATCGTCGATTGTACAGCCCACTTTAAATTGCATTTGTCTCAAGCTAATTCAAAATTCAATCCAATTGAACCCTGCCTGACCACAATAAGAGAAGTACTGCTAATCTGATGTAGATCCCTTTTCAAAAAATGTTAAGATTTCAATCCGAGGAAAGGACGTTAAAACCTTCCACATGCTGCCAAAACTAGCTGCTAATCCAAAGATCAAAAATCATTGCGGTGTCTGTGTGTGAATCTTGGTTTCCGTTCAGTTTGAATTCTCCTTGATGTGAGCGATTTATTTATTTATTTTTTACCGTGAACATTACGGTCAAACTTGAAATATTTTGGCAAATATAACATTGAAACTTAAAATATATTGCCTATTGTGTATTTAGGCAAGAAACAACCAATTTTTTAGGCATTTCATATTTAGAAAAGTCTCACCTTTTATTTGTAAAAAACCTTTCTCTAAGCTCTCACGGCCTCTTCCGGCCGTTCTTAAAAAGACAAATGTGCTTCAGGTCAGTTTTTCTCAAGAATTAAAGGTGAAAGAACGAGAGTATATTTTACCTTCTTTTTCCATTTAAGCTGTACAAATAATACTAATGGGAAGTTTATGTTCAGTTGGTAACCACAAGCCTATAAATACCCAGTAGTGCAAGAGTACAGTTATTTTCCCACTACCTTCTACCCCCTACACGTAGACCATATGTTGTGTTCAGCTCGTTTCAGTCCCGTGGTAGACCTCCTCACAGCCTTGCCATGTTCAAATGGACGTGTTAAGCTGTTTAACATGCAGTCGGGGAATAGAGTAAATTGTGGGATTTCCAGCTTTGTGCCATCGAGCTTCTGGGGCTACACACTCGCAAAGATGAAGACATATGTAGAGTTATTAGTTTCTCCCTCTGTGTAATTCTGTGTAAACCGTTCCATTTAGTTCAGTCGCAGGCCGATTTTGTTCCTCTGAAGCTCGAGCGGAGTGAATGTGTTTATTTGTTCCCGCTGATGTTCGCAAACATATTACAGCAGGAGCAAACAAGCTTTGGTTTAAACACAGCTTCTCCTTTAATGAGAGGAAAGGCTCATGTTTCACAAGCCCTCCAGCTGAAAACACTCTTCTCCCAAGTGCTGCAAATGTGTTGGGCTTTTGACCAAGCGTCTAGCTTTACATACTCGAACACACACACACACACACACACACACATACACACACACACAATACATACAGAGCAGTTTTCCAATATGCCTTTAAATGGGACTACTAAATACAGCCCCTGGTTTCACAAATCATGCGGATGGAGGAGCTGTGTGCTGCCAGTGCCAGCCACCGGTGACAAATCGGCCCTGTGTGTGCTTTCAGTACTGACTGATCACCAGGCCATCCCTCCTCTTGACTAAAGAGCAGCAAACACAAAGAAAACCCCCAGGAACACCCTCATTAAGGCCAGAGCCATACATACAGCAAGTCCGCTCCCCTTCCCAAACTTTTCACGTGTGATGATGTGTTCTTAACCTGAATCTGAACACGCTGCTAACGGATGGTCTTGTTTAGGAATATGTGAAATGTGAGATTAGAGTGCGATTTGGTTCTCTATCCTCCTGCAGGTTCAAATGACAGGGCAACATTTTGCATAACAAAAAAAAAAAAAAAAAAAAAGTTTTTATGGATATTTGTTGTAATCGCCATTAATCATTTTAGTTTGCACCAGACTGTGCTTGGGCTGCTTTTTTATTACAATAAAAAAAAAAAAAGTGTTTCATTTCTCTTTTTCATGCTTGCAGATTCTTGAGCTTCCATGGGGCAGGGAGTTTTGTTGTCTTAGTTTATTGCCATTTTGTTTATAGCATCGCCTTAGCATATTGTTTTTTTTTTTTTTCTGTCCTTTTCTTCTCTTAACACCCAACCAGTGCCATCGATTGCTGTGTTTCCCTTGCTAAACTTTCAGGCAGTGGGTAGAAAATTACCTCGGCTCTGACGCCGTGAGCGGATGGATGTGCTGCACGTTGGCTGTCCACTTCACTTTAGCTTCAGCTCACCGCCGCCGGTCTCGTCTCTGCGGCGGGGGGAACTTGTTGATAGTTAAAGATCATATTGTTGTGGCATTTAATTAACAAATGCAAATTCAAGGCCAGAGAAGATTGGAACCCTTGACCACGCTGCCAATCAAACCTGAGTGGGCTGGTCAGTGCCTCGCTCAACATTGCAAACACTTTATAGGCTTTCTGTCTCAGCCTCACCGTTCTCCCACTTCCTCCAGACTTCTGTTCGTCCATGTTTCTACCAATCTGGCTGCTTACATGTGACTTTATTTTGAAACAGACTGATTTGTCTTAATTTGCCCATAAAGAACTCTTAAGATGCAAAAGCAGCAGAAAAACACAAATTGGCTGTTAGCATGCGAGATAAGATTTCTCATATTTAATTGGTTAAAAAAAAAATCCTCCAGCATATGAGACGGCAGATTCTTGCGCTTCCTCCCGGCGTGTTTTGTCCACAGTGGGGCTTGGGCCACTTAATGAGCCTCCTCCTCCTCTCCTCCATCATCTAACAGAAAGGCCCTGGATTCAGCATTTCCACCCTCCCGCTCTCTCGTCCTCCCCAAAGATGCAATGGACATCCAGTGCTGTTGTAGGTGTTAAATTATGCATAAACAGTGTAAATGCTTTGAGGCATTGGTTTAATATCTCAGACCAGGCCTTAGAAGTATTAACACTATCATGGACACGGATTGTCCTCTTGTGGACTGCCGTTTTATGATTATGGGTCATAAGCTGCCCATTTCCTAATGTCACTTAAGGAATTTGAAGCAAACTTAAAAACCGTTGCTTTCTCACAACACAAGAAGTTTGCAATGTGCTAAAGTTTGTCTTCTCTGTTGAGGAGGCTGCATTGTGTTTTTTTTCCCCTCCCTTCCTTGTCTCAGTTTTCTTGACTTAGTGTTGGAGAGAGTATATATAGTCATGATTTCATGTTGGGTGTTGTGTGTGTGATTTGACTGTTAACAGGATGGGGCTGGCTCATGTCAGGGTTTTTATGTCCCCCCTGTCTTGTGAGATTGTCTGGTCTGTTCCCAGAATAGCCCATCAGTTCCGCCCTGCGTGGCTCATCCGCTGTAATGTGCCTTAATGCCCGGGCCTGTATGAGTAGTGTGAGGCCTGGCAGTGACAGTGGAGGAGCATCTTAGCTTGCTGCTTATCCAGAGAAAGCCGTCACTTAACTCAGCCCCTCTATTGTCTATCCACACCCCTCTCCTTCTCCCCTGACGTGATTCTCTATAATCCTCCAACAGATTCTGGTTAGAACTCCCTGAGAACTATTTTTATGTTTTTTTTCCTCTCTCCTATTTAAACATTAATGGTTGTTGCAGATGAAGAGAGGGATCCCTATGAGGATGATTATAATGTCACTCCACTGATCTCCCGCCGCCCCGAAATAATTGTACATCATCGCTTCATAACGTGTCACAGGGACACGTTGGTGGCGTGCAATTAAAACCGCAGAATATAATACACCAAATTACTGCCTGTCAGGCCTATGAACAACACACTCGGTATTTGAGTTACACTTAATCATCACGTACATTAGCGATTTCGCTAAGATCCCCCACCCCACCCCCCTCCTCTCATACAGCAAGGGCGTGAAACTCACTGCTCCTTACAGGCTGAGGGATTGTGTCTGCGATACAACGGCTTTAGGGTAGCTACGTATTTATGTCAGAGTTAGACCTTTTTAAAGCTCATAATGTCCTAAATGATTTAGCTGTGTGTGACCGAGTGCACGCGGCATGTGTTGGCAGCAACTGAAAGCCAGAGTTCTGAATTCATTAGCACACAACAGATGTAAACATTGAATATTTTGCTCAGAGGACTTAGATTCAATAAGCCTGTTGTGTTTGCATATTTCATTAGTACTTTTATCAACCTTCAGATGCCTGTAAATAGGCAGTTGCAGGCATGTAAAGTGAGGAAACATAAAAATTTACCACCTCCAGGCAAACTAACCCCATTTTTTTGTATGTTTTATTTTTTTGGTCCGGCTTAAAGTTGGCAGACTAATCTTGACCCAAGGGTTGTGTTTTCCAGTGCATCCCTCAACTTTGTAAAGACAAAATTCTGGTTCAGCTACATATTTACATGTGTAGTGTGTTCTGTGCTCCTTGTGGTCCTTTTTGTACTTGTTTTGATCCACCCAGTGTATCGGTGCTTATCAGACTCAGGGCCTGGCATTTATCCCCATCTGGAAGATGCATTGATGTTTACAGCTTTGCACACCTAAGAGTTTCCGTCTGAGAACATGGTCCTTGTCAGTCAGTGTAGTCCCCTTCACCAGAATAAACACATTTTGCTCTGATGCATTTAACTAAATTTAGTGTGCCATTATCGGAAATGAAATAAGTAACGCTAAAGGTCATTTGGAAAATAATGCAGAAAGGCTGGTCTGGAAAGGTTAAGTATGTGACGGAGCTGTTCTGATGATAACGAGCGCTGCGTATGGCTTGGAGAGCTCGGCATTCTGGTTTGACTCGGCACTCTGCGATCGCTCTTTATGACCGAGACAGCTTTACAGCCCGTTACCCCCCATAACACGATAAAGCGCAGCATAATGGATTGGATGTGTTTAGTAGCCTTGGGCTGATGTTTGTAAAATTAATGTTTTTTGCAATAGAAACACACTCATGCACAGGCACACATGCACACACAGAAAAAGGCAAGAGAGGAAAAACAGAGGAGAGAGAGAAATCAATTTTAGACAGCATCGATGTATCAGTATAAATCCACCAGAGTACAGTTTTACACTTTTTATGCTTGTTTTGGAGCTGATTTGAAACTTTTTTTTCCCCTCATAAGTGACATTTCCTTGCAGATATCTCCCCACTGAAGAGATGACAACAAACACATGGCTTCATTAGTTCACTTTGGTTTGTAGGCCCATTATCCAGCAGAAAGGTGATGAATGCTATTAAACTTTGTGTTTGAAATTACACAGCACAATTGCTTAAGGGAGATCAAGTCTGTTTGCTCAATCAGTCTCTCGTTGGTGAAAAGATGCTTTTGAAGAGTTTCAATAGGATCCCACTCAGCATTTCTGAGCATGAGAGACAAAGGGAGAAATCTCTGTCAGCAGATCAGTTCTATTAGGTTTTAATAACAATCTCATATTCTTTAGTGGGCACAGAACAGCGGCCCGGGGGCTTCATAATCAGAGCATTTCACTTTAATCAAAGACAAGCAAAAACAAACACTGGGTCCTGATGCTAAACGGCAAGATCAGTAGTTTAGTGAGGAAGCCAACATAGCAGGTAGGCTTGTGATAGTAAGTTACACGACTCTGAGGACTGAGTTAAGAGGCTACTGTCTGCACCACGTATGATCACCGTCTTTTCTTGAACAGTAAACTTTTTGCTGTGTCAACCTTTTTTCATTTGTTGGTTTTTGTAAAATCTCAACTTGCAGGACTTGCAGAACAAAACTGAAGTAGTAGTATTCAGAAAAGAGCGTGAACACTTTTTGCCCGTAAAACCTATCTTGAAAGCATTTACACACTTTGAATTTATCCTCTAAAGATTAACATCAGCCAACAAAGGCGATTATCCTCCATTTGATTAAGAAACATGAGAAAAATTTGCGCCCTCCACCCCATACCGGGCCTCCACGAAAGAAGTACAAACTTTATCCTTTAAAGTAGTTGAATTATTAAAAAAATGTTGCTGAACAATCCATTCTATAGAGCTAATCATGTCATAGGTATATTGTGGGAGAAAAAACTAGAAGAGGAGAAAGTTAATGAGTGATTAACAACAGCAATTAAAAGATGAAGAGGAAGGCAGATGAAAAAAGGGGTGTAATTAAAATATCAGTCCTCTCGTTGTCAGAAGTGCGAGTGTCATCCATTGTGCACTTATTAAAAAGCTGGGTGGAGGGGAAGGAGCAAACGGTGCTTAATTCCAGCAGCCCAAAGTGTCTGGTAATCTGCCCATGGATGGAGCTGGAAAAGGCTGTAACTCATGTTTAAGTGTTGGGGCCGTGTCATTGCAGGTTCACAGTCATGCATTTCTATGTTGACACCAATCCGGGCAGGGGATATTTGGCAGTCAGGAGTAATTTAACTTAATTAATGGGATGCATATTTGATGGAGGAATAAAATATCCCGGCTCAGCAAAGTGGAAAAGGGGAAAGATTTAGTGGGAGTTAAAGGTGGAGGGGAGAGTCATTTGTGCATTCAGTTACCGGCTGCGTGAGAGACAGAGAGGAAGAGAGAGCAAAGGAGAGAAGGAGGAGAGAGAGAGAGAGAGAGAGAGTCTGGGCTGATAAAGATGGCAAACGGGAGAGAGGAGGAAGTGGAGGGGAGGATGAGAGATGGATGGTTGACACAAAGCTGAGCTGATGTGTAGAGGGGAATGGGCTGTCCCTCCATTGAGAGGGCCATCAGACTGACAACGTTTGATTTAATTGATATCCGGACTGAGTCCTCTCCCAGCGCAAACAGACACATTACGCTGGTTTGCAAACTTGTAGCGGAGCTGCCGGCTGCCAGAGGCCTATTTAATATTCATGAGGGGGCTTTTAAAGGGTGTTCGGCAACGGTCTCCTCCCTCCACCACCGCCGCCACCCGCTTTGCAACGCGTCTTTTACTACCGACACACACACTTTACCTTTCACACACTCACAGCGGAGACACGACACGCTGGTTCTCTCAGACGAACCCGTGGCCTGACGAAAAGCTGTCACGCTGCTCTTAATCTCCCCTGGCACTTTTTAATTGACTTCCTGTAGGTATAGATTATTTTCATGGTGAGTCTGCCACCGAGATGTTTGATACCGTCCCGGAGACTGGCATCTGGGATGTTTGTAGCTCACCGGAGATGACGCTGCTATCTCGGTCTCTGTCTCTTTCTCCCTCTCCTCTCTCTCTGTGTGTGATGGCCAGACTTATTGGGGAACAGGGGAGAGGTAAAATGCAATCAGTCATTGCCATCATCATAATTGAGCTGATGTACCTGCTGGGAGTGCTGGGGAAATGTTGGCTTGGGTGGAGGAGAGGCTCTGTGTGTCTGACTGAAGCTGTTAGTGGCATCAGACCGATATACAGGGCAGATATCGGCCTTGTGTTAAAAATTGGATGTCAGCCAGTCTGTGCTGTCCAATTGATATGATGGATATGATGTAGTTTGTTTGATTACATCCTGCATTTATTGTAGAATTAATCAACACTATGCTGCTTGTTAGAGGTAAGCTCTCAGGGCTAATCAAACAATTTGATCAGATTCCAAACAATTAGGCATGGATTATGATTATGATGAGGAGGGAGGTCAAATTGTGTGGCCCAGTATTAAATATGGCGTCTCACTGAGCTTTACAGGCCCACACTTGTGCTTTCTAACCCAGCAAGATGGCGGGGACACGTATAATTACAAAAGTGCTTAAAATCCAAGGCAACATTAGCTAGAAATTCAAAGAGGACTGTAAACCAATGGCAAGATGCTAATATGTTCCATACTAGGGTCCATTGTCCCAGTTCTGCGTCCATAACTCTGATTAAAATCTGAGCGAAACACTGGGCCTTTGTAAGTTTGCGGATATTTTGGCCTTGAAAGTGGTGACATTTCAAGTTATGAAATACTGGCACAAACTGTCTGCTGTCAGTGGCTTGAGTCCAGAAAACATTGTTAGTGCTAGAAGCCTTCATATTTACTGGTATGCCAAATACCGCTCTCACTTTGTGTGTCACATGTGGTCTGGCCCACACACGCTCATACGAAGGCACACAAGCAGACAGGGCCTCCTACACACTACCATCTATTTACACACTTCACATGTGCGCGCACAGACACACACGCACACACGCACACACACACAACCACAGACCTATCCTTTCTAATGTGATAAAAGACTTTACTTTAGATGATGCATCGTGATTTGAGCAGGCAGGTTATCTAATGTCATGTTTGTGGAGTCTGAGTTCATTTAATGGTTATTTTTAACCCATTTGGATCAATTATACAGAAAATGTAAGTTTCTTTTGCTCAACTTGTAGCAGGATTACAGTATAAGTACAGTAACATGATTTGTATACTGCAAGCAAACTACATATAAGGACAAAATCACTCTCTGTTCATGTTTCTTAGCTGTAATCGTCACCGAAAGGCTTTATTTTCTATTGCTGATGTTACATAAAATGTGTGCCTGTTATTAAATATGTCACACCGTGTTTGCATGCTTTAGTAGGACTGTTAAATTTGACGCTCATTCTCTGTTGTTCGTCATTTTGTGGCATCCTTCAGGCTTAATATCACAGGATCCGGATGATTCTCAGTTTTATGAAGTGGTATTGACTGTTGTCTATGCGAAACAGATAATAAGCCGTGATGAATGGGTGACATTAGTGATCAAATTACATCAACCTTAACAGGCTATTGTATTAACACACCTAGCCGATCCCCACTCCTTCCCACTGCCCGTTTAATTGATTAATTGCTGACATGGATGGATGAGGGGTTGTGGGTCCTGAATCGGTGGCTGATTGCTAGTCAACCATAAACAGGAGCAGCCACAGTGGGCCCTAAAGGGCAATATTCATGCTCCCCAACCTTATGGTGATTCCTTATCCAGCCCTGACAAGAGGAAAAATATTCGGCCATAAAAACGCTGGTATCACTGGGCTGACATATAAAGCCCTCCGTCACTCTCTCTCTCTCTCTCTCTCTCTCTTTC
>JAPZDX010000024.1:17757111-17769641 GCA_029783625.1 Naso annulatus
GAGGCTGTCCCTCTAAGTGTCCTGCCGGATGTTGCTTAAATGGCAGCAGGAAAACATAGCATCACCTTTTTCTGGCTTCTGAAGCACTGAACCCAACCTCTTCCATTTACTAACTTACCCCTCCAATCTTCTCAATTCCATCGTGTAATTTGTACCAACATCTGCACACATACAGTACATAGCAACAGACAAATCAACATTTTGAGATCATTCCGCTGAATTAAATCACCTGGATGCCCCCACAACCCTGCCCAGGCTCCTATTATTCCACAGAGATCCGTTCTTCCTGAATCCTTGAGCTAGATCGAGCCTTGCTTTTCAATGCTGATGGAGGGCACCCAGCCACAAAGAGGCGGCACTCAGATTGCTAGTCTATCCTTCCCTGCCAATCACTCAGGCCACGGAGACAGATGAAATCTTGTTCCTTCTCCATTGGTTCCTTTGTATCACAGCGTTCCTCCATTGTCCTTGAAGGCTACCAAATCCAATCGGCAGAGTGCTTGTCCTTCAGAGGAGCACAGAGGACAGCCTTTATCCTGTTATCCCTTTGACCTTAAATAAAAGCAGTAGAGTTGGAGGGGAACTCTTTGGGATAAAGGCCAGGCAGGGACATTACTAGAAATGTGTTTTGCTCGCACTGTGGTTTATTTCCTTTTGAAACTGAATAGAGCAGGGTTGTCTCTTTGTGCTGACTCTGAAAAGTTGATTTCTCCAAATTTCCCAAACCGGTTATTCTCGGTGTAATTTTTATTTGTTAAACTCAAGGACCAACCTCTATCTTTGATCTCTTTGACTTTCATGTCCCAACCTGCAGAACCTTTCTACCTTCACCTACAGTACATGTAGAAAACACCTTACAAACACCCTCTCACCTTAAGCCACAACACACCTTTTCGTGTCTTCTTCACCTTCGACCCCTGGATTTCTCTCACCTCTGTTTGTCCTTATGTATGGCTGACCTTTGATGAAGAAGACTGTTCTTACTGTGACCTGTTAAGCCATATGAGAACATAACTGTTACACCAAGTAAAGGAGATTTTTCTTTATGTATCCAGGCCAATGCTGTGACATCACCCTAAGGGTGGGTATGATCCGAGTATGATTCCTTTAAGATACAGCAAGCAAAATGCATTGTGGGTTTCAGTCTCAAGTTTTATGAGATAAGGTCAGATCTTGAATGGTAGGCACGTCGTCTTTTAGTCATCCGAAGGAAACATATCCTCCTCTTTCAGTCAAGTTGAGCAGCATTTTTTAAGACGTCATCTTGACACTCTAATTCGTATTCTGCTCACACCAAACCACAGATATGAACTCAAAGAATGACAGCAAAAGAAATGATCCAAAAATGCAGTTGATGGTCTGTCTTAGCTTACTAAAAAAAAATCTCTCCAGCAGCAATTTCCATGTGATCCCACTTTGCTTCCACTGATGCATTACAGTTTTCCCAAACTTTTGCTTCATGGAACATGGAAATAAACTATGCCGACAATCAACAACCCTTTTTACTTAATTAAGGCCAAAGCAATCAAACTATAGGTGGTTTGGAAAGGGACTGAATGTACACTTGTGATCTTTCCCTCTTTCAAAAGAGAGAAAAGGGAGGTGGGGGTGGTAGCGGAAAGAGCAGTGTTTCATCTAAGTAGACAGAACGAGACCAAAAGAAAGAGACAGGGGAAAAAAAGATTAAGAAGGTAGATGTTGAATTAACCTGCTTGTGATTGCTCTCTGTCAGAGTGGCACCAGGGCCAGCAGCGAGAGGCAAATCATCTGTGATGGCCCTTCCCGCTGTTCCCCCTTTGAAAGACACAGATCAAACGCACCCTAGTCACAGGCCCTTGCAGCCCCTCGCACCGGATTGATTGACACCCGAACGTCTCCACTGCTGCTCTGTCTCTCCATATCACTCTCTCTCTTTCTTCCCCCCTCTCTCTCTCTCTCTATCTTCCCTTCTTCATTCAGCGTCGCACTCCGAATTAAAGCCCTTCTCAAGGATGAAAGCAGAGGTCCTTTGCAAACGAAGGAAGAGGGGGAATTAGACCCAGCAAGTGATGGAGGGGAATGATGATTAGAACTAGAGGTAGAAAAAGAAATGAAAAGAGGTTAGATATGTGAGGGGGAAATGTTGCTGATAGGACACATTTTAATAAAATGGTAATGACAATTGTCTTCTTTGTGCGATCTGCAGAGAGATATGCAAGAAAGAAGTGGCTATGCTTGTGTGATCTCAGCATAGATAGCACTGCAGCAGAACTATAGCTACAGGTATCGAAGAGTAATTCAACTTTACTAAATTACCCCTCTGCTCGAACTTTCGTTCTAGTTAAAATGCTGCAAGTACACTATGACTGGAGACGCTTTGGAAAATAATACATTTCCCTCTCTTGTTGCTATCTCCCTCCAGCGAGGTCAGCTGTGGTTGCAGGGTAATGGCTTTGTTAAATCAGTATCATGTCCTGTTCAGTACCAAAAACCATGTTACACTCACACACACACTCACACACAGGTGAGATGTCGCCATTAGCTTTGTCAGAGCATTTTCATCCCACTATTTTTAATTGTGAAGCATTTCCCTAATTTTCAACCAAGGTTATAATTGCACATCTTGGGGGCACAGAGATCAAATGCTTTGTAATTAGCTCACAGCGACAGAGTACTTGGATCGGCTGCTGGTGCCTAAAAAGATAAAACAAATAAATAAATAAACTTCTTCAAGGCGTTGTTGCTGCTTTATGCAGATTCTATTTTCCTTAATAATGCATGATGGATGGCTACTGTAGAGGGCTAGAGGAGACCTGGCCTTGTAAGTGATGATCTTAATACACAGTTACAACCACAGGCAAATTCATTTGTTTGCATATATTTTTCCTTATTAAACAAATCTGTAAACAAATATGGGTTTGGATGGCTTTTACTTAAGTTATGCATCTGCGTGCCTCCCCAGCTCCCCTCCCTTGCTTTCACCTTCTGTTCATCATATAATGAAACATTACTCTCCAGAGTTTTACTTGCGTATTGTGTTACAGTGGCATGTTGGATTGTGGAGGACAGGTGTGTATGTCATGCAAATGTGTCCTGGTATCCCAGCGCATATGACACTGTGTCGACGTTGTGAAAGAAGCCACAGACTCCGGCGATAAAATCAACATCTGTTTCTAATAACAATGTGTTATATGTGACACGCTTCTACGTGGGAAAATATGTGGGAAAAAAAACAATGCATCACAGTTCTTTGAGAAACACCTATAGGACATCAAGTCGTCAGCTTTAGTGATGAACCTGCGTCTTTGTGTCACCTTCCTTATGTTGCGTTAACATGATAGGCATTAATGAAAAAAGTCATTCTGTTCTGTGCGATGTAAAATCTGATCAACATGCTCTCATTGTGCTGATGCTGTCACAGGGTAGATTTAGTTTTTTTATAACGTTATCTTCCAAAGTCAACAAAAAGGCATTTGCTGACTTAATGGAACGGCTAAAAAAGTAAAATTCCCTTCTCCAGCAAAAAAACAGCAAACTATGACAGAGCTGCTGTAGTTTAAGTTAAAATTTCCAAAGCAGTCTCACGTGAGACACATTACGTGCGGTTTTTCTGATGTTTACCTGAAAGTGTTTCTCAGGACCCAATGAGGCCTAGCACTTAAATAAATGTGGCCCTTTGTGGTCACAACACGTCTTCATGTGACTTTTTACAACACTTTCTGTTTTCTTCATGTTTGTTTTTCTGTCTCCATCGACTCTCCTTTTCTCGACAACACGAAGCAACCTCAGCAAACACACATGTATGAACTTGAAGATCAGCTAAAGCCATTGTGGGGGTGTTAATTGGCAAATTCCCTCATGGAGGAACACCTTTCAGCTTCATCTGGTCCTGATTCGTCCTGAACAGAAGTGAATTGTTTTGTTTGTTTTTTAACTTACATGTCCCCTTTGAGGGTGGATTGCTTGCTGTATGTGTAATAGTTACCTTTTTACATCAACATACTCCCCGTGTACACTTGATTGAAATATTGAAAAGCAGCTGTTCAATGCCAGCATATCCTGGGAGATGTGCAACAAGGTGTGTGTGTGTGTGTGTGTGTGTGTTTGAGTGTGTTTAAGGGGGTCGGCTAAGCGGTTTAGGGTAAGAGGCACACCATCGGTTGCGTACGTCTCAGTAAACCAACAGGGTCGGTGTGAGCCGAGCATGCAGCAATTCCTGAATAATGACCTGCTCCAATGAGCGTGAAAACTCCCCCAACCGGCTGCATTTATCACACATCAGCCACAACAAACGGCCTTTTGTTTCATCCTGTTTTTCCATTCGCTTCCCTTCCTCCTGATGCCAATCCCAGTGCCTCCTCTCAGCCGTTTAGTGGCAATTCAAAGGCTTGAGTGACAAGTTCCATCCAATCACGGTGGCGACATAGAAGCAGCAGGTTTCTGGCCGTGCTGAATGTGAAGTAATGTCTACATTGTGTTTCTGCCACCTTTAGGCCATCGCAGACACATTTTTTCACATGGTGAATGAAGACTGTAAGTGAAGTGTCATTCACAGACTTGGTCAACCTCTGCGTCTGTCTGAGCCTCTGGACAAGTTCTGTCGCTGTCAGAAGATTTGAGGCAGATAGATGACACTAGATACACGCTCCCTGGTGTAGCATTGGCACACTTATGTTAGGTGCTTGCTTATTTTGCACTATTCTAAAAGGTTGCAGATGGCTTATGTAGGGCACAGCCTGTAACGGTTGCACATTGTGATAGCAAGACTAAAGGATAAAATTGTGAGTGCATAGGTTTTTAGTCTGATGCTTTATTGTGATGGGGACTTTTGGAACATAGGAAATTGGAAGTTCAATGGAACAAGAAGGATGAACTGAACATAGGAAGTAATTGTAACCACATGTATAGATGAAACCTAGCTTCAAAACTGTATGTTTTCTAAACTGGTTAAGCTTAAAGATTGAATCTACTTATACTGGAAAGCTAAACAGGAACTTTTTGTTTGATTGCACAACACCATCCCCTTGTGTAAATTACAATGTCATTGATAGAAACCATTTCTTTTTAGATTTGCAAAAGGGATTGTTTATAATGTGACAGTGTGCGTCAAAGACTTAACTTTTTACCAGAAGATAAAAGGAAAAGTATTTGCTGTATGTTTACATGAACATTTGTAAGACCACTGGAGTCAGTCTCATATGAACATCGGTTACTTAGACAGAAACGCACACATAGACACACACGAACACTTCCTGTGAATGACATGTGGTGAGGATGCTCGCGGGCAGGGCTGCTCCTCCTGTATGGGACGGTGAATATGGGACCAGACAGGCCGCCGGCTCCTATAAAGCCTCATCCATAATTCAATCCTCCTGCCTCAGTTCAGACACACTGTAAATATCCAGCTACAGCTAACAGCTAAGCTGTCCAAGACAGAAGAAAGATAGACATGAGAAAGTAATGGTCGATAAGAAAGTTGAGTAAAAAAAAGAAAAGCGGAAAAAATAAAAGAGCGGAAATTGTTTGTGACGGAGCCAGACTGCTGATCACTTTAAGCTCGGTTTGCCCCGTCTTGACCTTTTCTGAGTCAACACAGCTCCAACAGTACCAACATGTTTTCCCTGATTTACACCCTCATTGGCTGAAGTGCACTTTTCCTCGACCTTTGCCCCTTTTACTGTACTGAGGACCCTCGTCTTCTTTCTCTGCTTCTCTGGCCTCCATGTGTCGTCTGTTTGGTGGCTGTACAAACGTCTCAGTATCTCTAATTACCAACAGGCTCAACTTTCCCAACTAAACAACCAATTACCAGCGCTTTAGCCCAGCCCAGTCCCATGTTTCCTGATACAGTGGCCTATTAGGGCCCCTTATTTCTCGCCCAGCATAATTGAATCCCCTGGCTGCTCATCAGTGGGCTAATTTAAGCCAATGTGCAGAGTTGGTAATCAGAGGGGCTGCCTATTAGACTATCACACCCCAATTAAGTGCCCTCTTATTTCTAACATAACAAGCCACTATCACTACTGCTGTTATTGTATTTCCCTCTTTAGTGCCCAGTTTTGTTTGGGTAAATCTGTGGTCTGTTTGGAGAACAAAAAGAAAAAGTGGATAAGAGGAGTTTCAGTGATAAATTAGCAGTGGTACAGGTGGCCTTTTGAGAAATGAACATGTACCAGGAGAAGACGGACACTGACTGGTGACAATCCTGAGAACACTGATCTACTGTCTGATTGACAGAGCTGAGTGGTTAGAATGTTTCTGTCCAGGTACCAACTGTCCTTTAAGTGTGAAATCTTGCAATTCTAAAAAAGCAATCTTTTTACAGATTGCAAAAGTTTATTGTAAAGAATATCACTGCCTTAAGCCTTTAACACAAAGTTAGTAATCAAACTAATGAGGGAAAATTAAGCATCTCATTAATATGAGTGAATGCCTGATCCAATCTGTGGCAAACTTTTTTTTTTTTTTTTCTTCCCCCACCACAATATTTGGATTCATTGAGGTCACGTTCAACCAAAATCTAGTAAGAAAATTTATGGGCACTGAAATGTATAAAACTCTAAACATCCAACATATATTGTCCACTTGGGTCTGCCAAACTCTGATGTGGCTTAATGCAGCTTTAACTTGACAAATAGATTTGAAATGGGGGGAAAAAAAAAAAAAAGATGAATGCCTTCGGCGCCTTTTCTGTCTTCTCATAAGTAAGAATATCTCACTTTTTTCCCTCTTTTCTTACTCTCCCTCCCTCCTTCTGTCCTGTCTTGGTGACTGGTGCAGCTGAGGGGAGCCAGAGAGTGAAAGAGGCCCACAGAGGGCTGATGAGGACTGTCTTAGCAAAGCGTGTCTCAAGTCTGGGACTGTGTTTCTGCAGCACTTTGGTGGGTGTGCGTACATTTATCTGTGTGTGTTTGGTAGCAGGAAATAGTCGTGCGTGCGTGTCTCGAAGTCTGAGTGCGTGTGTTTAGTGTTGGTGTCGACTCCCCATAGCCTAATTAAAGGGCGAGGAAAGCCACTCACGGGGAGATTAAACCTAAAAGGGTAAATTAGCACTCAAAAGGGGTGTGGCAAATTCACACATACGCACAGGCCATGAAATCTCTTCTGACACCTGTGAAAAAAGGGAAAAAGAGAATAAAGAGGGTAGAGAGAGGGAAAAAACTTTTGTATTTCTGTAGCAGGGCTCTGTGCTGTGTATTCGTCGAGATGAGGATCTAGACGGGGTACTTTATTTTAAAATCAGAGATCAGAGTTTGGTAGTGGAAGCCGCTCGGTACTCAGTGTGCACTTTTGTCGGCTGATTAGCTGGCAGTTCTTAATTGGTTGCCATAGGTTGCCTAAGACAAAAGTGTCTGACAAACAAATGTGATGTGGCCACTTAAAACATCAAATTTACTTTTAATTATTAAAATATGCAACTTAAATGTATCAGAACACTTTAAATTTAATTAAAGTGCGGAGTGTTGAACCAAAAACATCTGGATTCTAACTTTAACCTTAAATATTTACCATTTTCACTACTAAAGGCAGCATGAATAAAATTTAAACACATTGCCTTGTTTGTGAACATTTCTGCTTGAGTCAGTCCAATAGACTTTCTTTTGCAAGGGTGGCTGCCTAACAACGAAATAAACAAAATCTGTAATCCCGTGATAAGTAGTGACATTATCAAACTATGTCTTTCCTTGCGTTGTTTTGACAGAGACGCAACTAGCGACAGAAATGACATATTGTGCACTAAACTGACCCGATCATAGAGCTCTGAGCCCTCTGAATTTCAAGTCAGTTGGGATACTGATATTTAATTGTAACTTACACCACACTTTTATAAAACATAAAATTTAACTTGCTAACTGAAATACTTCTAAAGAGTCATTTCAAGGGTCAGTATTTCCCTACCTACCCCTTTTAATGTCTGGCTGTTAGCTTCAGCTTAATTGGCTGTGGTTTTAAAAAGGCGATTTCAGTGATTTTGTATCACACTACCATAACACTCTGGGATCTACCAGACATACAGTACTGACCTTAAGTCCTAGAATGGGATATGGAAAATATCCAGGCTGAGATAACCCTGAAGATGTCATCAGGGTGCCATCATGGTCGTATCTTAATTAATAAATATTTTCTATCAAATTTGACCATCGTTCATTAGATCACTCAATAAGCATGGACGGGACTGATTTGCATGTTTGAAATTCAGTGACATCTGATACCAAAGAGGGAGGGTTTGCAGATGTGCGTGCACATACGTGAGGGACAGATGTTGTGTGTCTCACCATTGGTCACTTCGCCTCATGTAGACAC
Organism: Naso annulatus; assembly: GCA_029783625.1. Lineage (NCBI taxonomy): Eukaryota > Metazoa > Chordata > Actinopteri > Acanthuriformes > Acanthuridae > Naso > Naso annulatus. The sequence continues at coordinate 17,765,395 of JAPZDX010000024.1, forward strand.
CCCGCAATTCAACAGCGTGCATTAACGCTGCGGGCTGCACTGATGTCTTTTTATAACCCTCACTACTACTCTCCCAGTGCATCGTCGTGCTTTCTGCCTCTCTCTGGTGCCATGTGTTTGTCTGCGCTCTGATGTCGTAGCATTTGGTTGGATGTGTTTATGCGTGTGTGCTGAGAGTGAGTGATGTGACTCTGGGCCAGCAGCTGAATCTGCCACGCTATCTGTCTTTCTATCTGTTTGCCGGTCTGTCTGTTGTCTCTTCTGCGTCTTCGTCTTCTTCTACTCCTGTTTGGCTGCTATCAGACAAGTGTGTTGTTTGAGAGAGTGTGTGTACATGTCATCTGTCAGTGTCTTTCTCCAGAATCAGACATCTAACAGAGAATCTCAGCTTGGCACACACACGTACTGTATAAAGATGCACACACACACAGTCTCAGGCAGAACTTCATCTCCAATCTTATAGTTCTTTGCCCCAAGGACTAAGTGTGTATGTTTGCACATATAAAAGATTTCATGTGTATTGATGTTTTGTTTTTTTTTTTCTTTTTGAGAAGCACACAACACACACACACTTGCATGTCTTCCTGTTTGTGGGTGTAAGAAAATAGATCTCAGTTCTGTCACGACTGGGCCTGCAGGCGTAAGAGGCCTTAACGGATGTCTCTCTCAGTGCAACACACATGCACAAACACACACACACACACACACACACACGAACAGGTCTCAGACCCCTCTCCCTCCTGGACTCGCGGTGAGGAATACAGATTCAGGCTCCTCTCTAGATAGTGATCAGCCTCGCCGTGGCTTCAGAAATGCTATCTTCACCGGGCGGCTGAATTGATAATACTCCCCCCTACGCATTTTATTACAAAGGCCCAGTTTGTAAAAAGGTAATCATTTACTGTTGCTACTATCTCCCCTGAGCCATACATCTTCTGTCTTCACAGGACAAAGTTCTCCTGCTGCTACCAACGCTGTGTTGTTTTTTTTTTACTTTGTGGGCAGGTTTGTAGAATGCTACTTTTTGGTGTCTCACCTCCTGCTGCCTCAGAGTTTCACCACTACAACAATCCACCTGGTGGAATTATATTTTTTTGGTAAATATTTGTATGTTGTGTCCTTGTTTGCATGCGTGGGCGCTCAGTGTTTATATGTGTGTGTGTGTGTGTGTGTGCGTGTGTTTAGGGGGACAAAAAGGCTGAAAATGACAGTGAATGAAGGACTAATCCCTTTGGGCACATAGCGGAATCCAATACCAAGAAGCAAAATCTCATCATTTCAATTATCATATTTATCATATTTATTCATTTTCTCCCAGCCAGGCTTAATGCTGTCTCTCTCTTCTCCTTCCTCTCCCTCGAACACCGCTCCCTTTTCTGTACATTAATCTATTTTTTCCCTCCATTGCTCTCTCCACTGGCGACATGTGAGGCTGCCAGTCATGTTGATTGACAGCACTCAAGTGGCCTACGGAAAAGCAGCTCATTTTTTCTTTTTTTTTTCCTTTTTTTGGTCAGACGTGCTGGTGATGCTCAGGCCTTATCAGGAAACCCAATTTATTGCCGTTTCTCTGGGCAAAAGGGGTTGCCACTCACACTGACTGACAGCTCTCAGATTTGCTAGCTGCAGCGTAGGGATTTCCTTTAAGTTGTTATGTTTTCCTTTTTTTTTTCGTACTGAGATTATTCCACTGCACAGGGACATACATACACACTTTACACACAAACACATAGCGAAGAGATCAGCCTCACTCCCTCGTCTTCACATCGTTTTGTTTACGCCCGACCTTGGCAGTGATTTGACTGACGGGTGGACATCCGCGCTCCTGTTTTTTCGCGCAGCGGGTCAAGTTCAGCTTGTCAACATCTTTGTTTAGGTAATTGTTTTATTCTATGGGGAGGCACTGAGTGAAGAAAATAAACTGTTATTGGGAAAAAAAATCACTTGATTCTTGCAGATATTTTTCTGTCTGTTTTTATGTTTTTATGTGCAAACACGTGTTTGTTTTCTTTGCTGAGAACATTACATGTGGGAATGTGGGCTCAGATATGAAATTATGCTCTCTACTGTGTGTTTTTAAAGTTCTGTCAGTGTATGAGCGAGTTGTGTTTGTGTGGAAGCACACGAGATTTTTGCCTCAGTTTTAAATGCTCTTTCAAAAAAAAACATCTGCATATGTCACTATTTGTGAGTTTTGGGCACGTCCCTGTCTCTATACATGTGATGCCTGTGTGTGTATCAGTTCCCATGTGTGTGTGTTTGTGTGTCAAGTATGACCTCCGAATCCTGAGGCTTATCGTGGCGGTGTTCCACATTATTGATAGCGAGCGGAGATATCGACAGGCCAAGCGCCGGCAGCTTGCAGCAGCACCGGCAAGCAGGATGGGACTTTGATATGACATATTGTGCGTCTCAGCACAAGCCATAAATAATTCTGACACGTTTTTGTATGCATGGGAAAGTCCTTGATTCAGCCTCCCATAAAAATAAACTTCTATTATGGAAGGTATTTGTCAAGTGGGTGCGTGATGGATGGCCCGGCGTTTACCCCGTGGCAGGACGATGGGTTATGGATGCCCGCCGCCCCTTGCCGGGGGAGGAGTCGCACCCAGCAACGCTGACACCAGAGTAATTACTGCCCTCCTCACCACGGCAACGGAGGGAGGGAAAGAGAGGAGCGATGAGGGCAGATAGGTGGGGGGGGGGTGGGGGGCTTTATACACACACCTGCACTTCCCTCCTTCCCTCCCTCCACACTGTCCTGTAACACCACCGGCGAAAAGTGACGGGGTCGTTGAAGGATGTAAGGGCAGTGATGATAGACACAGATAGATGGATGGACATATAAATGGATACATGGGTGGTATATGGATGAATAGATATATATTGATTGATTGATTGATCGATTGATCGTCTTTGAGAAATGAGCCCGTGGCAGTGGTAACGATGATTTCTGTCTTATTGTGACATTTGCGTTGTGCCTCGAAGGAAAACGACATTTCTTTAAGCTACATTGCTCCCTCTTTAACCAAAGGTTATTTTATTTCTTATTTTTGTCTTAGAGATGATACAATAAGTTTTATAAATTATTAATCAGATTTCAAGAAACTGATAACAGTTACAGAAAGAATAGATAAACCGTAGTGATTGTAAACAAGGAAAATAGGAACTGATTGCTGCGAAATAAAGTAAAAGAACTCGTATAAAGAAAAATAAGTAATGTTAGAGAAAATGAAATCGTGGACATTATTAGCACCTACTTTAAAAGAAATTAAGTGTTAAAAATGGCGCTAAATACCAAAAATGTCAAAATAAGTCACGTGACTTTAATTCATTTTACTGACACAAAAATTATAAAAGTAGCAAAAAGTATTTTTAAGTTCAATTCTATATAACTTTTGCAGCATAACTTTGTGCAGCTCGATCTGATAAGAGCACAGTCAACAGAAAATGAGTACATGGGCACAGAAAAATTGTTTGGATATTAGCTTGCATACATTGACAAGTTCATTCCCATGCATTCTCATGCACACTTATGAATATGTACATGTGTTTTTCTGTGTTTTAATGAGCACAAGTGTGCGTGTTTCTACGTCAATCTGTGGGCCCAGCAGCCAGATTGAGCTAAGGCTTGGGTGCCATCTGAGGAAGAGGAGGAAGGTAGGCGTGGGGGGGTGGGAACAGGTGAGAAATGGGTGCTCCCCTGTCCACCGCTACACCCGCTACCCTGCGTAGGTGTGCAGGTGGGGCGTGGGTCAGGGTTGGGGGCCACAGTTGCAGCATGTCAGTGGGAGTGACACCTGTGCACCGCTGCTCACCCGTTCATCCTTGCAGCTGCTTCGCCCCCTCTGCCTCAACCTTTCTCTCCCTTCCATCTTAGTTGGCCTCTTCCTCCTCCTCCTCCTCCTCCTCTTCCTCCTTAGCATGCAATGTGGAGGAGACACTTGTCACAGCAGGCCGGGGAACAGCAAATAAGACCAGTCCAGATGTTCTAACGTGCAAGCAAGAAGGAGGGTTTTGTCAGGATACAAACACCAACTCAAACAATTACTGTAACATCAGCAGATTGCCTCAGTGCCACTGAGGCTGCTGTTAAGTGAGATGATCGGTACAAGATGGTGCGTGCCAGTCGACTGGCATAAGCCACACAATTACACGATCTTCAAAAACACAGGTGAACACAGACCAAGGATGTGCTTTTTGTATAGCCTTGCAGTCTAAGACACCGCAGTACACGATAAACTGAA
>JAPZDX010000024.1:17788296-17800685 GCA_029783625.1 Naso annulatus
TTATTTATCTTTTTTTTTTTTTTTTTTTTAAATGAATTAAAATTAAAATTACCGTACCATAATTACCTGGAGATACACAGAAATGACCCACAGGAAGAAAGATGAAAAGTGAAGTTTGAGATCCTGGTGTTCTCTCTTTAAGCTTCACCTTTCTGTCTTTGTCTTTCTGTCTTACTCTGGAGACACAGACCTGGGGGACATGAAGTAGATAGTGTTAGTATGGACCAGATTATACTTGCACTGGGTCATCCTCTGTCAGCAGAAAAAGAGCTGAGAGCAGAACACTGACCTGTGTTTCCCCTGACCACTGTTCTAGTGTGTGTGTGTGTGTGTATGGGTGTGCCTTTTCACCTTTGTGAGCCCTCTCTACCTCAGTCATTGGGCTACTATATTTCATTGTCCAGGGCTTTGCTTGGTACGATATTCACTCTGAATGACCATTTTACGATATACCTTTTTCTGTTATACACATATAGGGAAATAGGGTGGTAAATAGACTATTTTTATTTATTTAGTTAGTTATGTATTTATCTGTAATGAGCAGAGCAACAGCTGTCATTTTATCCGTATTTGTTAGCCTCTCTCATCTCTCTTTATGTGGCATTTTACAGTGTTTTACTAAAAACATGAGCTGTCTTTTAGCTGTGTTGGATTACATCGAAATTTCTATTTCAAGCTCCCATACAGCATATTTTCGCCTTTTGTCATGGTTAAATGTGGGTGAAAAATACTAGCACTCTGCTCTTTGATTATGTGAGGCCATCTTTTCTTTTAATACTGAATGTATTCTGAAAAAAAACATTAGTGACTGTTACGCCCAGGTTAAACTAGTGTTCTTATTCCAACCAAGCACAGCAAGAAATGTCTCAAAATCCACATCAGTTTTTGGCTTACCCTGCACTCTTATCAGAGCTTAGTAACTTGTCTTGATACCACAAGCAGCATATTGCAAACAGCATCAGTCATCCCCCCCGACTCAACACACTGAACAGTGAAGAGACATGTAAGAAAACACGTTATGGGGATATTCTGAGACTCACAGCTTTCCTGCCAGACCGACGCTCTTCTCTCAATCGTCAGAGGCTCTAACTAAAGAAAGTAAAGACACTATAAACTATAAAAGCTATCCTGTTTTCACAGGAAGCAGGAAATACTAGGAAAACACACAACTGCCACAGACATAAAACATAATAACTTTCTGAGCGCCAGAGGATTTATAAGAGAGAACGACCTTTGAGGAGCCTTCTTGAATGTGAAACATTGTGTCACATCGTTTGACAACAAAGAATAACAACTCAGGCATTATTTAAGTGATCAGACTATGTGAAAATTATACGCTTTTTTTTTTTTTTTTTTAGCTTCAGACTAAAGTCACTGATGGATTAATATTGGCCCCTCAGAGCCACCATATCGGTGTTACAGCCCAGAAGGCCCTCTGTCAGTCTGTGCCCTCATTCCCTTCTGTTTATTCGTCCTTGGGGTGTGTTCAGTGCGTCTCCATCTCTCTCTCTGCCCCGTCCACCCAGTGTCAATCTGGCTGCTGTATAATTGGTTGTTTTTTGGTCGGCCGGCCTGTCCTCCCTGGCGTTGATTCATGGCGTTTGTAAAGGTGACAGTAGCGGCTGTCCTTACCAGACAAAGTAGAGCCATCACTAGCCGGACCTCAGCTGACCCTCTAGTTTGTGTGTGCACACACGCTCGCACAGAGGCAGACACACATATACACACACAGGAAACACACGCAGCCTTGCCTGAGGCCTCACACGGGAGGAGAAGAAGGTAAGGTCATCATGTACACAGCATCACCAAAGAAGACGCGCAAACACACGCACTTGAAAGTGAATAAACACATACTAATAAGGGTGACTGTCTTTTTGTAGTGTTCAAAAAATTCAAACCTCAACCTCATAGTCTAAACACACATACAGCTCAAAATCTACATGAACTATGTGAAAATATTAATCTGTGCTAATAAATCTTTATTATCGGCTGACTGTATATTATACATGCAGCTTTAATGTGTAAAGAAGTTCACACACATAGTATGAATAATAGACACATACACAGAACAATGACAGAAACAGCTTGTATATATCATATCACAAGTAAAAAAAAATGCATTAAAATTACTGAAACAATGCAAGGAGAGAAATAAAGAAAAAAACATTTCTAAAACATAGTAAATAAATTAAAAAAAATGTGAAAACCTGAATTTATTTGGAAAAACTGCACAATATAAGCACCCAGAAACACACACATGCGCACAGTTTCTCATATGCAGGCCTTCCTTGCTGACCTGGATACACCCAGAACTGACACTTTATCTACTTAGCAGTGTCACCTTCAAAAGCCTGCACAAGTTACACACACACACAAACACGCACACACACACACACACACACACCCCACGTCTGTAAAAATCCCCCCACAAATAACAGCCATATGTGTGTCAGGTTTAGGGGTCTCCATCATGCTCTTCTTAAGGCACCGACTTCATATCTGTAATTGAAGGTAATCGGCTGGTAAAAGGATTGTGAAGGGTTTTGTGCTGTAGTTAAAGAATTGATCATAAGCTGTGGCTGTTTCATGGTCCTGCCATTGACCTTGTAATTGATTTGGTTTCTCCTCCCTTGTGTTATGGTTTGATATAGTATAATTGACTTTGCTTGCTGTAGTGTGTCTATTCAGATTGGTTTCTTTGTCTCTGAGCGCATGTGTGTTTCTGTGTACTTCTATCTTTGTGAGAACCAGTCAGGATTTAGTGTGGGGCACATTTAGGTAGATGTAGGTACTGGGATTACAACCAGTGTTCTCATGAGTATAACAAAGCCAACATGCAGGCTCGTGTGTGCGATTGCTTGATTTCGTGTGCATGTGCAAGTGAGCTTACATTTGCAGCGGGCTGACCTGTGCTACAGCGAGTGTAATTGATTGTGTGTGTGCTGGTGTCTCAGTGTTAAGGTTAATTTCTCTAACTGCTGGTAAGTGCTGTCTGACCGCTCCCCTGGCGGCCTCTCCAAGCTGAAGTAATGCCACTTAGAGCCCCCGGGCCCCCGCCACTGGCCAGCCCATTGATTCGCTGATCAATAATTGCATCTGTGCTGTACACTGAGCGGGCAGGCTCCCACGCTGACCTGACGCTAACACACCGACTTGCGTAAGGGGCGCAGTCACACCACACAAATGCTTGGCAAACTGCGGCCCAGGGAAAACTTAAGGGTCCTTAAAGGGGTTCCAGAGGAGTCTCCAACAAAATTAGGTTTAGTTTAATTTCAGTTTAATTTCTTTCATTAGAAAATATCCCATTTGGAAAATAGAGTCTCTCTCATCATTATTATCTCCACATAAAGCGCAGACAGTTGTGTTTCCCTCTTCTGATCAAGATCTAACACTTTAAAGAAGACCGTGAGCACAGAGAGGAGTATAAAAAAAGAGTGCTTCTTAGCAGTGCACACCAATTATAATCTTGATTGGACACTCACTTTTGGACTTTTCTGTTCTTTGCAGCCAGGTCTGATCTCGAAAATCATTTGCAGCGGCACATTTGTGCAGGAGTCAATTTTAATTGCAGAGAAAATCTGGATAGAGAAATAAAATGGCAAATACAGACCTCTGCTAGATATTTGAATCTGAAGACTTATACTCGTTAAGTTCATATAAAGCGTCAAATCTCCCCCACAAATGTAATAAACTCTCAACAGGTTTATTATTAATCACTAATTGATTCTTACTATAAGACATTTCCCAGGACGTTTCTGTCCTCTAGAAATCAAAATGACATCATTGGCCATCTCTGCATCCTTTTCTTCCTCCTGTTGTTTTATTCCTCTCAGGGAGCCTCCATCTTGTTTCAGATTACAGCCAATAAAGTAGCCTGCTTCTCTCTCTCTCTCTTTCTCTCTCATCCTCTCTTCTTCTTCCTGCTAAAGGAATCAGTCAGTCAGAAAACTCAAAACACATATTAAACAGGCATCAGCCTCTCGCCGGGGCCAAATCACGCTGTTCAAATGTTGTTCTTCTACCGGGAGCGCAGGACAACTGAAGAGATGGGATCTGCAACATTAACTTGATTCACGGCTGCGGCGACTGAGTGACACTCCATAAACCTCAGCGGGCCGCCGCTGGGCCTCGCCGACAGCACCCCATGGCTAATGTGAGACACACTAGCAGCACGTAGACTTACCACCCCTGTAGCAATACATTCGCTCTGAAACACACGAACGCGTGCATTCAAGGCCTAGCATATACATACCAATACATATAGTATTACTTAGAGCAGCGCATACTGCACAAACACACACCAGTAAAGCCTGACCCTAACATTCCCACCCACATGTTGACACGCACCTTCAAAATGTGAATGCAGAGTTTCACATCAACAGATTCATGCATTAATAAATTCTTGGCACAAACTGGCAAAACCAAGCTTTACCAGGTTGATTATACACAAGTTCACACACTGACATGGCCTCTCTCTCAAACATGCGCGCACACACACACACACACACACACACACACACACAGGTTTTATGGTAATACAGCAGAAACTGCACAACCGCTGACTTATTGTCCTCTCCTTCCGACCTCTCAGCGTAGGCAGTTAGCTCGGGCCCTGTAGCTCTGTGTAAATAGGTAACCTCTGCTGCTCCAAATGCCAACTTCCTCTGGCTGTCTTCACCAGTGCTGACTCCATCCACACACTAACTACTGGTCTTGTCACAAGAGATACAAATCGTGCAGTTTGAGTTAATATTTACTACACAGACTTGCTGCCTTTGAACAGCGGCATCACATGAATTTTTAGTTTGTTTGCCTTTAAACAAATGCACATTGTCTTCTACAATATGATTAAGGAGAGGGTTACGTGGGGGATATACAGAGCTAAAAATTCAGACTGCATGATGGAAAAGACAAGCAAAAAGACAAATACTGCAGGCAAACCTAACCACTTTTTTTGGGGGGTCAGAATCAGTTGCGTACTTCGGATGCAGTATTGGATATTCAGGCAAGAAATGAAAATGTAGCCTTAATATCATCAAACATGGCTCCAGAGTACCAGCTTAAGAGAACCAGGTCTAATTGCCCTGTTCTTCTTTACACTAAAAGGAAACATTTCCAGGGTTTGTAGTAACTGCTTTTACTAGGTATGAAAACACCCTGAGAAAAAACTCTTCTGAGTGGAAGAGCAAAAACAGCTTTATCCTGAGGAAATTACCCTGTCCATCTACACCTACAAGACTTAACTCACTCCAGACTCACCAAATATCAGCTTTTGTTCTGTGACATGTAGATTTGTAAATTCTCCATTGCTTGTTAACTCCATTATGATTCAGCGGCAGAAAACACAGGCTATCTCATCCTTCTTTGCATAAACCAAACAAGTCTTTGTGAAAAGAGATTGTTGAAACGGCTGGCTTTTGTCCAGCATTCTCTCTTTTCCATAAATAAACTTAGTAGACGTAGACAGGTGTTTGTGTGTGTGTGCATTTGTGCAAATGCCATTAAAGTAATAACCATCCAGGTGTGGAGCTGGTTCTAATCTTCTCACTTAAAGAATGATGCAAGTTTTTCATGGTTTGTTATTCTGTATGCTTAAGTTTTAAGGTTAATACATGACAGATGTATACATCAAAGACACAGTTAGTCATCTTTTGCTGCTCTCCTCGTTGGATATTGACTTGGGTCAACAATGAAATTGAAAAGTTAGCATTTATTTAAAGCATCAGTGGATGCATTTAAGGGTTTTATTGATAACTTAAATGCTGTAAACTGAGTTGGGGATTGCATTGAAAACCCTTTGACAAACACCTTAACACCTTCAACTATGCTTACAGTCAATACCAACAATAAGTGTGTTGCTCAACATTAGCTTTTGAAGCTACCATCTTTCTGGGTTCACAGTTCCCTCTGATGTTGGACACTTGGGGTAAAAGCTTGTAAAATGTACTGATCGTCCGTTTTAAGAGTGTGTCTGCGCAGGATTAAGAGGCTCGCTGTCACAGAAGGACTAGTGATCACTGCCTACTTCTTCAGTCAGAGAGAAAGTTAAAGCTAACACATCCCTGTGCCTGTTTGCACTGGAGGAGGACAGGGCACAGTTAGGTCGGAGACTGTTTACAGCACAACTCTGTCTTTCCGATCACATTGTCAACCTTGTGAGTGCAGGACATTAAATGTCTGGGGGAGATAGGAATATCAATGATTGATGAGGTTGTTCCTATATGTACTGTGAGATCTGTGAGATTCCGTTGCTACCCTTGAGGGGTAAACCTTGTACCTCCAAAATGTCAAGTTTTCAGGAAGAGAGTGAAAAACAAAGATTTGTTATTTCCTGAAAAGTGGAGGTTTTGAGGAGAGCTTTTTGAACTTCGAAAGGTTTCATAAGCCCTCCAGGTTGTAGAATCTGCAAATCTTCAAGTGAAACATTGCAAATCAAGGTAAATGTGGCCTTCCGATGACAATAATATGTGAGTGCTTTCAGTATTTGCACAATAACTTTGTCTGTGCTCAGAGGCCAAGGCATGAACTGAGTCCCCTTTTCACTGTCTCAAATTCCCACTTTTCTGCATAGATGAGCGTACAAGTGTCTGAGCCAGGCGGTGTTTCAACAATGGCATTTCTAACACTGTTCCTATCACCTTGGAAACGCCATGGCAACCTGTGATCTCAGAGGGCACAGCGTGGCTCAATTAGTACCAGTCGTACCTCACTTTACTCGTCTGCCAGCCTAATATCTCCATATTCTGTCTCCTTTCATGCGTTTAAGGACACAAATGCATGAAGTGTAACGTCACCTTTTATATTAGCTTCGCTTTCCTTCTCCTGTTGCCTTGTCTCTTTATACTTTGCTGTTGTAACACATGCCAAGACTAAAGGAAGAATTCAAATGCTTTAAGGTCTTCACTTTTCTTCTCAGTTTAGTTTTGGTTTGATTTGAAGTTTTAACAGTCTCAGATTTGAATAGAGGTGTCAGTAAGTACCAAAACAGTGAAATGTACACTAATGTCAAATATTCCTCTGTGTTTCCTAGGCATCGTGTCCAAATCTTTTGAGTGTCGTCTAAAAGGTCAGGGCGCTACGTTTGTGGAAGCAGAAGCCATAGACTCCCCTGTGAGCAAGAAGGGATCATCCGAGGCAACTGGCCATGATGAGCCTGTCCAGCAAGTCATCATCATCCAGGGCTACAGCGAAGAGGTGGCCATCGACCAGGCTCTGGAGGAGTCGGCTGCTGCCACCTTGCAGACGCTGGCCATGGCCGGCCAGGTAGCAGAGGTGCTCCATATCACTGAAGACGGACAGGTCATTGCTTCGGGCAGGGAGGTAGCGTCTGCTGGGGCCCACCTGGCTGGAGGCAACACCCAGTACGTGGTGCTTGAGTCAGGGGAGGCCAGGGAAGGGCTGCGGGCTGTGACTAGAGGAGGAGTCACAGCCGCAGGACAAAGTCACATTGTTTCAGAGTCGTCAACGGCTCTGGATGCTCTGCTCAGTGCCGTCAGTGAAATGGGCCATCAGGAGGAAATGCGTGGAGAGGCAGCCATCGTTCATGAGGTGTTGACCCCTGAGACAGCCAGGGCTGTACAGACAGAAGTGCAGCCGGACGTGAAACAGGAACAGGAGGAGGTTCAGGTCATCCAGGAGACTGGCCAGGAGGAGATGCAGGAGGTGCTGCAGCTTGCCGCAACCCAGATGATGAAGGAAGGTCTCACCCAGGTCATTGTTAATGATGAAGGAACCCACTACATTGTGACAGAGCTGGACAACTGCACCTTACAGGTAGAGGAAGGCGTCTATGGAGAGGCAGGGGCAGGTGACGTGGAGGAGCAGCAGGCAGAGCAGCAGGCTGGAGAAGAGATGGTGGTCTATCTGGATGAATCCCCTCATAACATAGTTCTTGAAGGGTAGAGAAGAATGAAGGTTTATCTTTTCATCTTGTTTGACTTGTTAAAGCCTGCATTAGGCCAAAGGTTTGCCAGTAAATCTCTTGCAGCCTTTCTCTTCCCTTGTTCTTTACTTTGTTTTATTCCTTTTTTTAAATCTCTTATGTTTTCAGTTTTTTAACTGTCCTCTCTTGGGCTCTGCTAAACTCAGGTTAAACATCATTTATTTAAAGGGACAGTCACAGAAAGTGGTTTTGGTGCTGAGTCAACTTCCTCAGAATCCTCACAGTCACCAAGACCACTGTACACAAAGCCTGATGAAACTTAAGGAAAGAATTTATTTCCTCCTAATAATTTTAAGATGCATTTAATATCCTGAGAGTCAAATTGTTCGTTATGAAGAAAAAGATGTGTTCTTCTCTGTGGAGACAACAACGCTTTTCTTGCAAATGCTTTTCAACTTTTGTTTAATATGTCCATAAGTTTTGTTTGCAATGTTAAAGTTTTGCTATTGTATGGTTTATTAATTTCTTCCTGTTACAAAGTTTTTTTCTTTCCATCTTTTGTAGTGATTAGTGTGTGATCAGTAATGAAACTGTAAGTTGATGGGTTTTGAAAAAATCCAAAACAGATCTTAAAGATGATTTATAAGTTTAAAAAAAAAAAAAAAAAAAAAAGATAATTGAGTTGATAACTATACTTTTCAGTTTTTGTTTGTAAGTTCAGCTTTTTGCAAAACTCTAAAAACCATTAATGTAATTCCATTTTCTACAATAAAGATTAAACCTAATTTTTAACAGCTGTGTCCAGGTTTTTTCTTGTTAGTATTTGCCGTCAGTCAGCACACATATCAGCATCAATGCTGCAACCAAACAAGCAACATGTGCATACATGCATCGATGGATGGCCCCCATCATGCTTGCTGATCACTAACACAGTCATTATCATCACCATTATCATTACCATCATCATGATCACCGTCATCCTGATTGTCATCCTCTCTTCTCTCCCCTTTCTGTTCATTGCATACAACACACTTTTTTTTTTTCCTCAGCAGTATTCAGCACTAGAGGGAGAATCAATATTCATTTAGGCCCCTACACAGGCCTGGTTTCTGATGGAGTGAGTGGGAGAGCAGTATGACGGCTGCAAACACAATGGCCAACTGCCGAAAGTAGAGAGACAAAGCACTCTTACACACTGAGGGCATCAAAAGATCATCCCTTTAACACACACACACGCACAAACACACTAACACGGCGCACGCAGAAGAGGTGGGCTGAGAGAGAAAGTGGTGGAGTGGGCAGGAAAAATGAGAGGATTACAGATGGATGTTGAGAGAGGTGAGGCCAGAGAGAAGTGAAAGAGCAGTAAAATCCACAAGCACACAGAGAGAAGGGAGCCTGTAATTTCACGTAACACCTGTCTGCCTTTCAGCCTGTCGTTGTCTCCTGCTCCATGCTGCATTTATAAACTCACACAGTCTTTTCATGCTCTTCTTTTTCCATTCAGCGCAGATAGGCACATTTAACAGAGGTCAGATTCTCTGTGTGAGCAGCCATTCGCGCCTGTGAGCAGAAAACCAAAGACTGTTAACGCTCACTGAGTGGTAAAAAAAAAAAAAGAAGCCAAAAATAACATTCAAATGCCTCACATTTAAAGAATTAACCACACAATCCTCAAGAATCATGTCAAAATACAGACAGCGGTGGGTTCTTGTGAGTGTAAGTGGTGGTGGGAGGGGGTCAGATATTCACTTGATGTAACCTTGGTTTGCATTTTATAATGAACTGCAAAAAGAAGGCATTCTTTAAGTTTGTGCTTTCCAACATATGGCTGCCTTAAAGCAAGCACTGTACATGTGATAAAGGGTTCTAATAGGTTACTGTTAATACATTTTTGAGAATTCTGTCAGAGTGATTTTTGTTTGAATCTGTTGCAGAGGCTGAAAAAGGTACAAAAAATATAATTTTTGTGCGGCATCATTAATTTGTTCTTTTCTGTCTTGATTACAGTCTTGCATCCCCTCAGGTTTATTTAATGATCTCTCAGAAAGTTCCCAACCCCAGACTGAGAAACCAGTAAACTCTTCATGAAGTGTAAAAAAGAAGTAGTTAAGTCATGTGGCGATCATAGTGAGTGACCTGAGCTTGGCTGGGTTCATGCCCTCCACTACATCCTCCAGTTCACTGTGTGTGTTGGTGTGTTTATTCTCAATAGGAATGTCTGTCTGCGCCCGCGCTTGCACATTATCCTACATGCCTGGCTGAGTGATTGTGTACTGTATTGTGCACATCTCCGCCCACCCTGCGTATGTCCATAATCAGGGCTGGAGGGCTCATTATTAACTGCAGCAGGCCACTAGTGTGACATGGAAGAGAGAGAAATTAGCAGCTGTCACCCTGTGATGAGTTAATTTCCTGACAGGCCTCTGCTCCAAAGAGTCCTGCTGCAGACGACCAGACGGCTGATGGAAACCTGCTGCTGAAGCTTAATTGGAGAGCCGGAAAAGGGCAGTTCGGAGGGGGGGGTTAGCTTGGATGGCGAGATGGGGGTAAAGAAGTGAAAACATTGGTCAAAGTAACACATTAAAGTGTTACGTAACGTTTAGAATGCAAATTTTCTAAAAAACTGATGGAGGAAAAATACAAATTTTCTGTTGAGGAAAACAATTAAGTGCTTTTACTCAGGTAATGTACATAAGTAGGATTATGAGGTACCTTCAATGTACAGCTGTAGTTACTGGTTACCTTGCAGATAAAGATTTTGCAAGCACCACATTATGATCATCTTAAGAAATGTAATGCAGTACTATAAATAGATCTACCCAATCGTATGTAAAACAGTTCAAATTATCTCCAACCTGACACTAAATGCTGCTTTCCTTTAAAAGCATCAGTCATAATAATCAGGTATTTTATATGCATTATATAAAACAATAACACAATCTGGAAACGAGTATTATTAATCATTCAGATTTTTCTATTTTCATATTAATAGCATCTCACGTGACTATTTTTAGGTGAAGGGGGTTGCTCCTAGTGATAAATCTACTGACAATTACAACCCAACTTTGCAACAGAGGTTTTAACAGAATTGTAACTTCTTCTCCTGGTTTTCCAGCCCAAAACTTTCACTTATTCTCTACCATGCCTTAGTTTCTGACAGCATTCTGCAACTATTTTCTGAAGAAGCTCTAAAAGTCCATTGTGCCCAAACTGCTCAGTGGACGGTTGACTGGGGAAGAGGGAAAGTATTCACGTAGCTGCTAAAGAACCGCATATGTCCCTCAGGGCATAGTGGAGGCCAAATCAGATCTAAACCAGAAGTAAATATTGGTTTAACATTCATTAGGTGACTTGAAGCACACATTCATGTGAATACTAATGTTGCTCCGTACCTACAACATGTGTAAATAGGCAACTGTTTGCTATCAATTTTGCCATATTGGCTTAAAACTTGATAGCATGTAATGTGTTGTACAGTTTGTTTCCATTAATCCCTTAAGGCCAAAAAGTCAGAACTTTGAAAGTTTAAAGTTCTCACCAGACATATCTTAAAGTACTGCATTGATTAATATTTTGTTTAAGAATATTTTCCTCCATAGTTAGTTTTAAATATATCAGTAAAAGGGCTGGGAGCACATCTTTACTGTCACTCACTGAAAATTTCAGTTCTATTAATTAGTTTGACAAGCGTAAGAGTGTTGCACACCAAGATGGCTGTAGAAATTCAGTCATACATGTCTACGCCTCAGTCAGCCTCTGAGGAATCAGTCAGGAAGCAAAATCAGACGTAACAGAGGTATCACATTGGTAAGTATGATTACAGTAGTCTCTTTTTTGGGGTCTTGTTTATGGTGTTTGTTAGCTTGTAACTGAAGGTGTAGCGACAAGTCCACCATGTCCTGGTTTTTTGGTTTCTTTGTCTTTGATTGGCTTTTGAATTTGTGACGTACCATACCTAGCCTGCCCAAAGTGTGCTTGATTTTCAGATTCTAGGGAAGTTCAACAAAATCTCCCCCTACAGCAGACAAGTGTGAAAACACTGATACAAGTCAATAAAGTCAGATATTTTAGGGAACATAAACATTAGTATAACACATATTTAGTTGGAGAGGATCCCCCATGGATACAGCATGTTTTCAAGGTTTCAGTTGTTATTGTGTCATAAACTGCACCACGGTTATCTATTTCGACAGAGTGAGAAAAGTGAAATCTATTATTGCTCGACATGTTCATATTCACTTTGATGGAAGTCTGTTAAAGTTCCTCACATTAGCATTCTGTGGGCGGTACAGCTGGTGGTAAAGGGTTAAAGCACCATGCTTTTACTTTGAAGGCAGATTATTTACTTATAATGAGGCATTTTTGCTTTGTGACATTGCTACTTTAAGGATCATAATATTTCTAACCATAACCCACCATGGGCTGGGTGGTGGTGTAATTAAGAGACTCAGATGCTGGGTTACACACACACACACACACACACACACATACACATATAAATGCA
>JAPZDX010000024.1:17806947-17820962 GCA_029783625.1 Naso annulatus
ACAGCACTTTGAAGACATGAGGCACGCAAAGCTGCACTCACACATGCACACACTCGAGTCACGTGTTTTGCTGGCGTTCTTAAATGTGTCACAATGAAAATGCCCCCCCAGGCATTCTTCATTTACTGTCACAAATATTAGACATGGAAGGGGAGAAAAATAAGAGATGCTATCAGTAACGCATGAGCTACAGTAATTAGCCTCCTGATGCAAGTATGTGCACGTGTTTGCATGTGTGTGTGTGTGTGTGTGAGCGTGTGTTTGTGGGGGGAGAGAGATGCTGTGTTAATGCACAGCACACAAATGAATACTCATATATTCTTGCATCTGCTGAGGGCTCTCATCAACAATAGCTGTGTAAACTGGAATCGCTGTTTTTAGGGCTGAGTTGCAGATTCTCTAAATTATATATCATCTCCAATGACTCATAGTCATACTATAAGCTATGCTAATGCGTCCATTAGTTTATGAGCTGACATGAGATGTAATGAGAGCCTTGTCATGCCATGCTGATTCCTGCCAAGGCCCCAGATCTTCACTTTCTCTCTCGCCTTGTTCCCTGTGGTGGCACACTCCTCTCCCCTCTCCTGAACCAATGTATGTGTGTGTGTGTGTGTATTTTTCTTTAACCCGGCCTTACCATGTCAAGAAGCTGTGGGGCTTTGTTATTGCATACTGTCATTAGTGTCTTGTTATCATTGCAGCCGCAAGTGATCCGAATGTTTTTATATACTTTAGTGGTTATGAATAATAATTGCATACTTATTTACTAATGTCAGTAAAAGGCCTATTTTGTTTCAAATGGAGCATGCTAGTATTAGCATGCTAATATTTTGAAAGAATAACACTAACAGCAGTAGTACGTTGGAAATCTTACTTGGACTGAAGTATAATTATCATCATAGAAGGTTTCGATTAAAGTCTCAAACTCTATAAATTTGAATTGCTTCTCTGAATGTGATCTTTAAAAAAATATCCTCATTAAATCCAATTGCTCCTATTGTATTTTACAGATCTTTAGTTTTTAACTCCAGTAAATTAAGCCTCATCACGTCCTGCAAAGGTATTAAAAGTCGACCAGGAAAGAAGAGAATTATGCACTTGGAGCTACAGGAAGGCGCTTAATGGGAATCATCCACAGAGCAAGTCACTGGCTCAACTGGCTATAGCTTAACACCAAAAAATAATACAGAAATGAAATCAATTGCAGGATATAACTGAATGAGAAAGTATTTTTACCTTTACAATCCCATGGCTGTTTATTAATACCAGAGGCTTAACAGGAATTTTAGTCAGAGTTTCCCTCTTCCAATGGCTTTAAACAAATCATGTTCAACAAATGCTTCTATCAGGTAAAAATAAAATCTAACCTGAAAATAGTGATATTTCATACAGTTTGTTCTTCATGCCCCATTTAAAAGGAATTGTTTGCATGAACCAGATTCTGGAGGAAAAAAAAAAGATTCTGGATACTGGTATGTCCTTGAATGGCTTCTCACATGACAGTCATGATTTTGCTGTTTCCATGGAGGTGCAGAACTTTTACAGTACATTGCAGTGATAAAAGAGCCCAGAGTGAGTAAAAATGTGACAGGATTAATAAACACCAAGAAACTTCTTTATGCTTAAAAGAGATACTTGAACTACATCGTGGTAAACATGCTGTTGTTATGATGAAATTAATGTTGTCAAAATGTGCAATATCCTGAATTTATTGAGGCAATACAGGAAGCTGAGAATTGGTCAAGTGGGTATTAAAAACCAGTATAGAATAAGGGCCTTGTTCTCTCTGCTACTTAGCTCAATTTACGAAAAACAAAACAAAGCATTAATAATCAATAATTCAAAATGTCTTCAATTGCAAGTTTCTCAGTTACATCAAATGTATTACGGTGCTTTCAGCTTTCATTAGGACAAGTTAGATTCATAAACAGCTTTGAATATTTGTCTCATGTCAACCACTTTCTCATCTCTCATGTCTCTTGCTATTACTTCACAAAACAAACAATATCAAAGCCATACCTAAAAAAATTATGCTGCACAAATGGGATAGAGACCTTGAGCTCTAACTACACATCTATAAAGTGTGGCCGAATGCCACGGTCTAGTCCCTGGTCTGACTGGCTCTCGTTACCCAGCATGCCACAGGTTCTTCCGCCCATTCCCCTTGCACAATATCCGCCTGGTTTCGGGATCTGTTCAGTGTCAGGCGTCGCACGCTGACTTCCAACACAAACACGCAGCAGTCACAGTTTGGTTCAGTGGGCGACACTGTAGAGACTTTCCCTTCCACATTAAATGCCACTGACATCACTGAGAGCTTAGCCAGTCCTTCAGCTCACTCCCAAAGGCTGAGACTCACCCTCGGTAATCACCGGGTAGATCCCATGACACAGACGTGCACATACACAGAAAAGTGAACTGGCACTCATTCATTTGGTTTAAACAGGACAATAAAGACACTTACACATGTGTAACAAAACGCACATACAGTCTGCACACAAGACTGAGGGTTTAGTCACACCAGCATTTATGACAGCTAAATTTCACACTGAAATCAATCAGTGAAGAACTTGTTCATTTCAACAGTTACATAACCTTTGAAAAGCCAAACAAACCATAAAATCCTTTATGGAGAAATCTATATGTCACGCAACCCTAAAGTTATACTCTTCACCAAACTTCCATCTGTTTTAGAAGGACATGTTCATCGTTTCCACAGTGCCACACCATGCAGCCAATGACAAAAAAACCCCCATAAACACACAACAAGATTTTGTAGCTCCTCAAAAAGTGGTGCAGTTCTCTCAAAGTCCCATGTTTAAACACCCAACATTACTCAACTGTGCTGACAACAAGGGCAAAATTGTCATATATCTCAACTGATTTAAATAAAAGCTTGAAGTTATGCATAATTTAAGACACAGCTAAGTGTCACACCCTGGTAGCAATGTGTATCTTTCCAGCTCCACCTTCTTGTCCAATTATGTTCACTTCTGGCTCCAAAATAAAAAAAAAAACTAGATGGTGATGACCATAATTTGCAACTTAAGACTTCAATACAGTTGTCCACAAACCATCAGAGTGACTCCATCCACTATTGATGAAGTCCATCTGCCACACACTGACTTATATTAAAGATCACTGACAACAACTTTTTGGACCACAACACATATGAGAGCAGGGACATTTTTAAGTTTATAGGCAACCCTTTGGTCGACATCAATGTAACCTCAATTTACCTCCTCAGTGTGCACAAAAGCAATCGTACTGAGAGGATTCAACTGTGACCCATGTTAGAATAGAAAATAAGAGTCTATACTCACCTGTGACACTTAATGCTCTCCTGTATAGCATGATTTAAGAAGTTTGTCTAATAACAGCAAGCAGACAAAAGAGCATATGACCATATGACTTCTAACGTACGGCACTTGCTGGTTGCAGTCATGTGATTTGGGACGAGGACACCTCGCACATTTGTGATAAGTTTAGGATTCGGCCTTATATTGGAGGCCAGATCTTATATTGGATTTATAAATGATATGAATTTTCCCTGCATGACTGGCAGCAAATTCTGATATGTGTTTCTTTACAGGACCTCTGCAGACTTCCTTCCTCCACACAGCGCACATGCTGGGTCCCCTGAGTGTTCAATGGCAACACATCTGAAATGTTACCCCACTTCACAGAGGAGCCTCTTGCCTCAGCAGAGGTGTGGCAGCTGCCTGTAGTGGTGGCCTCAGACATCACTTCAGGCGAGTGGGGGGAGGTGGCCCTGGAGAGCACCTAGTGGAAAAACAGTAAGCACAGCAGCTACAGTACAGCCATAGTGCAACTACAGGAGTACATCTACAGTGCTGTATGTGGCAGTCTGGGAGTTAACTAACAGCCTCGGGGTCGACTTAAGGGCCCTGACTGCAGGCCAACTCATGGTTTGCATCACACTACATTTCATCTCTCACAGTCAGGTCACAACTGGCCAGCACTGGTCGGCATTTGGGGACTCAGCAATATTTGCATCAGACTACAAATCCCTGCTTCCAACACACCTTTCCTCTCCTTTCTCTGCTCCAGCAGCAGTACACATAACAGTTTGCTTGCTCTCCAGAGGAGGCACATTACAACAACAAGCTGGTGTAAAAATAAATAATGAGAAGACATTTTCATTACTCCTTGTGAGGTCCCATGTTACTCAGTTTTCATGGTTTTGTATTGTTAAAATTCGCTCTGGCTCAGAGAATCGATGGATAAATTTTTAAAGTTCAAGTTTATTAGATATATCTCATATGTAGGCACAATATATTGAATTTCACCGAACTTGTTGTTTTTGGATTTTTGATACATTTATAATGGATGCTTTAATCAGTCATCTTCAAATCAAACCATATCTAGAATTGTTGATGAAGCTTATTTGTTGTTAGTGATGCCATTCTCTTCAGTCATTAAAAGATTATTCCTGCGACAACACCTGTAAGCCAGGTGTGTAGAATAACAACTATACAAGCTTTCGTTAATCATTCTGTTGTAATTAAGTATCAAAATGTACATTCATTTACATAAAAATGTTGCAGCCTTTTAACGAGTGAACCTGCAGTCAAATAATTAATGTTCAGATGAGCGCCGACTCTATGCGAGGAAATGATGTCAGTTTCTGCAGTCGAACAATCCCGAACTAACACATCAACATTTTTACTAAATGATGTTCCTCCCCTCTTCACACAACTCTCTTGCCAATTTGAAGGGAGAGCAGCTCGCGTCAATTATGGATGTGCACTATTGAAATGTTCATGTGATAGAGGGTAATAGTAGAGAACATGTTTTATTACTTAATTGAGTAGAGTTCCAGCAGGCCTTGTAAATGAGGAGTGACAGTAGGCGTTATCGCAGAGCGCCCTGGGTAATTATGTTCGGCTAAGTCTGGCTCGGAGGAGGTGAGACTCTCGCAGTGGTTATAAACAGCAGATTTAGGCGCGCACACATGCACAGGAGCTGTGTTTTTTCCAATGCAAAGAGCTCAGTATGTGTGCAGTGGGAAGAATGTCGTTTATTGCACCGAATGTTTATCAATTCAGACTTCCATCTCGAGGTTGACACTCGCTCAAACAGGTTTGCACGCCACAATTAGCTCATGCAACGACTTTGTAATCAAAAACAAAAACAAGCGTGTTTGAAGCACTCAGTCCTGGTGAGAGGTGTAATCATGTTCAGGGCAATTACACAGGTTTGTTGTTCTCTACAGCCATGTTATGTACCTGTGGGATGCTGATTGACTCAACAATCTAATTAGGTTTCGTTATGTAGGCTCCACAACATGTTACAATTGGCATCGAGGCCTGTATGGTACGCAGGGCAACAAGGTCATATTCTTAAGCATCACGCACGAGTGGCCACCCTCAACATCTCTGTGTGTGTGTGTGTGTGTGTGTGTGTGTGTCTGTTGGTTTCTAACCTGACACCTTTGAGTAACCTAAAAAAAAAAGAAAAGCACCTTTCACAGTAAGACAAAAGTTTCCAAAGATCACACTTAGAAAATGATGATGATACTGCATCACTTTTATGTAAAATATCTTAATTTACATTAAGCATCGTTAAAAGAAAAAATGTCATTTTATATTAAAAAAAACCCCAAACTTTTAATGCTAATATAGCACTATTGTTTCTGAAACAGTTCCTGTAAACATTCATAGATGTAATCATTTAAGAATATACATTACATTTGCTGTCTGACAGCATTTATCAAAAAAGCTTAATAATAATAATAATAATAATAATAATAATAATGGAAGTATTTCTGAAGAGAAAAATAGCAATTATTTCCTTGATTAATTGATCAATTGTAAATAAAGCAGTAAATAAAATAAAAACACAAAAATATCCGTAAGATGACAAATTTAAATGGGTTGTTTTATTGAGCCAATGATCCAGAACCCAAAGAAGTTCATTATTATATGACAAAGAAAAATTACAAATTTCACTGTTGAAGAGACTAAACCTCACATATTGTTGGTATTTTTGCTTGAAAAAAAAAAATTGTCATGGCAACACAGCAGTAAAGCGGTGGGAAAAAAAAAAAAAAAAACCTAACAACACCACAACTTTTCTCCAACAGAAGAAAAAAAAGATTTCACAGATTATCACCTAAATGATGATTTCAGATTGCAGTAAAATAAAAATAAAAAAAAAATTAAACACTCCCAGAAAAGTTTCACATCATCGCGCTGGCTTTATTGAAAATTGCCCTTCTGTGATGTGAAACATTTGACGAATAAGAAAGATAAAGACCTGGAAGATGAACAGTGTATGATGGAGAATCACAGATGTTATGGGGAGGGGAAGGCGCCGGCCGTGTGACACGTTATCTATGAAAATGGATAAAGCGAGAAGAACAGAGGATCAACACAGTGAGGGCAAAGTCTCCATAGACTAATTATTCCTGTGACAAAGTGGAAACTGTGCCACCATTGTCCCCGCTCCACCCAATCACACATGTAGCGAAAACTGAAAAAGAAAGTCTCTCTTCTCTGATATGTTTTTTTTTTCTATATAACCATAGGTGAAAGCAAAGAAGAGCCTCTGATTAAGGCGCCGTATAGTGAAGAGAATCTACGGTGTCGCCCACCTTTGGGGCCCTCCTTAAGTGGCCTTAAATAAGATAATAAGGGCGGTGGGCAGAAAAGAGAGGACTTTGTCTGCTGGCATTAGTGCGATGGCCGTGTTAGTGGTGATATCTTTGAGGGGGGATAGTGTGCCAGTAATGAGACAGGGTTGCCTTCCCTTGCCGGCCTAATTAATCCTACATTTTCATAGCGTATAATCACTGCCCACAGTGCAGTCTTCTACTGGCCAGAGAAGAGAGATGTCGGAGCAGTCTCTATCTGTTGCCCTATCTTTCTCTCTTCCTGCTCTATCTTTCCCTCTCCTCCTTCCTTCCCTGTGCAATTTATTACACTGGTATCCAGAGTGAAGTGAAACCTCCCAGTATGGACCTATCTGTCATCTCTACATTATCAGGAAAACACACTGCCTACCATATTGTGCTACAAGGGGCTCCGGCAAATTACTATTTTTATGGGACATGATAAAGGAAATGCTGCCTTATGTTCAAATATTTTACTGTCTTAGAGGAAATGGGAAGGATTGAGTGTTTTAGATTGCTGTGTGTGTGAGATTGTGCATTTTGATCTGTGTGTTTTTGTGTGCGAGTACTGTTACGGCCGATGGATAACGCAGTGGTCGGTTATGGGCTAATAAAAATGTGCTTCTAAAGGGTTAAAACGCAATAAAGCTTTTAAAAGTACTATGCTGCCAAAAAAGGAATAACTCTATACTTATATAAAAACCGCTGAAAAATAATCTTTTTTCTTCTTTTATCTTCTTTCTTCTTTTTTTTCTCCTTTTTTTTTCTATGCCTTTAAAAAAGAGATGAAAACTTCAAAAAAAATTGTCATTACTTCATAAATTTAGGTAAGAATTCTTCCTTTTTTAATGACATTTAAAAAAATATTTGGACACATTATTCTTATTGACTGGTCTTTTAACTGACTAACAGAAAAGAAATGATCAACATATATGCACCCACAGTGTTTCTAGACTGTCGTGGGAACTCGAAAGCTTGTTCAAACATACATATTCTGTCCTTAAGACACTTAAAGCATCTTTGCATATGCTCTCTTCATAGACAGACGTATGTGACAGGGATTGTTTTCATTTCTGCAATAGCCCTTGGACTGGAAATGCATCAAGGACTGCAGTGTCTCCATGCTCAGCGGCATTGAAGCCATGTTGCAGAACGATCCCCGGGATGATAAAGAGAGGAAAGTGAAAAGTCACATCCTGTCACATCTCATGATCTCCTGGCTGAAATGTGACGCCTGCAGGGCCTTGAGGGTGGCATCCTCCATATACCAACACACCACAACGTAGTGAATGAAGGAGGTGGAGAAACAGACGGGGTGGATGGGAGAGAGGGAGGGAGAGAGAGAGGAGAGAGGGGTGGAGCACAGAGAAAAACAGAGAGGAGGATTTAATGGTAAATAAGCCTGTGTAGAAGCAACTGATCGTGTCCCTCCCCATCTCTCTGAAATCCTACTTTCCTTTCTCTCTCTATATTTCTATCTCTCTCTCTCAATCGCTGTCGGTGTGAGACAGATACCCCAACCTCAAAGTGACAGGCCCTCAAACGACTTGGCGAGGAAACCAAGCATTAATTAAGTCATTGCCGGACTGTAATTTCCTTGAGAAGTGAAAAAATGCACGAGAAAAGGTTACTGAGACCTTTTCTGTGTCAAAATTACCATTCGTCATGAATATTAATGCACCTAATGAAGACAACCTTTGCTTCATCAAGAATGTTCTGGAGCAGGGTGCCACGCTGATAGACTCTCCCTGGCTGTTTTTCTCCTTCAGTCAGGAGGGGAAACTGGCACACACACATACATACACACACACACACACACACACACACACACACACACGCACACAGCTGAGATTTACTCTTGTGAGTCACCAGCATGCATCTTTTTCTTCATGTGTTTCAAATGCAAGGCGCCATATTTGACCAAACATGCTATTTAGGAAAGAAAGCAGTGCAGATCCTGGAGCAATTTTATGAGTCTTATGCCGATATTAGCTAAATAGCTTTCTGCACTTAAATGTTAACCTTATAGAAATTCTTATTGAAGTTTATGTTACTGATTCAGTGTGTGTTTTGGTTATTTGCTTTGAGTCAAAAATGGGTAAAAAAAAATAGCTGGTGGACAAATTCTTCAAGTGTAAGTTAACAAATGTTTTTGTTGGATGCATTTTTTAAGTTACAGTTACAAATGTTTATAATGATGTGTGAAAACTTGTTCTATCTTGGTTGTAACCTTTGGAAAGGGACATTACTGGTGAACTGAATGCTAGTTTAAAGCAGCACATATTTTACACCTGAAGTTCCGTCTGCTCAACGCAAAAAGAACCACTCAGCCTGAGGAGTTATATGCAATGTTTTCTGATCTAGCGGGAGCTTTTCAAAATGTTTGATAAATAACTCTGATGGTGTCATTTAATTAAAGTTGCTATTCAAATACATTATGGGAGCTGAAAAATATTTGATCTATGCTGGGGACCAAATGTCAGAATATCCCAGCTGTTTTGATTTTGATTTTGTTCCTTTAAAATATTGGTCTCTATGAAAAAACCCAGACATTATGGAAGTGCAAAACTAAATTGTTGGAGGGCATCTATGATGCTTATGAGCACACACACAAAAATCTGTTTCCAAATAACACTATATTTGTCTGCATGGATGGATATAATTTTGTTTTCTTATTTGAATGAACTGACCCTGTGTTGGAAAATAAAAAGCAAGTTTTAGTAACACTTTCTATGAGGCATGTCTCTATGGCTCTATAGTAACACATTATGAACACACTAACAATACATTATATGTGGTTATGGTTATGGGAATGGTTATGGTTATGGTTAGGATTAAACCTAACCTCGCTTAAAACTATGATTATACGGCACTATAGGTGCATTACAACATGTTATAAGTATGTTCATAATGCATTATAGATGGATGCTTTATGTAAAGTGTTATTCAAGTTTTTTTTAATAATATTTATTTCAAATGAGAGAACGCTCTGGACCAGGTGAAATATGATTTTTTTTCTTATGCTGTCATTCAATTCAGCAGTGAAGTCGTCCTCAGAGAATTTGCTTACTGCATTACCCCATCTTAAGTAGAAGCAGTGAGCAGCCATGGACCAACTCTAGTTCTACGCCACCGATGTTGTCAAAGGCACAACCAGAGCATCAAGATGTAACCGATGCAAACATAGGAAAACGTGCAACCCACAAAGGAAAGTTTTTGCCAAGGCTGGGACTCCAACCCAAAGCAAATTTAATGTAAATTAGCAAGTGCATTACCATGCTAAAACTAAGATGGTAAACACTACACATGTTTGCATGCTAAAGTTTGCATTTAGTTCACAGCATAAGCTCAAGTTATTCTTTTAAGAGCCAGTCCTACACACAACACGCACTGTAATCGCCACTGCTCAGCAACCATCTTTGCCCTCCTTATTTCTCATTGTCTTTCTCTCCCCCAGACACATACCTCTCATTAATTCAGACCTGTCACACTGACACACACACACACACACACACACACACACACACACACACACGGTATCTCAGCAGAGGGTGACAGCTCAGTGTTGAGTGACAGCAGCTCTGTCTGTCTAATACAGGAAGATCTTCTGCTGCCAACAGTTTTGTAAAGTAACCCTCGACTGTCACTGCGAGAGAGGGAAGGGTCATCTATTCATATGTCGGCTCCTCAAACTGTAAATAGCTTTCAGTGATGTCTTCCCTCATCCATTATTAACTGCTTTTGAATTAATGACAGTCTTTTATTTTGCACACCTAACTCTGCTGTGGTTATTTGGCATTGACTCATCCATCCAGTAGCTCTCCCACCCCTTCCTCTGGTGAGACAGATATGGACATTTATCTCTCACACTAGATACTCCGTGTTTTTGGGAGCTTACTCCTTTTAACTTCAATCCGACTTGTTCTGACTTTTCCCAAAAACTTTCATAAAGGTTCAAATAAAAATGAGAACTTGCACTCAGCTTAGTTCAAATGGGGTGTGTCCAAGTCGACTTTGCTATTAAGACAGTGCATAATCTGGGCTTAAAGTGAGGTGCAAGGCGCAAATGGGCTGGATTTAGTCCCTAGATTAATCATAGGGGTGTTTTGGGTGTAACATGGATGAAACCAATCAGTCGCTGTTTTCGAAATAGTTCACTTATTTACTCACTCACTATTCCCTATATAGTATTTATTATATAGTTAACTATATTAGGAATAACCAAACGAAATTTCGGACACTACATAGAAATTTTCTGAACATAATGCGTCAGTAGATGCGCCAGATATTTGTGCAACGCAAGCAGGCACGCTTGTAAACAAAATAAGCACACAGGAGAACAGAATTAAAATTTATGGGGGTTGTACTGATGTTGCGTGGTAGTTTTTTCAATGTTAAATCCCGAATAAACTGGTGAAATTCCAATGATGTGGATGTTTGTTTTGTCAGCTATGGTCCTGTGTCCTGATCGGTCCTGATCGCGAGCTGTAATAGCCCACAATAACTATAACAGTTCACAAAATTACAAACTAATGGCTAATCTAGCTATCGGTGGCTAAAGCTGTTTGGATGCAATTCCTCTGAGTGTTTTGCTGCTTTTGGCACAACTTTTGCTTCTCCGCACAAACAGAGGTGAAGGCAATGACAGCCATGATGACCTGAAATGGAGGCCTTGGTTAGCTTTACGTTTTCTAACTTATTACTGTGAAACTGTGGTGCATAGCTAAACTGTAGCCATGACAAAACCAGTCTACAAAATCTTTATCTTCAGGAGGAGTCTTCAAACTTGAAACTACGTATCCATCTTAAGAAAAAAAAAAAAAAAAAAAGTTGAAATTTAGCCTTTAATCCAGATGAAAAGTCATACAAACCACATTTGCCTTGTATCATGTAGTGTCACTTTTCAGAACATTTTCAAACATTCAGCAAAAATGTCATTAAAAAGAAGAAAGAAAGAAAGAATGCATTAGATTATTATCCATCTTTGCCTCAAGAGATATTCTTAATAGTCTTGTCTAGAAGGCAGTATTTGACATCAAGTGCCTGACAGTGACATCAAGAGGTAAAATAAACATTAAGGTACAGAGATTACATGATTTTTTTCATGATGGGTAACACAACTCACAACTGTTGATGCTGAAGAAGGCAGCAGGGCTGAAACATTATTAAATGAAAAGCATCAGTCTATGACCAGCATGCAACACTTTTCCCCCTCTATTTTCTGACGTTTGACAGGTGTAACATTAAAAAAAAAGAAAAGCTTCTCAGTAAAAATTTGCAAGCTGAGTCTGATGAACCTGCCAGTATTCTGACAATTTTGAAATTACTATAAAGTTCTGTGGCAGCCAAAGATTTCTTTAAACTGAGATAACTAGTCCTGGGGTGATGACACCACCTTGTTGCGATAAAGCAGCATGACAGCACATGGCATTAAGGCACGTGGCTAAAAACATCACTGAGGGTTTATGGACTGTGGAAGTAGGCTTACTTTTTTCCTTGAAAGATAAACAATATGAAATATTAGCCTACTTAGCCTGACCCCTGACCCAAATAGTCATATCCCAAAAATGTGTCAGTGTGTGCATTTTCCACTGCCAGTAGGCGAATCTAAACAAGCGGATTAGAAATATTGCATGCAATAAATAACTGTGATGTGCTGTCATATAGCCTATACACAGAGAGTAGGGTTATTTAAGCTCATGTTTTACTTTTAGTGCCAACCTTAACATAAGCAAGGTGGAAAACCTATGAAATAGTTGTTAAATGTCAATCATTTAAAACTGTGGTAGGCTAGGCCTTTAACAGTTAGCACAACACTGGTGAGGAAGCAGAGGTGTGCAATTCCTTGATCTCTGCTCTGTTATATATGTACATTCATTTTTGTTGTTGTTGTTTTTTAAAAATTGTTATTTCAAAATGCGAATATACATATGAGTCACATTCATGTACATTCATTGTGTCAAGTGAAAGTAAAGATAGGCTAGTTGAAAAAATACACAGGAAGTTAGGCAAAATTACCTTCACAATGCGATTATCAACTGAGTCTATAAAAATCTTCCCAAGATAGAAACGTTGTATTAGAATAGGCCTGTTTACAATTGTAAATTTTTCAAATTAGCATGCCATTTCATGCGTATCATGTTGAGGAAGTCTTCCCATAAATTCCAATTTGCATTCGCCAATAGGGCTTTTATTTTGAAAGATGTAATCGGATGGGGATGACATTGGCGCTCTCTCCTAGTGCGCACCTTAATCCCTCCAGAATAAAAGCAGATTTTTTTTTTTTTTATCGTACCGTTTCGCATTTAATTGTCATACATACTCCAGGAAAACACCCAAGTGTTAGAAACTTGTGAGATTATTATATTACAGGTCTTTTAACTTTTTTGACACTACTGCAGCCTTTGTTCAAAAGGACGACTTAGCAATTTTTGCTTTTACAGCTGTGGCATAGTCTTTTTCTTTTAAGGCATAGAATAGTCTATAGCCCATGTTTGATTATCGTGCAGTTTATTCCTATAGTATGCCACCATTCAATCTGCTACATGTAAGAAATAAACGGTTACATTAACAAAGTGAATGGACTCTGTAAATAGTTTGTCTGCAGTGCCTCTTGTGGCTATGCGCGAGCACAAACAACAGCAAGCTCAGCGCGAGGATAACCATGACACAGTTAAATAACTCAACTCTTAACAACCCACAACTTCACGGAATGTCGCAGTCCGAAGGTAAGAGGTCTGTTTAAATACCAATAGAGCTAATACAAAATAGGGTCAAAGAAAACTAATCGGCGAAATGTGCTGGCGGGAAAGAAACATGACTTTTACTTTTCATTTCCTGAAGTTTTTATACTGACCATGCGATATGAGACTATCCCGTTAACTAGGCCGATATGTTTCAACGAAGTGTAGGCTGCCATATATTATCTTTTTGTAACTTTTGCAGGGACAAAGTTCTGTTTATTAGAGATCACTTCTGGTATGCAACCTTTTCAGCTTGCAGCTCTGAAGGAAGTTCCAAGATCTCACTCACCTTTTTAGAGCCAAAAAATAGGCTACTCGCATGAAAAAGCATCAACTAAAAGTTCAACACTGCTTTTCTGCTTTTAATATCTGCAAGAAGCCTTTTGAACTACCAACAATGGAAAGTAAATTTTAGGAACATTTCTGAGATGTAATTATTACAAGTTGTCCTCGTTTTAATTAAGTGCAGCTTTGTAACCGGTGATGTCCCGTTAATTTATTCACTTTATAAAGGTTTTTTATGTTTTAGCTGATGGCTTTATTTAGTTTCTCTATAAAGTGATATCAATTTAATGTCCTGCATTTTACAGGCAAGATGAATTTGGAGGAATACTTCCAAAGAATCGGTTTCCATG
>JAPZDX010000024.1:17850765-17866912 GCA_029783625.1 Naso annulatus
GTTGTCTCAAGCAGGATCCGGAAAGCCAAAAAAGTTGCAAATGATGGTGGAAAATCGCCTCATTTTATGTGGAGGGAAGGCACTAAAAGCAGATGAAAGCACGGTGTGTATGGTGAACAGATCAGAGGAAAAATCAACCCAAACACTGCTTTTTAACCAGGTGTTTTATTCCCCTCATATGTCTTTTCTTTACAGATAAATGTTGAGGTTTTTTTTTTTTCTTCTTCGCGTTCACATCCAAATTCACCACACATTCGCTGTAAGAATCAGACCAGTAATGAAATCAATATCCACTGCTGGAGGGGAGTATTATATTTGCAATGTGACCAACTGATAAAACCGGGTCCTGCCAGAGGACCGACAAGGTTGACTTCTAGTGGTTTGGATTTGGACTCCCCCTTTTTTCTCTCGTCTCCCTGCAGCCTTTAAACAAATGTAAATGAGTGACAGGGGTTTCTACCTCTGTGCTAATGAGGCCGAGCCTTTGAAGTTAGGCATTAACAACTGGAGTGAACAAAAGACAGTTACAGAATTTTAAAGAGATTTTTAAATATGATGTGCAAAGCGGGTCGAACAGGAGGGCCAGCCGACGAAGACTTTGAACTCAGCAGGTTTTATCATTTAAAGCGGGGAGCTGCTGGTGATGGTGGTGGTGGTGGAGGAGGATGAGAAGGAGTGTAGGCTGGAGAACATTCAACCGGTGCTCGACTTCTTTCTTTCTCCCTTGCCTCTCTGGCAAAAGCACTTTTCACATGATTTCTTGCCCACACGAGGAAGAAAGGATAGATTTAGATATTGAGCCTCACTTGACTTTTCTGTGTGTGTGTGTGTGTGTGTGTGTGTGTGTGTGTCTGTGTGAGAGAGAGAGTTTTGGTTGTTGTTTTGGCGAAATAGCCCACTAGAAAAGGTCGGCCATGGTGGGAGCAGAATAAACCCAGTTTAGTTTCCACATGTAGATGGAAGCATGAAAACACGACAGTGCTGTGACCCCTCCCTCCCCTCCTTTCTCTCACCATGCACACACACACACACACTAACACACACACACAAGCACACACCATTGATCCATTACACTGTCCACTGAGTGCCATGCACATCATGGGTTGTAATGGTCAATCACAGCTTGGCAGACAGGATGCTTTCCATTCTTCCATGAACATGACAGTCGGTCAGAGATAACACCCTCCACACCACACTCCTAGTAGCAACAAATAACTAACACACACACACACACGCGCACACACACACACACACACTGGGCTAGCGTGATGCTCCATTGGGAGCCGGTACTGACCTGTGGCTTCCTCTCTGTGCTGCTGCTCAGAGAGGAAATTGCTCATGGTGGGACTGTGCATGGAAATCAGGGCTCAGACAATTAAAACAACAATAGCAGACTTGTCTCGACAGGTTTCTTTTTTTTTTCTCTCCTCGTACCTTCATGGAGAATATTAATTGTTATGCAACGTTTATTTCAGCGTTTTAAAACCAAATCCTGCAGAAAATATTCCAAAACACCAGAAATGATAAAGGTTGGAATTACAGAGTTTACAAAATTGCAAAAAAGAGTTGAAGAAATTTTACAGTTTATTTTCCTATCAGCTTAAAAATATGTTTTTTTGTTGTTCTAACAACTGACTTTGTATTTCTTATTTTCTCCAAAGTTTAAAGTTTTCTTACTTTTTTTTTTTAAAGGAATTTCAAGGGCGGATTTTGCAGCTACATAAAGATGATTTAGATTTTGAGCCATAGATTTTTTTTTCTTACAGACATTTTATAAGAGGAATTTCTCAAGTAATATTTGAAGTTTTTGTGTATGAATGTGTTGTTGTTGTTGTTATAATTAACAGAAAATGGCTAAGACACTTGGCATTTTTGTACAGATGCATGTAATTTTAATGACACTTTCAAAAAAATCCATAGTTTTCTGTATTTTTCAGAACGCTTTGCAATCTGAAAAGTAAAGCTAAGAAGCCTTGACAACCTGCACCAGGAAGTGTCTTGAAAGTATAGATATTTGTCGTCTGTCCTGTTTTTTATTTTGTTGTGCACAGATGCATGTTCGTCTGCGTGTTATTGCACTTGGAGCCTCACCTCATCACCAAACCACTCGTTTTAAAGATGAGAAGGAAAAGAGGGAAGACAGGAACAATTAAGAGTCAGGAAGGAGTGACGCCGTCTTTCATCCCAGGCAGGCTTAGATAGGAGGAAGATGAGGAGGAAGAGCAGATAAGATAGTCGCTTTTATTTCTGTGGAGCACATTGGTTAATTATAAGAAAGACTGTGTGTGTGTGTGAGTGTGTGAGTGAGTGTGTGTGTGTGTGTGTGTGCGGGGGGGGTTTAAGGTTGCTTCCCGTTGGCTTCATTAGAGAGAGCCCTAATTATCTGCGGAGCTGATGGATTTGTGACAGGCCCTAACGATTAATGCTGACAAATTCAGTAAGGTGTCAAGTCCGCAGCTGCCTTGATGTAATCAAGTTGATATTATACAGTCCCCATAGCCTCTAGTGCAGCACCAACTCAATTTGCCTGTGCAGGTGACAAATGGACTTTGCTACCTGACTAATCACGTCAGGAGACAATGCCAGTTAATGACCTCAGTAAGCCCACGCCAACCCCACCCCCATCACCACCACCACCGCTCTTATAACCTTGTAATAAGCGAGCCTGACCTGCTCCAGCACACCGCAACCTTGCCCTCTCTTCTCCTTTTATTTTCTGCCGTCTCATTCCTTTGTTTTCATTTCGAATCCTTTCAATTACACAGCTTAATTTCTGTGTCGAGGCTGCTGTGCACCCGCGCAAAAGTTTCCTCTTGTTTTCGGCTGGAATGCGAAGGTGGAAATTCTCCAACTGTTGCGAGAGATTTATGTATTTTTATATTAATGACACAGCTCAGGCCTGTTCTAACCACTTGATATATCAGCACTCCAAAGTAATCCCAGAAAGCGTTTTTAAAATACAGACATTCACTTGAAGTTTTTACACTTTTGCATGTGTTGCAGCCCTGCTAGTAAATCACCACCTCATCATAACACGGTCTAGCCACGACGTACTTTGGCTGAGCGTCCTCCCAACTCAGTGCTGCAGCCGCCTCGCTGTAGGCCTACAGTTTATTCCGAGCAGGAGGATCACGGTGCCCAGGGATTAATGATTTTGCATGCCCGGGGTAGCTAAGATTACACAGCGACCTTTGTGCTCTTAGTCCACGATGCTGTTATGTGATATTCTACCCTCGAAATAATCAGCATGCTGAGATTTTTGTGGCCCCTACCCCTCTGTCTGCACCAGCGTCCTGAGGAGAACAGCCGTGTACAGCCTCCAGGCGTGCTTTTTTTACACTTTTTTTTTTTAAACTAATGTTTCTGCATTTAAATACCTCCCTCCTCCCTGAGAATTAAAGCAGTCCTGTTTTGATGGAAAGATGATTTTTAGCAAAGAACTTGATTTGGCTTACAGGTTGGGGAGCTTATAACTTCTGATGCCCTTAAGACCCCAAATGTTCTGATAATTACAAAGTTTATGTAAGAAATCAGTAAAAAAAAAGTGTGTATGTTTGTGTGTGTGTGTCAAAGAAAGAGAAGGGTAGAGAGACAGAGGCTAACAGACTGTGTGTGTGTGTGTGTGTGTGTGTGTGTGTGTGTGTGTAGCTTAGCACTGTCCGGTGTTAGTTTTCCTGGAATGAATAACTTGAGCGAGTGTAGCAGTAACCACGCCACGTTAGTCATCCTCTTTAGCAGGGCCTGCCTTCAGATCCCCTCTCTGTTCCCCCACAGTAGCACGAAAACAACCTCCAACAGCAGCTCCACATATTTCTCACTTCTGACTGTCATATCCGCTCACTATTCCCCATCAAAACGAGGGATATCAGACAGAGCAGGAACACATATTGATCCATAGCAGCTAGTTTTATTTCCCCCCCTTCAGTTGTGCTGTATGTTTCCTGGGCAATCCCTTTAGCCCTTTTACGTGTGTGTGTGTGTTTGACGGTCGTATTCGGCTGGAGGTTACGCTAATTGGAGCGGTGGTGTCGTTAGCAGGTGGCATCGATCGACCTCGTCGATAGCCACTTTTGCTCCTGCACCATCCTCCGAAACTATTAGTTAAATTTACATCTGGGATTTGAGGCAGTCAAAGGTCAAACATGCTCAGCTCGCTCTTCTAATGCCTCGAGTCACCACAAGTGGCCTTGTGTTAGTGTGTGTGTGTGTGTGTGCCTCAGTGTGTGTGGGGTATTAGTTTCTTAGTTACATGTATTATCCTTGCAGATGCAACCCTTTTGCACTGACAATATACGCCGAAAAACTCTTAAATTCATGTTTCCAATACAGACTTAAGACCAACGTGACATTTTCTTTTTTTTTTTTTTTGGTCGTTGATTATCGGTGAAAAACGAATATAATCAAATGAAAAGTATTAGTGAGGTTTAAGCTGCATGTGTTAAGCTTTTCCTGTTCACATAGATAAGGATATATTTCACTGCATAGCAA
Organism: Naso annulatus; assembly: GCA_029783625.1. Taxonomy (NCBI): domain Eukaryota; kingdom Metazoa; phylum Chordata; class Actinopteri; order Acanthuriformes; family Acanthuridae; genus Naso; species Naso annulatus. The sequence continues at coordinate 17,855,254 of JAPZDX010000024.1, forward strand.
TAATACCCCTCCTGGTCTCTTTCTCTTTCTTTCTCTTTTTGAATCTTTCAGGGGCATTCTCAACAAAAGCTGCCCTCAGGGCGCGCTGCCACCATCACTAGCAATGTGTTGCCCTCGCTGCACTTTAGACACACACTGACACACACACACACACACCATCCACCATAAACACAGACAGTCGGACTGACTGACAGACAGACAGGCAAGCACACACACACCTACACCTAATGCTTAAGTGCAGCCAGCATGTCTCTGTGGGAGGTCATAATGGAGGTGGCTTAGTATGATGGGAAATCATATCATTAAAGCAGCCAGATGTGCTTTGTTGCCTGCCTTGCAGCACATAAAAACAGCAGCAAGTCATGGGATCCAAAAAAGAAAAAAATCCAAGTCTGAGAAAATCAAGTCTGAAACAGATAGAAAGCAGCCCTCTGGGACTGGGCTGACAAGCAGTCTTACTCCTGACTGCCATAGAAAAACAATTTCCCCCCAAATAAAGAATATTTGTTCTCATTTTTCAATGTTGCAGCAGCATAACAAACTCGCTTTTTTAACTTCAGATTGGACTCGAGGCTTTGATAAACGGCATGCTGTTGCTGTTATCAGCTCTTTGTTAAGTGTGCTTAATTACTATGTAATATTTGTGTTGTGCTGAGTAATTACATTTTGTTAAGGCTCCACAGTGTGAATGTAAGGCTTGTGAGCTCATTATTGAAAAAAAACGTTCATGTGTTGTGTTTAGAGATTTATTTTTTCTTCGACATAATTTCCAGACATGAGGAAGATAAGAGGGGAAGCGTTCAAGAGAAGTAGTCGTGCAACATTTAAGGCACAAAAATTGATATCTCAAATTTTCTTAAGTAAAGTATTACGTTTGCCGAGGGTAAATTTGCTCTCTTGATCAGTGCGGTGCCTTCTCAAGAGGCTACGGGAAAGTCTGGTAGAGCCAAATTTAACATGTTACTTCTATCAATAAAAGATGAGCAATTACAGAATATTTTGTCTAATAAGTATTTGAATTCCTCAGCGCAGGGAAAAAAAACATGTAGCTTACCCACTCATTACATCAGTTAGCAGGGGGAGTGAGAGGCAGCTCTTTGATGCCAACAAACAAACAAGACAAACGAGATGGGCCCACTACAGAAGAGCAAAAGCCCTATCCAGGGACACCCAACCCCTTCGCACTCCTCCCTCTCTTCCGTCTCTTCTTCCTCTCTACCTCTCTCTCCCTCCATCTCTCCCTCTCCCTCTCTTTTCACGCACCTCTCATCTCTCCTCTCATTTCTCGGCACCCCCTCTTCCTTTATTTCTCGCTCTCTTCTCCTCCCCAGCACGCTCCTCATCTCACATCCCCCTCTCTTCTGGATTAATACTCGTTCTTTGCTGCTCAAAACGCAAAGAGAGAAGAGAGAGAAGTGCTGGTGGTAGAGGGGGTGGTGGTGGTGGTGGTGGGGTGAGTGAAAAATGGGGATAAATAAATTGTTTTTTTTTTTTCTTTTTTAAACTGCGCTCCGTTTGTTTTTTTGATCACATCTCGTGGTTGCACCGCATCAGACAAAGTTAGGTGGAGATCTTCGGAAGGAATGAAAAGCTGAGAGAGAAACAAACGAGGGAAGAAGTGAAAGAGTTTAACCGATGCTTGATTTTCTTTGGAGCTACATAACCAAGTATTTTGTTAACTCAGCATGGTTTGTTTGCGTAGAGCAACAAACGTTTCTTTTATATGTATTGTCATTGCAATAATTGAATGGAATGGACAGGGATGAGTCGAGGAGTCGCTGACGGCAGTGGGCACCAACGTTAAGTCCAACAGCACCATCAGCGAAGATGGCGTAAATGGGAGCGGGGTCTATGTGGGTGGATGGATTGCAAGGTGAGGGGTTGCAGGATAGGGAGGGTGAGGGAGGGGGGCAGCTTTTAGGACGGGTATTAGAGCTGACAGATGAACGGGACGATGGACAAATTCTCCCGCAACAGCTGTGACTGCCGCCATTATCCTGACAGGTGTCAATTAAGAATTACTGCCCGGCCGGCCGAATGCCCCCTCCCAACTCACACACACGCACACACACTCACACACACGCACACACACACACACGCACGTCCCTCCATCTCTACAATAACCCCCTCCAACCCTCCCACCCCCTGTCCAGCTGTCGGCATGCAAGCGAAATAACACTTTACCCTTGTCAGTGTTGTCACAGGCCCCGCAGCCCCGGTTCTCTTCCCCCTTTGAAACGGCAGCCAGTGGCAGATGCTCGTTGGGCAAAAGCTCGCCGTATTAAGGATCACAGTGATGCGTCTGTAGGTGGGCGGGCGAGGGATTGTCCAGTTTTGTTCATTTTTCACTGCTCAGACTGTGATCTGCTGTTTGGATCTTGCTCTTTTATCAGGTAATGAAACATTACTAGAAAGATGCCGTGACGCGCTCAGAAAAACTGGTTTCACTTCAGTTTGAGACCCCTTTATCAGCTTGTTTCAGCCTCTTAAATAACCCTTGATTATAAAGGTGTAGATCAAAATGCAATATGGTATTTAACTCCATTCTACTGGATAAAAAGCCCCTTCATCACAACCCCGGTGTGTGTTAGTGCTTGTGTGTCTGGCTGCTTTTGTGCACAGTGTGTGGTGTGTTCACCTTTTGCAGAGCAGCGGCTGCAGACTAACTCAGATCCTTGTTCTCTTGATCCTCTCGTACTCACCCTGTTGGCTCATACATGACCGCTTTTATTCCACATCGCAAAGTGGGGAGTCGAGGTCAATGAGTGAGAAAATGAACAGTTGCCATTGCCCATCTCGAAGGCTTCCCTTCCAGTAAACCCGCTGGCTGACAAACACATTTTTGGGTCGACAGGCTTCTGGCTTTCAAGCGGAAAAGGCGAAAATATAAGCATGTGTGTTCTTCATTTGCCGTATTTTCTCAATTTTTAGAGGTTTAAATCAGCGCGGTGGCATGCAGTTTAATTTCCCTTTAATTGTTAAAGTCTAATAGAAAGCATTATGTGTATGAGACTTGGATTCAGTCGGCCAGTGTGGTGACAGTGTGTGTGTGTGCTTGAGCAATAAAGAGGGAGATATAAATTTAGTTACATGCCTTTATTTCTAATTATACATCATATAACTCACCCTTACATTCACATATGTTGTATGAATTTTAAAGTTATTATCTGCTCGTGTGCCACGCTGTTGACGCTGTGTAGTTATTACTTGGCTTCTGTAATAAATGCAGTTTTTTTAGTGCAGGCGCAGAATAAACATGAGAGGCTTCAATAGGTAGAAGGAGGAAGCAAAAACAGCAACGCGAAAAAGCAACATGAGAGCGAGCGCGCAAGGCTCCCAAGGAATACACAGATGGATTTGCATGTTCACTTGGGAGTTACAGTTTTGGATTTCCTCCCTAGAAATCATTTGCCACAGAAAATAACCGAGGAAGATAATATCAGTGTTATTTCGCTACTCCTGCTTTATTTGCATATCTCTTGTTTTAAAATAAGGCAACCCCTCGGAGTGAAATTCGGTTTGTTTTTCGGAGCTTCATTTCTGCATCACCTTTTTTTTATGCCTCAACCTCGCTCCCTCTCTCTCTCTCTCTCTCTGTTTTTATTCTGTCTTCAGGCCTACCTCCTCTCTTCTGTCTCACACTGGCACTAGACTGCTCCTAGCGATTATCAAACCTGAGAATATTTTCCATCCCCATGCAAATCACCCACCATGCTCTCTTATCATTCCCGCTTTGCCCCCTCCCCACACGCTCCCGTCCCACCCACCCCAAACGGTTGTGTGTAATCAAAGTAAACGGCAGCTAAAGCTAAAAGGGAAATGCTCTTTGTGGAGATGGATAGAGGGATTAAATATTAACCGGATGCGGCTGACTTAAGGCAAGTGTTTTACATAGCTGCTCCCGCCGCGGATGCCTTGCATTGATCCCCTCACCCTGGCGCCTTTACTTGTTTGGCTGCCTGCCGTTAATTTTTCACCATCATCTCGCTGGCCGGGCCTTTAGAACTCGCAGGGAGAGCGGGGCCAATGAGCAGCTCACCCAGCCACCGCTGCCCCCGCCTCGCCCCTCCCCGTGCTTTAAACGGGGGCAGGTGAGATGGATGATAGCAATTTGAAATTTTGTTTGTGCGTGTGATCATGGAGATTGTTTTTGGTATTACCATGGTGTAACAATTCCGGTGATTAATTGAGGCGAATGCTCGGCTTGGATCGGAGGAGTTGGTGGAAAAAGGTGGTTGCTGGTTCCCCACCGTCCTTTGCTCTCCACTTGTGAATGTGGTGTTTTTTTCGGCTGACCTTGGAGTCCAACATTGCTGCCTTCTTACACACACACACACACACACACACACACACAACACACTCCCAGGATCCTGCCTCCACACACTGCCCCTCTTGTCATATCACTTCCTTCATTTCCTCATGCCTCCCTCTTCCTCTCCTCCAGCTGTGATTAGAGGAGAAAATCAAACCGCTCAAACCAAACTTTGGGCAAGAAGGAGACTGAACGAAAACAAAATGGCTACAGTGGCTACACTATTCATGTAGATGGACATTAGTGGTAGGAATGCTCCTCCAGTGGCAGCGGCGCTGTGTGTTTTCAATGTGTTTGTTGTCTACAAGTGTATAGCAATATCCTGTGGGTCACAGAGGCAGCTTGTTAACAGGGAGGGGGGCTCATTCCAGTGGTGGCTCAACCCCCCCTCCTCTAACCACACACACACATACACACACATACACACACACACACACAAAACACACAAAACACAGTTGTTGCCCTGGTGCTGTTGACGGCATTGTGAAGGCCTTCTGGCATTTATAAATGCGGTGTCGGTCTTCTTGTGGAGCTCTACCCCGCAGTCCTCAGACATGGCCACCACTCATCACTCAGCCCTAATGATGCCTTGTTTTCCCGTCCCCCCCTCCTCACACACACACACACACACACACCCCACCCCGGCCGGAGTGCACATCTGAAGGGGTCATAGGCAGGTCGTGACCCCTGGGTGGCCCGCAGTCCAGACGATTGCCGCACTCCTTTTGCTAGTTTTTCTCTGCTCAGTTTCTCTCCTCCTCAGCTGACTTTCGGTTCAAACAGATAAGAAGCCTTTTACAGCAGATATCCGTCTTTCGCTGCAGGAAGGTGCACATGGCTGATATTTATAATTCTGCATGGTTTTAATTTGAATCGTTTTCATGCCACCAGAAATTCCAAGTATTTTCTCTGTCAAGCAGAACTACTGCTCTAAGCCAATAAGCCAATAATAGTAATAGCAGTAATAATAATAATAATGCTAAAAAGTGTTGCCGTGTTGTTTAATCCAATCAAAATACTGTATTACTAATCAAATGCGGTTTGAAAAGCCTCACCTTTGACAGTATATCCATCATATTGGACCTATGGGACATCTTGTAATAATTGTAAATACTGGGAAACAAATATAATATGTCCCTCCTCCTTCTTTTTTTTCTTTGTCTCTTGAATCCTCACCAACTTATTCCTCTCTGTGCTGTTTTCCTTTTCCTCTTTTCCCTGTATCTGTCTGTGTCTCTCGCTCTTTTGCTCTCCTATAGTCAAAGTAGCCACGGTCCCCATAGCAACACATAGTGAACTCTTACTCATTAGTGTGTATGCAAGCTGACTGAATGGCCTGAGTCCTGTTCCTCACTCCCGTGATTTCATACCCACACATCCATCACCTCGTCAAGATTTTACCACACTGCACTGAGTAACCGCCAGTGATGATCTTTGGACATTTGCTTGTTCCATTTCAATGTGTTTGTCTTGTGTGTGTGTGTGTGTGTGTGTATGTAAGTGAGATCACATGAAGATTGAGAGGCGACACTAGGAAACGTCCCTCCGTCACGCCTGACTCGCGCTCGGCTGTTTTTTTTTTTTTGGCTGTTAAATCTCCAGAGCGCTGATAACAGGTCAGCCGTTGAGAGAGAACCGAGAGGGAGGAGGGATGTAAAGAGAGAGAGGTGGAGGGGGTAGAGTGAGGAAGTGAAAGAACTGGGATATGATTAGTGAGAGAGAGAGAGAGAGAGAGTAAGAAAGTGTGTATGCATAGAGGAAAAAAAAGGAAAGAGAGAGATTGGTCTTCTTTATGCTGGCTCACCCATTGCGTGGGCGGCGCATGGAGTGGAGAGGTCAATGGGATGCCGTGATAGGCTAATCTGCCAGGAAGGGAGGGTTAGGGCAGGCCTTACGGGAGCAGCTCATTGGCTGGACTCATTTGCCCTGTGAAATAAAATCTCATTGCGTCTTTGTTTTCATTTTTTTCTCATCCTTTGAAGATTGATAGTGCGGGTATTTGCTCTGAAATCTCTTTTCGAGTGTGAATATTTATCTGCCTGCATCTGTACTGTATGTGCCCGTGCTAAGTGTGTGTGTGTGTGTGTGTGTGTGTGTGTGTGTGTGTGGCATACTTTTCTTAGTTCATCCCAGTTCCTGTGGGAGTGTGTGTATGCGCAATGTATCCAGAGCTGTGTGTGCTCGTCCTCCAGTCAGACACATGGATGACAGATGACCCAGTGGGAGACACCAGCCATCCTGCCCAACCGGAATCTTGCCCCCCTCTCCACCTGCCCCCCTCCCCCTCCCGCTTTCCTTAATAAAAAGTGCATACTTTGTTTACTTCCTCGGCTTTTAGCAATAAATCCCGGATCCACATCTGATGTGGCGTTGCCACCTTTTCCTCGGGTTACGGCTTTGTACACGATCATAATAGCTGCGTCACTGCGAGTGTGTGTGTGTGCGTGCGTGTGTGTGTGTGTGTGTGTGTGCTGGAGAACAAACCAGCCGCAACCTGGCTGCATGCATGCCTGTCTATCGCTGTAAAGGGGAACTGGGGCGGTGGAGCAGGGGGGGGACTTACTGGACCAGAGGAAACCTAAATCCTCATATAAAAAGGCCATGCACTCAGCTTGGGCCGAGGAAAGGAGGGAGGGAGAAAGAGGGGAAGAGAGAGGGAGACAGAAACAGGGGGAGAGGGAGAGAGAGAAGGGAAAAAAGTTGATTTACTTTTTCAGCAGAGCCATACATCACAGGGCCTCCCAGCTGCAGTGTCACAAGCTGACAGAATGACATGTGTCATTTATCAAAGGGGCCAGGCGGGGGCCTTGGGAAACGTGCACCACAAAGCCTGAGAGAGTTCATTCCAACGCTCAACCCTCCTCTCTCACTCCTTCCCACCCCCCTGCCGCCCTCCCTTCCTCCCTCATCTCTACTCCCTCGGCCCGCCCCCGCCGTTCACCTCCACCCTCCCCACTCACTTTGCCTGGTGCCAAAAAAAGGGCCCTGTAATGTTTTCTGTCTTCCCTGTACTCACACATAGCGCCTGTGTGTGTGTGTGTTTGTGTGTGTGTGTGTATGCGCAGCTGCCCCGCTGAGAACAGACACTTGCCATACCTTAAAGCCAAAGTCAGTCTAACTTTGAAGAAAATCTGAAAGAATAAATCACATTAAGACAGCATTCAAAACCCTTCAAGCTAACAGTTCAGCAACCTACACAGAAATTTGTTTACAGTCATTCATAAAATTATCACTTGTTGATGATATTAAGGCTTTAGTAAAGTTTCGTGACCGTGATATATTTTTGCAGCAATTTTACTTTGTACTTGAATTGGAGAATTGACATTTTAGTGTGTGTGTGTGTGTGTGTCTTATGCTGCTCCAGGGCGAGTGTTTGTTTGTCTTGCTGAAGCTGATCTGGTTAAAAACAGCCGTTTTCTTTCTGTTTGTTATTATTGTAGCATTATAGAGCTAAGCTGTTAGCAGGTTAACTTCTTCACTATCCCTATTTACTTACTTTATTGTCTTAACTATTTTTTACACATTTTTTTCTCCGAGTAGCCTGGAAACATTATTACATTATAACACACACACACACACACACACACACACTGACACTCTCCATACCTGCTACTGAAGAGTTGTTTGACAGAGAGATTACAGCTTTCCCGGCTGGTCGGGCCCCAGTCGGAGGTCTGTGGGGTCACAGCGCTGAACGCTCGGGGCCGTTTAACAACGCATTACGTTGCAGAACAGCTTGTACATAGAAACGCCTGTTGTAACCGACGTGTCAGTTACAATAGCGAGCCGTGTCAGTTCAGTCATGGCATGCCTATCTACAACTTTTTGTGTTAATGTCTTACATCGCCGCACGCACTCCATTTCCAGCTTCCTCTCATCCATCATCGGCTCACCTTTCATCCCAACCTCTCGTCCACCCCCATCATCAGCCCCTACTAGGGTTAACTCCATCACAGCCACTTCCAGAATCAATAAACTATCTCACCTGGGTGCCCGTCCCTTCCTCCATCGTGGTCAGATTAGACTTTACGAGAGGCTAAAGCTTTAGCGCAGTAATTCGCCTCTTTAGCTGTGTTTGGTTGCAGCAAAGAACGCCATGTTGTTCCTGTTGCCATGTTTCTACACCACTGAGCAATGTTTTATTTTGAGGTACTTAAAAATCTACAGTCATGAATTTATTTGAAAACTAAAGAAATCACGTAACTCCGGAGCAATTCTAGTATTTAGTTGCCATATTTTATCACAGATTTGTCTTCAAAATGGGATAAACAGCCAGGTTTTAGTGTCTATTGTTGTATTAGTGGTTAGGACTTACAGAAATTTAAAAAGACATTTTTTTTTCACTGCATAACAGGTATTGAGAATGCATAAAAAAATGGTATCTCTTGCAAGTGTGTGTCGTCTTTGTAAACTGCATTTGGTCACTTTCTAACAGCAGACTAAACAGAGTATATTTCTATTCCCTGCAGTCGGTGCAGAATCCAGCAAGGTCCTGGCAGATCAGAGAGCTTGAAGAACAGCTGAAAAACTTTGGATGAAATTCTCTGTTTAATTATTAAAAAATCTGACTTGGGGCAGCACAAGGTGGCAAGCAGACAGAGGGAGAGAGAGAGAGAGAGAGAGAGTGAGTGAGTGAGGGAAAAAAGACAAAAGAAGAAGAAGTTGCGGGGGAGTCTTCCTGACAGTGTAATGTTTCCTTGCTTTGTCTGCGGGGGTTAAAAGACGTGGTACATCATTAAGAAGAATATTCAGCGGCCGCGTCACTGAGGGGCGACCCTTCGAACAGGTCATGGATAGTTCACTCTTAAAACCCCAGCCCACTAAAAAATTTCCTGCCCCCCCTCCCTGCTCACACAGCTGTAGGTATGAGTTCAGGGCTGAGGCTTCCAGTCACGCTGTGGCCATTTTGATATCTTTGTTTTCTGTTTTTTCTTCAGCAGTAAAAGTGTTTCATTGATTTTAAGATAAAACCGAGTTTTACTAAAGCATGATAAAACAATTGTATTTGCACAGTTCTGCTCAAGCTCATGGCGATGCTAAATGTTTCTGTGTGTTCAACAGCTTCAGTGTTTATTTGGAGATTAAGAATGAGAAAGGAGATGCAGAAAAACTGCACGCCATCCTTCCTCTCTCTGCTTTGTCTCTTCACCGTCTTCCTCTGTCCTCTCTGCGTATTTTGTCTGTCCATGTGTGAGTGTGTGTCAGCCGACTGAGAAGACATTCCCCCTTTTTCATTTGTCTTCTTTAGCCTCCTTTGTTTTTGCAGCCAGATGTGAGCTGACAGACATCACTCACTGGCTCCCCGACTCCCCTTCTCCCTTCCATTGGCACCCTTGTGTCCTTCCCTCCCTGTACCCCCGACCACTAGGAGGTCAGGCGTGCACCCCACCACCACCCCTCTATCAGCATTACAGAAGATGGATGTGTCTTTAAAGCAGAGATTGATTGTGGATATCAGAGTTATGGCGCCATTCATCACGGCCGATATTATTCAGACGAGCCAGATTGAACAAGGAGGTGGGACTCCTGAGCCCATGGGTGGGTTCTGGAGGGGGGGGGGGGCAACTCAGAGGAAGTTTAATAGATCGAGGATGATAGTGTGTGTCACTGTGTGTGCGTATTAAAATGAATGTGTGTGCTTATGTTCATGTACACGCTTGAACCTTTATAAGTCTTCCTCGCTTGGAAGTTCTGAGATGTGTTTGCGTCTGAGTGTTTCTGGTTTTTATTCTCATCTGTGTGTGTGTGTGTGTGTGTGTGTGTGTGTGTGTTTCTGTCTGCATTGATCTCCGGCGATGTGATCCTCCTTCAGAGTCTGTTCTCATCGGACTCTGATTTACGGCTTCATTAGGATCCCTGCGCTACCTCCCCTTCTTTTTGTCTGCCTGCTTTCGCCAGGTCACTCTCAGAGACACACACTCAGGCGCAGACAACACACACTCTGTCGAGGCAAAGCTGCAACTGAAGGACTTTTCATCCCAACACGTTGTATAGTTTGTTTCTGTTCTGTTTGTCATCTTTATGAATAATCTCTTATTATTCACCAAGGCTCAGCACCTCATTGTGCCCTGAGAGTTGAAGTGCTGTGGCGGTTTTGGAGGTGCTTCCCTACCCCCAGGCAGCCCCACTCGGCTGAAAAGAGCCCTCATTGTGTGTGTCGTCTTTTATGGCGCTGTCTGAAAGAGAGGGATGCACTCCAGTCGGCATTCAAATGCACGTGGTAAAGCAGCCAGCAGAGCAGGACAAACACCACAGGTTGTAAACGCTTTGAAAAGGAGAGTGTGTATGAGAGTGTATAAGGGGGTGTGTGCGTGAGGACGTGTAGATGTGAATGCGAGCGAGTGTGTGTCGGCTCTTGACTGAAAGGTTTTCACTCTCTTTACCTCCACTTTTTTTTCCTCTCCTGATACAGTTTGCCACTTACTTTTCTCCTTTTTTTTCCGTCTTACCTGTCTTCTGTAGTTGCCTGAAATGACTTTCTTGTTCCTCCGTGGAGAAAAGAGCCTCAAAGTTTTTGCTTCCCGTGTTTTTTAAAATCCCCCCACCTCCTCCTGCCATTATCAGAAGTCAAGTCATGCAGAAATGTAAAAAAAAATAAGAAGGTAATCACACTTTGTGCTGGTGCTTTTGTCGTCAGTCCGTGATGGAAATGGGTCTAAATATGAGATTAGAACCTGCCAGTGACTGATGCTATTAGGCAGATATGCCATAGACTTTACTATCTCCCATGAAGGATTAGCGCAAATTATACTGGGAGACAGGCTTGATTTCTCCTCTGCCTGGCTGGATGTGGGCATTTGAGGCACTCTAAGTTGACAGCGTCTGTCTCTGCTTAGTTCTCCGAGACAGGTTGTGTGACAGCTGATGCCAGGCGAGGGCTTAAAAAGTGTGTATATGTGGGTGTCTATTTGTGTGTTGGACGGCGTTTGGTCTGTGAGTGTGAGTGTGTCATTGTGTTTGTGTGTGTGTATGTGTGCGTGTGTGAGTAGGAGAGTTATAAACTGACAGGCGAGTGTGTTTGAATGTGATTGCGCGTCAATGACGTTTTTTTTTTTTTTTTTTTTCAGAATACAGGTTCTCTTTGAGTAGGGTGACAATTGAGGAAGGCTAATTTTAAGCCTGGTGGCTTCCTCTTTAATTCTACACACTCTTATCTAGTGAAATTTTAAATAATTAAACTGTCTGTAAGACTGTCCAGGTGAAGCTGTTTTTGTTGCGATGAATAAGCGAGAAAGCTGTTCACACATCTGACCAGGTGCTGGATTTCACTGCTTAAATCCATTTGTAGGAATACGCTGATAAAAACAAAACCTTGATAACAGAAAACATTAATTTCTTTTTGTATCC
>JAPZDX010000024.1:17975911-17986783 GCA_029783625.1 Naso annulatus
TAAAGCAAAGACTGATCATAAATGTTTCCTTATCGTAGACTGGCCATTCAGGAGCTCTAGGAAGAATTCCTGGCTTTCTTTCAAGCTCACTGATCTGTTGTGTCAGGCCAATGTTAAAAATACTGAAAAAAATGGTAAATTAAACAGAAAACAACACTGGATGACTGAAACCCCTTTAACTAGAAGGGCTAGAAATCCAAACCTACTAGAAGGGCCGTTACTGTATCCAGATTTTTTTTGACTGGGGTACCACGGGGGGGACCTGAATTTTGCAAGGCTGGCATGTGGGATTTGACAATATGTCATTTGACCTAGCATAGTGGCTTAAAGTGCCAGTACGCGTGCGCATTGACATACAAGCATCAAAATAGTATTATTTTACCTTTTTTGTCTCCACAACCCATTTCTACTTAAATTTACCAACGTTACAATGTTTACAATTTGATAATGGTAAATCGACCTACCAGTTACAACACAAAGTGGCACCAAACAAATGGAATAAAAAGTTTCCATCTTTACTTCTTTGAGATGTTGCTCTTTGAAAAAAGATAGGCTGAATACAAATGAAGAAATGGCACATGAAAATATAATTGTGGTAATGCGCCAACAAAATAAAAATGAAGCCTTGCTAACTTGGAAAAAGGACAACACTATAATAAAATAACAATGATTAAAATATTTACTTTCCAAAATTTTGCAAAACTTATAATGTGCTTTTACTGCCTCTCAGGTTTAAGACTGACTTGCACCTCTACTCCTCAAACAGTTCAAGCCAAACAGGCCCACCTCTGACTGGACAGACGGCCAATCGAATAAGATGGCACCTGGGGTGGCCAGTCAGATCGCAGGGGTGACCTATGCCACCCCTGGCCACTCCATGAATTTGACTGCCCAATTTTAAATTCTATTATCTCTCCTGATAAATGCCAAATATAGAGCGCAATGCATTTATGGTTTAAAATGAAAAAACACCTGAAGATATGCCAAGGAGGAAGTGACAACACCCATCGGATCATCAAGATCTGCTCCTGACTGATGCTGGTGAGGTGAGGTCAGCTCTGCTGTGTTGCCATGTAACACCCTGCGTTGAGGTACAAACATTGCCTTTGCAAATGGCACTCACAGCCACTCTAGAAGTTTTACTTTTGACAGATGCAATGATAGTTCCCAAGCAACCAAGATGTCACTGCCACCGCGTGAAAATGTATCAGTTTAACTGTGGCAAAACCCATGCTTTCATTATGACCGCCTGTAGCCGAAGTGGGTAGAAATGATCACATTGTCTTTGCCTTTAGTGCACTTTGTATGAGCAAAATTTTAGATGAAAATACAGACAATGTTAGGAAAAGTCAGGGACCAACGGCACTGTAATTTTTAATTCAACAAAATTATATGACATAAATGTGAAAATAGTCGAAATGACCTTTATGGGCATTCTAATGCTGACTAAATGCTTTAAAACAGATGGTCTGTGTATGCTGTGTGATTGGTGGCATGCGCGTACACATCGACACAATATTCAGCCAGCGCATGGAGTGTGTGTGGCTGAGCAGTGAGAAAAACTGGACATCGCAACAGAAAGAGAGAACAAGAAGAAAAAGGAAAAGGTGGAGCTGAGAAAGAGCGCATTAAAAGGAAAAAAACCGGTGAAGAAAGTGCAAGTAAATGTTGTAGATTTACAGGCAACTTCACAATCAAAGGTCAATTTAAAAAGACAAAAAAAAAAAAAAAAAAAAATCAAATCTACTTTAACTGAGTTGATTCTGCATTTTACAACCTTAACCATGTTGGAAAGCCTAAGCTGGAAAATATGAACCTGTGTACTGTTCATTATCAGATGACAGTATCTCCAGTTACTCTGGCAGAGCATCATGATGACAAACATTAAGTCAAGCCAGAGCTCTGAGGAAATGCTATGAACATATATATTTCTGTTTTCTGTGGAAAAACAGTTGACTCGCTCTTGAAACTGATGACGCTTGATTGACTGTTTTAAGCTAAAAGTACAGCTATAGAAAAATATCAACAAATGCTTCAGATATATACATGATTTGTGCTGAATGAAACTGAATTGATTGAATGAGATTCCCAACTAAATTACCATCTTAGTCCGCCCCCTCTCTGATTATCACAATGAACTCGCTTTTACATCCAGATGCAAAATAAACTAAATGATTTAATGTGAAGATATCAAGGCAACTGTCTGTCGCTGTAATGACAGGAATAAATCATTAAAGAAAAACTCAGGCATGCCAGGATAAATCCGTCAGTTGCTTGTGACAGCTGTGATTGACAGTTCTCAACGGAGATCTTCCCACATGGGAGAAAAATCTGAAAGTGTGCTACTGAGACTCAAGAAGGCAACATGCTGAAATGTCAGCAGGCATCTTTAGAACGTCTTTGAGAAACATGATGAAATATGATGAACTCATCTCATGTTGGACGTGAGGTCAAACTGTGTTAAACGCACCGAAAACTGGCAGCTTATTTCCAAACTGACAAAATGCATGAAATGGCCACGTGAATGCACAAAGTGTTGAGAGCGGATGGCAAGTTTTCTGGCGAAAGTCGGCGTGCACATGGCAAAATCTCAGTGTTACAAGGCGGCAGAACACCTCACATGGCAGTGTCATTCATTTCTTATTTTTAAACACATAGATGACATCAGTGAAGCATCAGGTAATTGCACCGTAATTAATTCAGAGTCCAAGTGGTTCCTTAAAAAGTGTGTTGTGAAAAGTACAATGTGAAGTGTTGTGATGGCTGTCACTGTGCGGTGGGCGAATGCGACAGCTCAAAGTGATGTGAACGTTGAGCGGCTGCTGGGAAAGCGAGTTAAAAGTGAAACAGAGTTGTGTGTGTCACAACTTGACGGGTATTTTTTATATTCCTTTCTCTACCTACTTGGACTTTCTTTTCTTTTTTTTTAAGAAAAGTACTATCTTTTACACTGCATAAAAACAACTTAAGTGTCAAACTGGACTTTTAAGGACAAATAGCTGCATTTACTGTATGCCTTTCCCTTTCGAGCTAATTTAATTTCTTTCTCAAGGGTGGGGAAACTAGCTGCCTCTTCAAACTTTCACAGTATGTAATTTGGTGTAAAACAGTAGCACTTTAGGCGTTCTCCACCAGTGAAATTAAATGGGACCCTGCGGGGTTGTGTTGTAGGGTATTAAGTAATGTTTATTGATGTTTATTCTCCAAGGGAACTGCGTGGAAAAAAAAAAAAATCACTCTTCAGCTTTGATTAATTTCCCCACTTGCTCCACGTAAACGATGAAGCTGAAGCAAAATCGCTCTTTAGCCATGACTAAGAGAGACTACAAGTGGAGCATCTCTCTTTAAAAACCCCTCATGCTGTTTTATGTAAAAAATGGACTGTGACCGTGAGGACTTCTTTGAAAAATGATGGCTGGAAGCCTGCAGCACGATTCATCACCTATGAATTTGAGCAGCCATATGTCTTCTTTTTGCTCCTCGTGGATGGAGATCACATTTAGTTAGACCGTGGCTTCAGTCAGAGCAAATCCAATCTAGTTTTTCTCATTGAAATGGAGGGCAAAAGTCAAACAAACAGAAAGTTTGCATCAAAACATGATAAATTTGTTTAACTTGTGTTTCTTCATGGAGTAACTTCTAAAAGTTAATTAAACCCATGGAAAATGCAGGCAAATTTGTGCATTTTTTTTTGTTTTACAGAATAAGAAAACAGCCTTTATTCACTTTCTTCAGGTCTCGGAAATATCTAAAGTGGAGCCTCTGTTTGTTTCTTCTCTGAATCACCTTTTCCAATTGTTCCTGTGTGTTTCTGCTTGGCTGGCTGCAGGACTGACACCTCTCCCCAGATCCGAGCATGTTCAGTCGCCGTCCCGCTTGCCCCCTGTGCCAGCCTGTCATCTTACTTAACCCATCACTCTCTCACAACACGAGTCCCCACCTGTCACATACACACACACACACACACACACACACACACAAAGAAAGTAACTTCTCCTCTTCACTCAATAATAGAATAAAATCAAAGGCATGCAGAAAACAATGGCAGTGCTGCTATGACACTCTTAAAAAACACATTTTCATCTTTTCTCTTGCTCTTTAAAACAAATCTGTGTTGTAATAAACCTTTGGACTTGCTCAAAATATAAAAGGAATGCACAGATACGGGTCTAGTGCCACTTGTGAGAAAAATATGCCGTAACCTTGCTGCAGATATGTATACCTACCACTCTATACTGCTCCTTGTTTGCCATTTTTGCTAAAGGTCCTATTTGATGTAAGCTATAAGCGGTGATAGACAGTGCTTTACAGTGAATTTAGAGCAGCAGAGAGGTGCTGTTATGCATGATGTGAAGCACAGTTAAAGCCTCTGAGTTGTTCTAAAATCACTGTGAAGCACTGCATTGAGTGGCTTATTGCTTTTTATAAAAGGACATTATTCTAATGTTATTCTTCAGCTGGATAGTCCATGACAGGGTTAGTCTAATTTATTAGACTTCTTATTAAAAAGCAGATTTGCACCTCTGCATTGGTGTGAACCTCCACCAGTACGACTAATGTAATGCAGACTGATGACACATTTTTCATTCTTGTTCTTTTTCTTCTTCTTCCTCTTCTTCTTCTTCTTTTCTTATTGTTGTTGTTGTTGTTTTATTTAGTTAGTTATTTATTTAAATCTGATCTGACCTGAAATTATGGATCCTTGTTATGATGCTCTCAAAGTGAAGGTGGCCCTTCACCCACTCCATTAGACCAAGATGTTGCTGCATGCATTTCTATTGATGTAGAAATGTAGTTGTGCTCAAAGGTGCTCAGTGGTGCTAAAAATATCAGTCAGGACACTAGTCATTAATAAAGACTGTATTATTATTATTATTATTATTATTATTATTATTAAATATTAGTAGTAGTAGTATCATTATTTTAAATTACAAATGATCAAGTGTAAATTCTAGTATCAATCAAAACCTGTAACAATATAATAGTTAAGCAGTTGTAAAGTAAAACTTGTAGGTTTTGATCTTTTGATCTAATAAATTATGACTTTGATGCTTTTACAGTTAGAACTGTGCATTGTGATGGGCTCCTATTAAACCAAAGGAAACCAATTTTTAAACAATTTCTTTTAACGTTTTAGTAAGATTAATACTATTGGCTGGTGACAATGTAATTTACTGATGTCTCATTGCTTAATGGTAATTTGCAAGACTAATGTGAGGAAAATGTTTGTAATGGTTTTGCTCTTCTGTGTTCTGCTTCTGCTTGGGGTCATGGGCTGAATGCTGCTCGTGTTTTTTTGCTTCCTGTTCCTCCTGATTAATTTAATCATTGCATGCAGATCTTATTGTCGTTTGAGCTTCTTACTGTTCAATGTTTATGTCTCTACTGTTTCACCTGTCTGTTCACTGGTTTAAAGGCATCTTAGAATGTCAATTGCATATGTGTAGTCCTTTAAGATAAAGAAAATAAAGAAAATGTAACCTTCATGCCATGAGGCCGCTGAGGTTGTAACCCTGCAGCAGATGCTCCCCCCTAAGTCTCAAACACACCCACACAAAAACACACACCAACCGGAAGGTCTTACAATAAGAGACAGCTGTGGATGTGAGAGGCCAAATCTGCTAATGACCCCCTGTCACATTCATTAGGGAGCCTCATCAGTGTCTGCATGGCTGCACTGATTGTCAGGCAGTTTACCGCCTGTCGCTAACATCTGAAAGCCTCTTACACCTGTGCTGGTGGTTACAGGTGTTTTCATCCTGGGATGTGTTGTTTTACCACGTCTTTTCTTAAATTTGAAAGAAATAAGATGGGACCATTTTCCTCTCTTCTGTGTTTTGGATTTTAACATCGAAGTGACTTTAACAGCTTGCACATAGAAAAGGTTCAATTTTGACCAAAACAATCAAAGAACGGTGGGATTTAAGCATCAAGAGCTTATTTAAACTAACAAGCAACCAACATTTTTGCTACAATTGAACAGAGGTGTAAAAATATTGTTTTATCACATTATCACTCTACACTGCATGCAAGATGGTGCTAGTGCACATTATTAAATAAACGGAGGCGTTCAGTGGCGCTCCAAATTAGGTCCACTGTCTCTCGTGTCGATCATTTATTTGAAGATACACTTTTATAAATTTCTAGTGAATGATTTTAAACATTAACCATTTTCAAATGTTTAAACCAGGCAGTGTTAATGTCAGACAGGGGGCAATGCAAATTCAAACAAGAGAACCAATCAAAAGCATCAGAATAGCATCAAACTTTACTGAACAGCCTTGACTGGAAATGGCAAAAGAGGCGTTGTGCACATCAAAAACATGCAAAGCAACAAAATGATTATTCAAAATTTAACTTTTTACAGAAAATATTCAGATGTAACCCCCTTTGTCATCATTAACATTTTCATAAGTAACTGTAATTTAATTACACATGCTTTCTGAGTAGCTATAACTGATTACAATTACATTTGTAATTAAATTATGTAATTTAATTATCTGTAACTAGTTACTCCCCAACACTGGTGGAAAGTAACCTGTACTACATCACACAGGGTGTTTTTACACCAAATTAGCTCTGGTACAGCAGTTCTGGTCAAGTTTCTTGGAACCTTAGTGCTGTCTAGCAAATCTACTGCCAGTCATGAGAGGAAGCACTATAATCAAATGTACATAATAACAACAGAGGGTGTTGCACGATGCCTGTTGAATTTAAGATGCTCACTTCTGTTCCCATTTCAGGCCAAAGAAAATCTGCTATTTTTGGTTCCAGTTGGGAACCAACTTTTCAGGTCCTGAAGCAGTTTTTTGGTCAAAATTCTCGGAATGGTTAAAATTAAGGGTGTGAACCGAAAAGAACTGGTGCTGTGTTGGGTAGAGGGCCGAGCAGTGAAGCAACCAGTGTAAGAGCAGCTGAGTAACCGCAGTACCAGTCAGACACAAAGCAAACACAACACCCGCAGCAAGTCAAACTTCAGTACATCACACTACAAGAGAACTTCAGTAGCAAACTTTATTCATTTTGCACAGGAAGAGAAAAGTGTTGATGCATTATTTCTAGCAGGAGAGAGTTGCATCAGTCCTCTCAGTTCTGACTGAAGTCAATAAGCGCCATGTTGCCTCATACTGTCCCTTCCCCCGTACCCTCAGCACACTGCATTGTGGGATATCCTGTTGGTTTATCTTTCTCTGCTGCTTGTCTGGTGCTTGTCTGAGCCTTGTCCATGTGATGTTCTGCTCTTTCTCTCTCTGCCCCAAAAGAATGACGGGGCTTTGAAAGGCCTGGCTGTCACGATCCTTCAATAGCAGCCAGCTAATTGCTGACCCTAACAGGCCCAATTAGCACTTACAAGCTTGGCGCAGGGGCCCATGGGAGCCGTCTGCGCAGACATGGGGATGAGAAGCGGCCACCGCTACAGCGTCTTAAGCACAAAGTGAAGCCACATGGCCGCTCTTCTTTCTATCTGCTTCTCTTGGCTTTCTCACCCCTGCTGCCTCTCTCTCCATCTTTCTCCATCTCGTTCCATCTTTCACCCATCCTTTAGTCTCTGTCTGCCCAGCCGGGCTCTTTGCTGAGGCCCTCAGAGCCCTCCTCAGAGAGATCTCTTGAAGTGCAGGGAATCAGAGGCAGAGGAGCGCTCTGGGAAGGCTGGCTGAGCGAGAAAAAGAGGCTGCAGCACTGAGGCTGGTATCACGACAGAAAAAAGCGTGTAATCAGCCCTCTTTTAAAGTGGCTTCTCAAAGAGCATGAGGGCTAATGTGCACAACTTAGACTGATATTTTCGATAAAGCCCCACATTTAGTAACTGGCAAATATATCAGGCCGGCTGTTCCCCTTTGAGTGTGAAATGTGATAAAGACATACATCTCCCCACTGATAAGGGAAATGCGGGGAGGAGCAGAAGTAGTTGGCACACAAAAGAGGTCTGTCAAGACATTGGGAGTTTGGTGATTTTACAAGCCATAATTCTCCTGCTAAAAAGGAAAAAAAAAAACTGCAGAGAGGAAGATGATTAACGTGGGCCGGACTGCTCTTCCCTCATCTATTCTGTTATCTTCATTATTTGGAAGGCATTAAAAGAGGCCAGGGATGGCAGCTTGGGGAGAGGGGCTCAGGAGGTGGGGGAAGTTCTATGTGCTGGGATACTAATTACAGTGTCCACTAATAGCGCCTCAAGTAAACCAGGCCAATGCATCTTGCTTGATGAGAACATGCATCAACCAGCTTAATTGAGAGTAAAATGAGGCAGGCGTGCCACAGGACCTATTAATCAACATTGATGAATGAAAGTGTAATTAGATGTGGAAATACAAAAAAAGGGGGATAGGAAAAGCAATCGGTTAACTTAAAGTTAAGGCTACAGTTGTTAACTAACACGTTGCAATATTGTGCACATTAGGCTTTGTCTTTGCTCTCTCTCTGTACCCAACTTTCTCTTCCTCGTGGAAAAATGTAAAGGGAGGACTGTGTTTGCTGAGGCATCATTTTGATCACGTAGATATTGTGCTTCCCGTGCATGAATAGTGAGTGTTGCTGCCCCTGTAATACAGACTGCACCTGCTGCAGGATACACACTCCAGCCTAATTAGTTTATTCAAAGCACCTCCATCAACTACACTACTTGATGCATCCTTCCCCGCTCTCCTCTCGGCCATGATGATCATTGCTAATATGGTCCACTTGCCGTTCTACTACCGCTGTTACTTCCAGGACTGGATTAAGCAGGTGTGACACCAGACTTTGTCGAACTATCCATATAAATAACGCTCGTCTGTGGCAGTGCACTCGAGGCAAACAACCATCATCGTTTTTAACATGATCATGTCAACACTTTCAAGGGTTACTTAATGTCATGAGACTTGGGATCTGCGTATGATGTAGCGTGACATATTCAGCCTTAATCTGTGTTTATTGTTCATCATATTTATCTTGTGTTGCAGCCTTTTCGCTCCCTGACATTGACATTCATTGCCGGTCCTGTGCAGCCCCATGAGCTATGTGAATAAACACAGCAAACACAACACCCTTGAAACGCCATAATCCCTTTTGTTTTGGTGCAGGCTCTTTTTCGCTGTGTATGCAAGTGGGAAAGCCTCTCTGCCTTTACACACTCACACGCACGCACACACGCACGCACGCACACGTGCATGCATACACACGGAGAGATACAAACAAACTCGCAGGCACAGACGCACACACACACACACACTTTCCTCTCTCTGCTCACTTTCCCTTTCAAAAGCTCTTATCTATTTATAGACTTTGATATGTAAACCTATGAAATCTTACCTCAGGCAAGACAATCAGGCCTGTTCTTCTTCAATCCGCTGGAATCAAAAGACAGAAAGGGGAACAAAAAAACAGATGAGAAAAGCGAAACACAAAAGAGACACAATGTAAGAAGAGAGAGGCAGAGGCCTGCTTATACTATGGGGTTGATAATTACAGCCAAAGACAAGGCAGATTAGGACAACGTTTTCACCAAATGCTTCCTGAAGAGGAGACTGACAGAGGAGGCGATGTGTTTTATTTTTGAACCAAACGCTCACATTGCCTCCCATCGCTTTGCATTAAAAGAGCAGGACGGTGCAGCTCTGCTGGTGGAGGAGGAAAGGAGGCCGGCGATCTGTCATGGGACGGTGCACCCAATATCTGAGATGTGCCGTAATGAAGTGGACATTGGGGGAAATAAACGCGTCAGATTTACCAAATTTGGTGAGCGGCAAGTCTAACGCAGCATAGCAGCACGGGGCATGAGAGGTCAGCTCCATTTTCTTCTGCACCCACTGACATCATCTAAAATGGCCTGGCTGAAATTAGCCTAACCCCCGGAATGACATATCTCTCCGCATAAGCCATGTGGACGCGACGAGCGGCTGAACGTGAAATCCAAATCAACACATTGTTTTTGCAATGTCAGAAGCAGCCAGGGAATGACCATCACTCTCTGGCTCGGGGATATTTGTTGTCAAAACGGTAGCTCTGCAAACTGTTTGAAATAATCTAATCCAGCGAATCTTGACTCGTCAGGGTCATTATGCAGGCTTGACCTCGTTCTGTAGGGATGGATCTCGGCACAGTGAAGGGGAAGTGCAGGCGGACAGGGGCTGTCTG
Organism: Naso annulatus; assembly: GCA_029783625.1. NCBI lineage: Eukaryota > Metazoa > Chordata > Actinopteri > Acanthuriformes > Acanthuridae > Naso > Naso annulatus. The sequence continues at coordinate 17,986,028 of JAPZDX010000024.1, forward strand.
CAGGAACACGTGGAACTTCCTCCGTCAATAAGTGTGACGCATGTTGGCTTCAGAGACGGGTGGCTGCCTGGTGGAAGAAGCACGACACCCGTTGACTTTCGAGGCCTTTGTGCCGCCGGCACCAAACAAGACAACACAAATACAGTCAATTAGAGCAAGCGAAAAATACACATTGTAGGGCTTAAGAGCACTGAACTGCTCTGTGGACAGAGAGGCCCTGCCTAAAGCACAGAAAGTGTCTTGTTGACCAGTTATAGTTAACACAAGATATAACATATGGATACCCTATGAAGCATTTATTGATTTTCACCTATGATTACATGGCCCCAAAATAACCGTGAATACATTCGCAATACTGCTTAGTGTTGCATATTTACAAGGTCCTCACACAGAAAATGTTGTATTTTCAGGAAACTGCAGTTGTGAAAAGCAACTAAGTACGTTAGCATAAGTACAGCCCAAGTACACATTTTTGATATATATACCTTAGTTAAGTATTTACTTACTTCATAGTTTTATTTCGCTTCACTTAGAGTAAAACTACAGTTTTATTATTTTTTTCTTTTATGTACAATACAACTTAAATATGATCAATGTATCATTCTGTAGATTAGTACTGCCTGAATGTTAATGCTAAAACAACAACAACAACAATAATAATAATAATATACACGATATATGAGGTGGGCATAAATATTATTGTTTATCGATACTTTTAATTAAGCAACATTCAAAGGTATTTTACTGTTCTACTGT
>JAPZDX010000024.1:18005258-18016151 GCA_029783625.1 Naso annulatus
CAGCTTTTTAAAGAAATGAACCAATGACAATCCAATTTACAGCATGTTTACTTTGCGTGTCATAAAACAGCTCCCCGTTTACATTTGTTCGCTAATTTACTGCTCTGCGTGGAGTGAATCCCCCACATGCTACTTCTCCAAATATTTTGGTCCAAATGTGATTTTGTTTGATAGAATGACAATAACTGGTATTAAAGGCAGGCAGATGATTCCCAGACGTCTGGGGTGCTCTGACATTTACTCGAAACACAATTAAACCCCAGAGTTATGGCTTCTTTAGGGTTCCACGCTTTCCCTTTGATCCCACAGTGCCCCCGTCTCCTGTCATGGATTATAGGGCCAAACGGGCTATTTGGGGAAAGGCCAGTCAGGTCCAAATGGGGCTGGTGCAGGAACACAGGCTCCACTGGCCTCAGGGAGAATTTCAATATGACTGCAACAAATCTAAGCGTTGAACTGGCTGCCCTCCAGTTTGGCTCCAACCCGGCTGATACTCAGTGTCATTCTTTGAAATAATGTTGAAAATAACACAATGAACCAGCCGCAATGGATCTAATGATGACCTACGAGGAGCCATTTCTAAATGAAACTTCACCTAAAGTTGGAACTCTGTTTTGGCTTCGGACAAGCGTCGTCCTGTCCATTATGATGGTTGCTGTGATCCGGCCCTGGCCTGATTCCCATCACCACGAACTTCCATCAAGTCCAGGATGCTGTCTGTGCTCCTCATTGATTTGGCTTAGAGTTCCTACCTCTCTGGAGAAATACCCCCTGCTCAGGAGGATTTACTATTGATCCCCACTTCCCTCGGGGTGATATACCTTCATACACACACACACACACACACTTTTAGTCTCAAGCTTACCGACAAGGTGTGCTCCACTGATATACAGAGATTATTATGACAGAACAGATAGACCTGGGAGAAAAGTTTCCTTCTGAGAGGCTACTTGCAGTGAGCTGACCCCTCATTCAACTAAGAGTGAGACACCTTAATTTAGATTCTGTATGTGCTGATCGATGAGTCTTTATGTTGCACTGCCCTTTACAGTAGTGTACTACCAAGCTCTTTATTACTTTAATGCCTTTCCAGTGATGTCATCCTGAGGTCATGCTCAGACACAGGGACTGTCGGTGAGGTTTTGATTGGCAGAGGCACCGTTGAGGCTCAGCCAATGGCAGCCCCGTGTGGCAACCTGGTTGTCATGAGAATGGGTAAGAAGGGGAGGGGCTTCGTTAGCTCCTCAGCCATGCAATGGAATCAATATCAAGCCCCCGAGGCATCACTGTGTTCCCTCAACCAGCCAGCAGAGAGGGGAAGACAGCCGTGCTCACACTCACTCCACAGCTCCAATACTACAGCTCACAGCCGCTAAATGAGTGGGAGAGAGGGAGAGGGGCTGAGGTGGAGGGGGTCTGAGAAGAGAAGACAGAGCAGTCAAACATTTCAGGGCCCGCCATTCCAGAGTAATGAAGCATAGCAAGAGAATATACCTCTGCAACATTTGATAAAGATGGGCTGACACACCAGTCCAAATAGGTTCCTCTGTACGCAGGCACATGTCTATCCATCACCGGTCCGCATTACAGACTGGAAGAAAGGGAAGGAAGGGGGAGGGCAGTAAAGGGGAGGGGTGAAAATATACAGCAAAAGGAGTGTAGAAATTGACTGACAGTGAGAGAAGAGGTGGGGAGGCAAGTGTGGATGGAAGGAGGTAGAGTGAGAGGGAAGGGAGAGAAAGAGGGAGTTGGTGTATCCTTGGCAGCTGGTGGATCCTATCAAGGCCGATTGGTTGGTGAATGAGGCTCGGGAGGCCCGTGTCCTTGTACCCATGCACCGGTTTGTTTTCTGCTCACTCCCTCACTCCACTCCTGCAGTGAAAGACAATAAAGAAGCAAATGAGTAAATGTTGCACATTTTACGTCCTCATCATCCCTGCACTCTGTCTCTCCATCTGTTACTCCCTCACCAGCACCATAAAAAGACGACAGGACCAGCAAAGAAGGAAAAAAAAAAAAAAGACAGGCAACATTTATGTTGCGTGCCAGCAGTCAAATGTTGTAAGAGTTGTAATCAAGTTAACCTTTGAACCTTTGAATTCCTGTCATTGCCTGCCATACTGCTGAGAGGGTAAAAACTCCTCTGTCATAGACGTCAGGCCTAATAGATCAGCAAACAACTGCTCTTTAAAAAATGTTTTTGATGATAGGATACATCAACAAGTGTAAGTCTGACCATGTTCAAACAATAAAGCAATGTGAAACTTCTTTAATATGGGAATAAGACAGGCATTGAGGAATTCACTAATAATTCTTGATCTTAAACTGGCTTATCTGTATAGATGCTCGTGATCAAACAGGTAATTACATATCGCAGATTTGCACTCCTCAATTGTTGCTACTGGATGTTTGTTTTTTTCCCCAAAATTGCTGCGTGTTTAGATAAAATACAAGGGGAAATGTAGAAGTGCCAAAAATGCACCTCTACATTAATGCAAAGTTGTGATGAAATATAAAAATTCACCTACTGTGATTCTGTGATGAGTTCAGTTCAGTCTGAACTTAACAGACACACATACCAACACTCCAAGTCAGTGTGGTTGTTGCTAGCTAGCTGTCTGTGCAGTTGCTACATTGGTTGTTTAGAGTCAATAAACACAGACTTTACAACCAGTCCAGGTTTGTGTTACGTTATGCTAATCCAAATGATTAAATAAAAAAAATGTGTATTAATATTTAACAAGACTTTCAGCGGAGTTACAGCAGGCATATGAAAACAGCAAGAGTCTCTAAATTCGGACTTCGAGCAGGTAAACTCACAGAAGTGTCTCAAACTGGGAATCCAACAAACAAAGAAACTGGCAAACTCACTCACATGAAGTAATGCAAAAATAAACGTGACAGCCTTTCAGAGAGTCCAATACACAGGGAACAGGTAACGCACACAATGGCATTGAGGCAGGAAAACACCACACAACCAAAAGAGCAGGCAAACAGTAATCATAGGGACAAAAGCTTACTCACAGTCTGAGACAGAAAGCTGAGGCTTTACCAGGGAATCAATGGTCAGAGTGAGTCAAAAGCAGGCAGAGTCAGCAACAGGTATATCAGTAGGTGTGAGAGAGTCTAGCAAAGACTAAATGAGCAAAGGAGGCTAAAATAGTTGCAGAGTCAATGAACAACAGGTGTGAGCAGGTTAACCTAATTAGAACTTGAGCAGAGTTGCAGGTGTGTGTGATTGTCCTGACTGGGGGATGCAGTCGTGACATTTTTATGTCACATTAAAACTTTTCATCTGGTGTGTCACTCAATAATTGAATTTTTCAAAATTAGGGTTAGCATGGAGTATGTTTAAAACAGCAAAATTCAGATGCTACATAGCTTAAACGTACTACATACTCAATTTGACATCAATACATTAGTATGATGTTTCAAACACAATCGTTGTTAGTTGATTAATGCTAGCATGCTAACATACTCACACAGTGGCAATGCTGACATGCTGAAATTTAGCCGGTTATTATGTTCCTCATCTTATGTAGTTTAGTGTATTAGCATGATAGCACTGGCTAATCAGCACTAACGACCACAACTAACTAAATCTTATTAGTTTTATTTTTAGTTTAGTTGTAAAGATTGTTGTTAGCCTGGTTTTCACCCAGGCAGTGTTCAATTCCTGTGGGAAAAAAATCATGTCACCCAACTTTCTGAATATTTCTGATTCTAAATGATTTTTTCATTGATAATTGCACTGGATGAAAAGAAGGTGATCACCAAAGTAATTAGTATTCATATTAAATATTTATTAAAAAATAAAAAAGACAAGTGTACAGTGACACAAGAGGAGAGCAGAGGATCACCAAAACCAGAAGAATTCATCCTCTGAGTAACGTAAAATGTCTGTAGTGTTGGTAGGACAGACGATGGTTCTCATTAAACTTTGTACATCCTCTGCACAAAATTTCATGGAAATCTGTACAACTTCTTTTGTCTGGACCAATAAAGTGCGGATTCAGCTAACTGACCAATGTTGCCATCCTACAACAGTGTTAACATGGCGTAAAAGAAGAAAAAGAAAAGAAAAAATGCCCCGTGTGGGCAGTAAATGGAAGGAAATGCTGAGAAAGCCAGTCCCTGCTTTACTCAAACGGCAGTGAACTGTGACCCACCTGAAAGAGTTAAAACATCAGCTAAAACGTTGATCAAACTTATGTTCCCACAAATGAGTGTCAGAACATTTTCACTTCACCCCCATTCTGTTGTGTCAGAGTTATTGACACAAATAACAACCCCATGTTTTGGGGTTGTCGTTTTTTTACAGCAGTGACAATAAAGTTGAGCAGTGTGTGTGCTGTGGAAATTTTATATTTAGCTTGGCAAAAAATGTGTTTTATTCAGAAAATGGGCTGCAGTTCCACTCACCTGCTTGTAGCACTGTCTTCCATCATTGCACAGTTGTAAATATAGAATTTTGAAAGCAACAAATCTCAACACCTGGCCGAATAATTGTTGACTCAGGTGATATTGATCAAGGCCAAAACAAGCATGCTGACATGTCATCATTTTGTGCTTTTAGACAGTAAAAAACATTGTGTTCCTTTCAGTGGATTCATTATTTTTAGAGAACCTGTGTTACTTGGCACCATAAACAGCAAGACAGAAAGAGAGAGGAGAGACAAATACAACAAATAAGTCTTGCCATAACATAACGCAACATGGCTCTGCGTCATCCCCAGGAGGTTGTATACGGAGGCCCGCTGCCTGCTGGCCGGCCAGGTACACTGCTTTGCTCTCAAGTCTTGGGTGATTAATGAAATCTTAACGGCAGGCCAGACACAAATATTCATCACCTGGCTGCCCCTATTGTAATGCATGTAGAGAAGCTGGAGCGTGACAGAGGAGAGGAGAGACGAGAGACGGCCCAGAGACAAAACACAACATGGGGCACAGGGATTATTACCAGGCCCACGGAAACAACGCTTTTTGTTCTGCTCAACAAAATGGAGGCATGTGATTTATGGACAGCCAGCATCTGTTTGGAGCAAGGGGAGACACAGATTCATGTCTGCTATTATGGGCTGTCCATGTTACCGGGGTGAGAATTTGAAAAAAAGGGGGGGTTGGTTGCAGCCGTTAAGAGCAAGACCTTCTGGGAAAGTACACTGTCAGTTCCTCGTCGTACTGTGAATCTGCGACATTGTAGCGTGTGGGTGTGGTATTGTGTTACACTGTATATCACAAACAGATGTAGGCCTACGAGCCGCCCGGGGGTGGTTTTTGGAAAGAGTCAAGTGTTTGGTGGGTGGGACTGAGAGCTAGACGTACACACACACAAAAAGTTTGATACACCAACTGATAATGTGTTACCACTCAGAGCACGAGGGAGGATGAAATCTATTGTATCATCATTCCTCGCAATAAATACGGCTTTGTGCGCAAGACTGATATGATCATTTTGATTTATGACACGCATGCAAGACTTCCAGGAATCCCTGAGACTGTGTGTGCACAGGATTTTGTGCATGTCTGTGTATTTTAGTGTGTTTGAGAGGAGCAGAGGCAGAGGGACAAAGAGACATACATAAATACAGAGAGAGGGAATGAAATAGCCATGCAGCAGAAGTGAGACAGAGTGCAGTAGACAGTGAGAGAGATTGTGTGTCGGTGTGTGCAGTGTAGCATTGACTCCTGCATGCTCCCAGTGATAGATAGTGTCAGGTTAGGCTGCTCAGTGGCAGGTCTCACACTGTCAATGCTACAGTATGGCTGTGGGGAGAGCAGGGGCCTGAAATGTTTTAACACCCATCGCTGATCCCTGTCAACATACACACTAACACACATGACATCAGGGGGCGCCGGCTCATACACATCGCGTCTATGCGCACCTGAGTGTGTGTTTCCATGAGTACACGACCCTCGCATGCTCCCGTGTCTGTGCGAGTGCGTGTAACAGTGCACACTTCACGTTCTTTTGTGCATGGCATCGTCTTGTCTCCTCCCTGCAAAAAAAAAAACAAAAAAAAAAAACTTAACCTCTCTGAATCACAGACTTGGAAAACAATTATACCATCCCAGTTTTTTTGTTTTGTAAGGATCTTTTCTTTTTTTATTTTTTTCCTCCAGGCAGCAACAGAGAGAAAAAAGGCCCTCATTGTTCCATTGTTCACATTGTGTCATTCTTTGCCTTGGAACAGCGATTGTTTGCTGCACAGTTAGGAAAACAATGGTGTTCACATAAAAATGAGCCACTTAGCTCTCACACTAAATTGCAAATTGCAAAGCACTGCAGAGGAGAGTCAGCCTTTCCAAATTCGCTTATTCACATTTTCCGCTCCTTACCAGCCCTATAAAACCAGCCTCTTCTGCTGAGGTGGACAGAAACGATGACAGCCGTAGTGTACACTCTATCTGTATCCTGTGTTTTGATAGAGTAATATAAGATATATTCAGTTATACGTAAGGAGTTCAATTATCATTGGCAATAATCGTTTGGAATTTAAGTCAATAGCCTGTTGCAAAAAGTATCCAACAGCAAAATATTGCATTAAGCACAAATGCAGCACACTTCATGAAGTGTTAGGAGGGAAGTTTAACATGAATCAGTTCTGTTTCAGTGAGACTCCAATGCTCTTTTTTTACTGCAATAAGTCAATATTTTCCCCTGCCTGCATTGCAAAAGGTGGCATGTTGCACCACTGCAGCTTTAAATCTGAAAAGTGGCCGTGAGGCTCTCCTGGTGACAAGTGACTGGAAAGTATTGTGTCATCTGTAAAGAAGGAAAAAAATGGTGCACAGTAGTGAGTGATTTTTCCAGGCGCTGTTAAAAAATAGTTTTGCATGGGTGCTTTTGCTCTCCTGTTAGTAAAACACGTCTTGGAGCCCTCCTGCTGCCGTGACCAGGAATGAAGTACTCTCCTGGGCCAGACAAAATCAATTCCTCACTCGGGCAAATTTCCTCCTTCCCTACTTTTTTTTTTTTGTAAGCCCAGCTATTTGTTTTTAATGCTGGCATAGACTTATGGCTCAGGGAAGGCAGTTATGCCAAACGGAATAAAGTGCACCCCCTGACAAACATTCAGAACGCCATTGAACTTTCATTCATTTTTGGTGGTGTCACCCTCAACTTTCCAAGGCTTTGTTATGAAGAAGTGGTGCTGTGAATTCCACAGTTCCTCAAATGCAGCATGCCTTTTTTTTTAAGCATCGCACATCCGTCTCTGTCTCTCCAAAGCCAGCATTTATCATTGAGATCAGTTTATTTGAATGATCCCCTGGATGAATTACCTAAGCCGCTACATGCACAGCATTTACAAGAGATAGAGGTTTTTTTCCTGTGGGAAATCAGAGTCACTGACTCAGTACCCAACATCCCCATTAAATCAAGTATAATCCTCTGTTTACCGCCTAAACCACAAGTACAACACTTGTGTCATTAATTGATGTTGCTCAGTCAGACATAAGGCACATGCTGCAGAAGATGTTTCTCTCTGGCAAGAACTGATTCATTCAAGTGACTTTTAAACCAAATTTAACTGCTTTTCTCACTCCTCTCTGTATTTCTATAGATCGATTCAATGACTGGCACATGATTATGAAATGATTTGCATGTCCTCTCATCAAGTTGTATACAAGACATTCCTATTCTAAAACGATCTCACATGCCAATTTATAAGCTATAGATTTGAAATATGGACGAACACATTGGTACAAGAGGAAGGCTTTTGTACAAAGCACAATTGCCTTTTTGATGACATAAAAATCCCCCTGTGAGCAATCATCTTTGTGTATTTGGCCAGAAACGGGTTCACACGCTTTTTCAGCTCCTCCTCCTCTCTCTCTGCGTCGACCCGGGGTGATTTCCATGAGAATCAACGTGGCGATTAATCACAGTGTTCCTCCACTCCCAGATGTCATTCAGAGCCTTTTAAAGACATCAGCGCTCTGTGATGTTTATGGGAGGAGAGAGATATGAGCTTGGCAGCCCAGCCCCGAGACCCTTGTGCAATCTCCCTGTGGGACACTCACACAGTCAGTCAGCTACTACTGTCCTGGATCGTCCCAAACAGCCAAACTTCCTCCTCCAGAGACAGAAATAATCGAAACCAGAGGCAAGCGACAGCTGTGCTCAATTTCTGATTGAGATTCCTGTTTATAAAGTTGTCCTCAACTCACACCTTCCCATTTCTAAAAATTTCATTTTTGTACCGTTGCAACAGCTGATAATGTGTTTATGATTTTAAAAAAAAAAAAAAAAAGCTTTTTTTGATTAAAAACAATTTTCCAGTCATCGTTTGATTCATCAGAAACAAAATGTTGACCAACTTGACCAATCAATTTGTTTAAATCATGTTTTTAAGATAAAGCGTGCATTTTTATGGCACATTGTTGCCCCGCATAAAGTAAAAATAAATATAATCATTTTTGTTTGATGCATTTTCAGAAGACCCAAATCTTCCAAAAGGTAAGGTATCCCAAAACCTTAATTTAAGCAAACAATAGGTGAATTCTGCCAGTAGAGGTCTCTTTACCTTATGATGGCGTGGCGAGGTAGTGTGGAATCATGGGATTTGTTCATTTCATTTTTAGACAATCACAGTTGTAGATGGGAATCTATCGGACCGACTCAGGCAGAAATGTTCACAGGTGATCGAGGTAAATTACTAAAGTTTTAGTCACCTTACATATATTGATATTTGCTGTCCTCCTTTGTCTCTCTCTGACTGTTATCATGCCGTTAAGTTGGTAACTGGCAACAAAAATAAAATGTTACTTCAAATTTCTAAAGATTTCTTTGAGTTTAAACATTGTTGGAAATATTAAAGATAATAGCTTCACAACTCAACAAAATATATAAACTTGTTTTCAGGCATTTAACAAATTGAGAAACAACAATTCAAATTTATAATAAATACTTTGGTGTCAGTCTAGTTCACCAAGTAGTCTCTGCTTATAATGTGAAAAAAGTTTCTCTCTGCTTCATAACCAGCTGCAGGCTCTGCTACTTTCTCCCTGTTTTATAAAGTGAAGACACGGCTGCATCCACATGAAATAAAGGCAGAATGAGGACAACACAATCAAGCGAAGGGAAATTCCCCTACATGAACTGAGCTAAAAGCTTAAGAATCCCGAGCTCTAACAGGTCCCTGATAATGAAAGGGAAAGCACAGGCTTCAAGTGACGTCTGAGTGAAAGCGGTGGGTGGAGGGGTTAGCTCAGTTTAAAGACTCTAGTGAAGTCAAAGACGTGTTAATAAACAGTTATGGAGAGCAAAGGGGGTGCGGGTGCTTGGGGGTCGTGAGGATGGAAGGAAGCAAGAAGGGTGAAGGGGTAGGGGAGACCAAGAAGGGGGTGGGTGCTGGATGGGGTGGGGGGTCATGATCATGGTAGTCAAACTGCTGTTTCCTCCTGGGGAGAAGAAAGGAGTTAATGACACCCTAGAGCTTCCCACCCCCACCCGCCGCTCCTCCCTCTCCTTTATGGAGGGTGAGCGACACACACAGCCCTTTCGGAGGTGAGGAGGCCAGGGAGACAGCCATGCCGTCCCACCGCCCCGCTAGCAGGAGGCTCTAACAAAAAGGAAGGAGGAGGAGGAGGCGCGATAACTGTGATTATTATTACTAAATATAATATGAAACAGTCAGTGCGGGGGCACGGGGAAAGGGATCCACCCATCCGCCCACATGCTCACTGTTGAAAACTCTGTTGGAGATGCAGGGACAGGTTTAAAGACAGCGCCTTTTCAATGCCAGGGGGAAGGGAGGGGTTAATGAGGGGCTTGGTGAGGGAGCTTATGGCAGGGAGAGGAGAGAGGGGTAGCAGGGAGGGATGGCTCCATGCCATGGTGTCAGCGGTAGAGACAGCGAAAGCAGACCTGGAGACAAAGCTGAGACAAGGCGACAGTGAGCAAGTCTTTTCCCCCCACAAATGAGGGACAATCAGTAACAAACATGTCACCGTGTTTTGAGCTGTAATTGTGGCTTCCTCTATGGGCCAGGAAGTGTAATTTTTGAAAAGATGAGATGCATCGTTTCTCCAAGTTTTATCAAGATGGGACGTGGTGTTGTCTGAGGAATCACATGTGATGGAGAGATGAACAAAGTGGCTTTGCCTGCCATGCCATTTTGAAAATACCAGAATGTAGTCAATGTGTGACAATGTTTTTTTTTTACCTTTTCTCCTGTCTGTGATTTATCAGTTCCCCACGTTTCATGGAAAGTGGAACAGTGGTGACAAACCAGTGAACAAACAAATAAAGTGACACAAAGCCTCTCTTTGATTCAGGGATAAAAGAATAAGTTAACCTGATTTTTGCTTCTTTCCGCAATAAAACACAGCAGAGGACAGCTACAGGAGAGCTGTTGACCAGTGGAAAGTCAAGTTGAGACAACAGCGGTGCAAGTCAAGGTCATAGGAAATCAAGGGAAAGGCGGCAGTTAAGTGCTGATGTGCTGTGGCAGCAGCCCTGAGCGAAGGGGCACTAAGTACGGGACGGTCCAGGCTAGAGTCCCAGGGCTATAAATCCCTCCTCTCCCTGTCCAAAATTCATTAATGGCCACACAAAGTGGTCAGTGAAACCAGATGGAGGGAGAAATGAGAGGGGAATAGGTGGTGCTGGGCGGGTGGGAGTTGGTGTCTATTCTTGGGACACAGTGGGTCCTGGGATAGAGGATAACTGGTTCCACTCCAGCGTAGTGTGAAATTATAAAGCGTTACCTGCTTTAATTTTCCAAATACAAATTAAATCCTCAGTAAGCTGACTTTAAATCAATAGTTTCATTTAAGAGGCCGCGTGATTTAACAAAAATGAAAACTAGCTGGTCTGGTCAATGGAGCTGGGTCATAAATCACAGGGCTTTGGGAGGCAAAAAGCCGATTTGACTTGTATATGGAGCG
>JAPZDX010000024.1:18042781-18055688 GCA_029783625.1 Naso annulatus
CATCAGAGAGAGTGAGTTGATTTTTGAGCTATAAACTGTCCTGACTGCATCTTGGTCACTATAAAAATACACACACTTAAATGAAAACTATATGCTATGTGTTATGTAAAAAAAAAAAAAAAAAATCCCTTAATGTAGATATCTGTATATGCCACAGAGGATAATATTCAGTCAGGTTTAAGTTTTCAATGAAACATGGATTTCATTTTAAGACCAATTTAAAAACTAAAGGAAAGCCTGGCAAAACCAGGCCATTCCTAACAAGAGTTAGTAAGAGTTCTAAAACTATAATGGGGCCGCGTAAGAAAAATGCCACCAGGAAATGAATTGTTTGGGGACGTGAAGCCCAACCGTGTTTGGCAAAGCAGATGGAGTGCACACTGAGTTTCTAAAAGAGTTGCTATATGCAACATAAAGAAACCTGTTTCACAAGCTATGGAAAATTGGAATGACCCATGAAGGCATTCCATTACATTTTTTCAATTTTTGTAACTATTTTATAAGCACCCATCAGTTGATGTGCATGCAGCTGGAGCCACAGGGACAGCAGCAAGAGGTAAAAGCATTTAAAGATAGTTGGATCCATTTGATGACACTGTGACCACCACACACACACACACACACACACATACACCACATACACCAACATGTGCTTCTGTGACCTCTCCTGCTGACAGATAACAGGCCTGGGGGTTTGGGGGTACTTTCCGTCTTTCCGTAAGGGGGACGCTTGCTGTACAAACCCCAGTGGACACATCAACATCATGCACTGAAACTGCTATATACCTGGGCAGTGCCCACTAGTTGTGTGTATGTTTGTGTATGTTCATGTAGCAAATTAGGGGGGTTGTTGGAGGGACACGGCAGGACAAGGAGGACAGGGAGGCGGAGGAGGTGATAGAGAGTGTCTCTGGCAGCCCAACTGCTGGCCTCTGGATACTCTACTTCTACTCTGGGCTGCCAGCCCTTCTCACTGATGCACTAATGAAAGACAAGACAGAGCTGGACAGAAAACACAAGCAGACACACACACTCATACACATATTAGAGGGAGAAATGGGAGAAAGACTCAGTTGCTCAAAAAAGGTCACTTTATAGCATGTGACTCAAAGGGCTAAGGCAGATCGTGACGATATGCGCCTGGACGGGTGACAGCGATGTCATGCGTCTGCTCTGGGGCTGTTGTCTTTGACCCCTGGCTCCGTACAGCCCCACTTGACCTTAGAGACACAACTGAAAATGGGCAAATAATGCGGATGTTTGGTAATGACCATTTCCAAAGCAGCTGGTGGGGTAATTATTCTGTCTCATCTCTCTCTTTGCCTCTTATGTTCCCTCTCCCTCTGTTTTGCCTCCCTCCATTCGCATCTGTGCGAGTCTCTCGTCAGGCAGAGCCGTGACCTAAACAGTTTGTGACAGCTTTCTGGGAGAGTGGAGCTGGAGACTAGGCATGCCTCGCAGACCTGAGAGTAGCAAAGGTTCTCTCACGTCTTTCACGGTAAAAATAATACACACACAAAAACGGCTCTCCTTTTGCATCTAAAAACCCATGCACATATGGACACACATGCACAGACAGGCACACTCACGCTGCCCCAGATACAGCCTTTTATCATGTCTCACAAACACGCAAGTACGTGTTTGTGCCTTTTAATGGATCTCCTCTTCATTATTCAAAACCCTGTCAGAATCGTGCCATTTGTGTCGCTCAATCACTTCCGGCCAGATGGTGTGTTTGTGTTCGAATTGAGCATCTGTTAGAGAAGGTAAATAATAATACTTGATTGAATACAGTGTGCGCGGGTGTCTTTTTCCAGCCTATGTCAAGTTTAGCCAGGTCATCTCATAACAGCTCAAAACATGATGCTCATTCGCTGAAAATTATCTCTTCATCTTTTGACATTTGACATTTTCTCCAAAGCAAAGATCCTTCAGGCATTTTGTACGTGAGCTGATGATGGGTTTGGCAAAACTTTCTCAGAGAGAACCTGTTTGGAATGATGGCATTATAAATATTTAAAGTACCAAAAAAGTAAGTATGTCAATCAGACAAGAAATGGATTGAAAACTGCTCCTTACCTGTGGGATCCAGCAGAGCATTGGCTGCACCCCAGCGGTGGTAGAGGGCAGCCAGTTCATGGGGGCTGTAGTTTTTGAGGTAGCTGAGGATGTCAGGTGGCATCTCGGGTGTCTCTGCCATTTGTTCCTGCTTTACATCTCCTCGAGCCTCTGAAGGCAAAGAAGAAGAGGAGGAGTGCGGCGTGCCTCCATGTGCCTGGGTGGTTCCGTAACTGTGCCCTGTTGTGGAGCTATGGATGATGGTGCTGGGCCTCGTAGCGTTAGCCCGGCCCTGGCTGTGAGAGTTTGTGAGTGGCTGATGAGGGGAACCCCTGGCTCGGCTGTACTCTGCTAGGCCATGTTTGCTGGACAGCATGAAGCCCAGGCCCTCTTGAGGCATCATGTAGCGGTCAGCGTTTCGGGATGCAGTCGCAGAGCTTGGGCTTGCGGCTGAGGAACGTGAGAGGGCAAGGGTGCTCTTCTCCATGGAGGTGGAGGAAGACAGTGAGCCTCCACGAGGGTAAATATCCACTTTGGGTCTGAAACGAGACTGATGACTCTGGTCATCCCCATGTCTGACGCTGCTGCTGCTGATGCTGCTTGGCCGGACGGGGACTCTCCCAGCCTGAGAGCCTGAGGTGGATGAGGAGCCTCTAGAGAATGCGGAGGAGGAGGCAGAGGAAGATGATGATGGCATGGCCATATGAGTGGCTGGTTTGCTCTTCTTCAGGACTTCACTGGAGGAGGTCGGGGGCCGAGTACGTTGAGCCCGCATTAGTGGAGGCAGTGGTGGACACTCTTTCCCCTCCAGGACTGGCGGGGGCCCAGTGCGTCTTCTGGCGGATGATAAGTTGTCCCTGGAGCCTTTGGAGCTGTTTTTCAGGGCCCATTTGGGGGCAAGATTGGAGCTATTGCCGTTGATGCGGTGAGCCACAGTCTGATGCATCCATAGCACCTCAGGGTAGCGGGTGGAGTGCGAGCAGAAGGAGCATTTGTGACTGAGGAGGCTCTTCTTGTCCAGGTTAAGAGAGGCCTTGCCCCTGCAGCCCTCAGCCCTCACACACAGATCCACAGGGGCCATGGTGGGGTCGAGAGGAGAGGATTGAGCTGATTGATAAGGGGATTCAGAGTTGTTCAACCCCTGAAGAAGAGCTTTCTTCAGCTTGGGATAACCACTCGGGGTGCCTCTACCCGAGCTGGAGCTTGGGCTGGGAATGGGACTGGGTCTGTTTAGGCTGCTGGCTGGGTGTTGGACACGAACATGAGTTGAATAGGTCTTTAACTCAGTGGTGACAAAGTCACAAAGGCTGCAGATGTAGGGTTTCTCATCTGCAAGGAAAGAAACAACAGCACAAAGGTCAAAGCCGAGGTTATACTCTTCTCTACTACAACTTATAAGTCAGAGTTCATTACATCTGTGCCAGAGTAAAAATGTTCCATCCAGATGTAGTTTTAGTGACCAACCACCAGGCTGCAGTGTTGTACAGTGTTTCTATATCTCCTCTATTCATTTTACATGTGAAAGTCTTCTGAAATAACACTGTCACGATTACAAAGATAATTAACAGCTCAAAATATTAGGATACGAGCATAAATATAAGCAGTGAAAAACTACGTCACCTTCAGATATTGATTCAGGGATTAAAATGTGTTTAAGGACACAAAGTGACCCTGGAATAAATCAGACTTCTGCAAAGGTTCAGATGTTCAAATAGTGTCAGAAGAGGTTTTGATTCATGATTTCATATTGATGAAAGTTCCATATGGTGTGAAAAAACTACAACATCAAATCACAAATGACCACAGTTGAGACTGTTAAGCAAACACCTTTTTGATACATAAATCTAAAGTGATATTATAAAGCTTACAAAGTCTGTTTACTCATTGCAAGGAGCGTGTACTGTGATTGCATTGGATTGCGCATGTGTGTACAGTGTAAAGTCAATATTTCTGATTCCAGAAGTGCAACTCCATAACTTCCCACAAGATGGCGTTTGTGGCCTGTCTTTCTTTTGAAGTGATTTGTATTGTTATCACTGGAAAACTTTTAATCTCTCAGAAAATAAGAGAATAAAAATATAACAATGTAACAAAAATAACAACTATTGTTATATCAGAAGTTGTATTCAGCGGAGTTCAAAGGTTTTGAGTGTTTCACTACAAAATCAGGCAGCTGCTGGATCATAGAGTGATAAGCCATATCATTTTACACACACAGACTTACACATGCTGAAGTCAAACGTCTTCTAATCTGATTCTGTGAGTAGCACATTATGGTACTCTCCACACTTGCCCTCCCCTTGTTCACAGTAACACCAGTAACCTGCCAGCTGTTTTTAATTTGGCTTCCTGTTCCTTAGACTGGCCAACACACACAGTTCAGCCTCTGCCAAGGTAAAGCCGCAGAGCTGAGCAGTTCAGCGGAGAAGATGCGTTGGCTGATTTCTCCTGTTTACCGCTCTTTTATTTTGAATTATTGACTAATCAGAGTCGTAGGAATTGAAGCACATAATGAAATATATGAAATATGACTGTCAATAGCTTTCCGTGCAAAACAATCTAATTGCCTTCCAAAGTGTCAGTCCAGCTTTGAATCAGAATGGTACAAGTCAGTCTTGCACATCCACACATGCACATACAAAACACAAACTAACAAAGATAAAACAACCCAGGAGGAGTGGCAGTGAGGAAATTAGGACAGAGTGTGTGATAGTGCTCATGGTCTTTCACTGCTGTAACTCTTGTATTTTCAAGGATGAAGTAAACAACATACAGTATGCATCCTCAAAACAATAAATACAACAATCTAATCTATCCCTGACGCCGTGTCACTAAAAATGACTAAATAACCCTAATTCTTACGCTTACATAGATCTATTCGAAAGACTGTGTATATGTCAGCTCACCATGAGAGACACTGAACTGAAAAATGCATACAGTTCTAGATGAATATCCTGCGAAGCTTCAATTAACTGTGTGAATGTTTAAGTCACTATGCTTCCACAATATTTACCTCAAGGAAATACTATCAGTCAGGCTACATATATCTTCTAGGGTTATGATGGTGCATGTATACTGTCAGCTCTCATATGCACTCCCAAAAAGTAGTTAAAATGGCTGAACGGGACATCAGAGGGTTCGTGACTTAAGTGTCCTCTGAGCGTCTCTTCCTCCGTTGCCTCTCCATTAGGAGGTGACTCTATAAATAACCAGTCCCTCAGACATCGGGCAGCCCGGCTGGATCAATGGTGAGAGGAGTGAATGAGAGACAGTGCAAGTGTCACAGGATGTAACCTTAGAGATTAGGAAAGAGTCAGAGGGGACGGGTTGGAAACAGGGAGGGATGAAGGACGGACGGATGAACAGAACCCTCAACATCTTGATAAGAGTAGTCTTTTAGGACATCTTATTGCAATTTTTATATTTTATTCAAGTTGGTAGGTTTTGCATCTAATTGTATTATGTGCATTTACATACATACACATTGGTATACTGCGCAAAAAAATGTCTTATATCTCAAATGCAATTACTGAAACTAAACACCAGGACGCAAATACTTCGGAGAAAGATTGCCCAGACTCACTTTTATCACTATATAATGAAAGTTAACCACGCCTTCAACTGCGAGAGCACAGGACTGTTACGATGTTTCATAACATACAATTGGTTGTTATAAAACAAACAACATCAGTAAAGAGTAAAAGGAAACATGCAAACAGATTTTCACGACAAAGACACAGAAAAGAGAGCAAATAACACATTCACACACAGATAAGGGGGGTGAGGGGAGTTTCCTGAGACAGGAAGACCTGAAATAGCACACAGCTCGATCAGGCCTGAAGAAATGTTGCTGCTATTTTTGAATGTCTCTTCTAACAGGGAGGAATGGAAGCAATTGCTACAATATTCAGCCATCCTGTCCAAATAGTTTTAAACGAGTTTCGAAGTTAATAGACAAAAGCGAGGGAGCTCTGAAGTACTTCAAACGTAGGAATCCTTCCTTTACCATGTTTCAGCTGTGATTATGGGTGTCCTGCCCTTGAATGGGTAGGTTTTCTTTTTTTGCTCTGCAGTGTTTATTGGTTGTGGAGGTGAAAAAATGATAGGCATTCCAAAAATGCCCTCTCCTCTACTGACATGCCACTAAAAGACACAAAGTTTTGCCTAACTGTTAGCTTTATTACCATTTGATACATAGCAGTTGCACTGTTGTAAACAGAATTTTCAATGGCAATTAAAGTATATTGACCATAATTGATAGTATTTTTTGTAACACTCTACAAGAGCTGATGTTGGATGTAATTTTGACATTTTGCCACATGGTGGCTCCAACTCCCACTCCAAAGAGACTGATGAGCTGCTCCTACACAAAGCACATTTCATCAGCAGATGTTTACTACAGACTGACAGAGTCCGAGGCCCGGATTGGGAGGCTTGAAAAGGGCTGCATTCATTTCTGCTACTCAATATACTGAGTTGCTGTTACTAAACTTACGTGTATACCATGCCTTTACTGGTATAGCATATTTTTCTATTGTTTTGTGCTAGAAAGTTGAGTCAGTTTTTTAAAAAGACAAACAGAACTCTGACTTACTAATGGTGGTAAAAGGGCAATGACCACAGTAGCCACAAAGGAATCTTTACTACTCAGATCACATTATACTACAGTCATAGGTATACTTGACAAATATTAATTTATATCCAATTTGTGACTAATTGAAATGGTAAAGTAATTTCCAGATCCATTATCATGACCCATCAAATTGATGGGTCATGATAATGACTAATTGAAATGGTAAAGTAATTTCCAGATCCATTATCATGACCCATCAAATTGAAGATAAGATGACTTACAGTGTTCCTTTGATTGTAGATAATCATTTAAAATCGAAGTACAAGAGAAAAACTGGATTGAACCTATAGAAAAAAAAAAATTAAGTTTTTTGACTAACCTGCTGTCTCTCCAGAGTTTGCAGTCCCCATCTCTGAGGCCTGGTCTCCGAGGTTGGAGGCTGGTGGAGAGTCTCCGTACCCAGGGGTGCTAGGTCGACTAGGGGAGCCTGACTCTGGATCACTCGTAGAGCCCCATCGGTCCTCTCTTGCACCTCTTTCTTTGTCTCCCACAGATGCTCTACCTCCATCCTTTCTGTGAACCCGCTGGTGGACGATCAACTGGTGACGACTTCGGAACACCTTCCCACATTCAAAGCACTCATTAGACTTAGAAGAGGACTGCGACGACCGCCGTCTGTCCTGGCGAGACGAAGGCCGGTACTCGGAGTCACTGAGGCTCTCTGGTGTCCGGTCCCCTGAAGAAGCGTGGCTTCCCAAACCAGAGCTGCTGCGTCGCCCTGAGCTTCGTTTCTCTTGACCTTGCAGGACATAACGGCTGCTCTCCTTCTCAAAAACCACAGTGGCTCCCGCGAGGGCCTCCTCCCCCATACTTCCTCCCCCATAGGACGCCTTGTAACTTGGCTCCACAGGCTCCACAACCCTTCCTTTAGTAGTTAATTGCCAGGCCTGGTAGCTGCAAACTGGATCTAGCTCTGGAATTCTTTGACCTAGCATCTTCTCACTCTCGTCCTCTTTTTCCAGGGTCATTTCTTCAGCAGGCTGGAGGTTTAAGTATTCAAGGAAACGTCTCTTAGCAGCTGGTGAATCCTCATCATCATTGAGTCTGCATTGGCTCTGATATTTCCTGCCATAGCCGAGACTGTGGACTTTTTCATGGGCTCTAAGGCTCTCTCTGCTGTGGAACAGGTTCCCACATTTGGAACACATTTGATACATGGATGTAACAGAGCTAGTGACAATATCAGGATCCTGGGCTACGTCATTGATGGTGGCTGGAACCTCAGATGAATCTGTTTTTGACCGTGACCTGGATTTGGTGTTGTGTGTTTTCATGTGCGATTTGAGAAACCAAGCTTCGCGGAACCGTCGCCCGCAAATACGACAGCAGTGGTCCAGGATCCCTGCATGTTTTTTCATGTGTGACTTCAGAAACCAGGCCTGGGTAAAGACCTGGCCACAGGTCTCACAGGGGAAGGTACCATCACCCTGTGGTTGGACATCAGCTTCAGTTACAGCCTCTTCTTTAACAGCAGTCTCCTCCTCTGTGTCTGCTGTTATGTGAACTTTTTCAATATGGCTGAGGAGCTGGTCTTCTCTCAAGGCTTCGTAGCCACACAGACGGCAACAGTAAGGCCTCTGGTCAGTAACAGACTTCTCTCTTTTCATGCTCCTTCCAGGCACTCTCCTCCGACTCTCCTCACTGCTATCCCCATTGATCACCCGGTTACAGGCTGAGCTGCTCTTAGTTGGACTCGTACCTCCATCAAGACCCTCTGAAACACTCATCTCTTCCTCCTCGGCCCCTCCCTCTTCATCCTCATTGGAGTGGTGGCTAGAGAGAGTGCCCAGTTTGTGACTGCGAATGTGAACTTTGAGATTTCCCTTCTGAGAAGCCCTATGGTCACAGTAGGGGCATTTGTACGGGCGCGCACCTGTGTGGCGTCTCATATGCTGTGAGAAAGAGCTAAGGAAGGGGAAGCTGCGCCCGCAGATGTTGCAGTCATAAGACCCAGGGATTTTGTCATCTTCACCCTCAACTCTGTTTTCAGGTTTGACCTTGTCTTCAACCAGCTTTTCCTTCTGACCTCCCGCCTGGGTCTCCATTATTTCTACACCCTCTCTGGGATTCATTGCGCAACTAACCTACCCTGTCTCTGGCCTTTGACAAGCTCAATAAAACTTGAAACTATTGCTATCTGCAGTTGCACATCTAGGGATATCTATTCTGCCTTTGTTGGTCAGTTAAAATGCTATCTGCCTTCAATCATCCAGAGATCAAGCTGCTTGCACAGCAGCTCATTTAGCACTCTCCAGTTACTGGATGCAACACCATCTATCCATCTTTATCTGGCACTGTCAATGAATCAGTGGTTCAAACTATCCATGTGCAACTAGCACCATGGAAAGCAACGTATGTAGCTTTATCATTTATTTCACCACATATAGTGAAGTGTAAACTCTTTCAGGCTAAATAACTCCCAGCTCATAAATTATAGCTAAGATTTACAGGCTCTTGTCAAAATACAGTGAAGAATTTCACTCAATTCCAGGGCATCATTGTGTCAGTGGAGAGCAGTTCTGAGAAGTCTTTTCATCACGGCCAATCCACCTTACTTCTTGTCTTCAGTTTATTGGCTTCTCTTCATTTTCTTCATTTTTTTTAGGTGATGTAACATTGAGCTCTCTGCAGCACCACCTGCACTCCTTGTATCTCCTAAGAATGAAAGAGAGGGAGGTTTCGAGGGGACAAAGTGGGGAGGAGGGTGAGAAAAAAGAAAAAGAACATGTAAGTGAAGCAGAAGTATTTCAAAGGCACTTTCAGTTTTCAGAAACATTCCGTTAACATTTGCATATACGGCTAAGCTGTATATACAGCTAAGTACATAGGTGGACTGTGTATGTCATCAGGTAAATATACACAATGTTTGAGCAGTAATGTAACTATGGATTAAAAAGTAGGTAAACTAAGCCCTTAAAGCAGACTGTTCACCTTTTCTTAAACCCCTTAATCCATTTGACCACAAGTCTGATTTTACCTAATAAAGATTTACATCAGTAAAAATTAAGAGTAGGGTGTCATCATCATGTATTCCATTATGTATCGGTGGCACCACTATGCACGTGCCGATGTGTGCGTTGTGATTGTGCATGAGTCGTGCAGGGCTTGGGGGCTCTGACGCCGCACTGGCTGAGTCGACACTTCACACAATCAGGGTGGGGGGGTTGGGGATGTAGGGGTTGTGTTCACATCAGCAAGATCAGCAGTGCCACCATATTCCCTCCCCATACTGGCCTCACGCACCCGCCTCAACTGACACTATCACATGACAGGGATCTTAAGTAACCAACAGGAAGTGGCTATTCAGACAGTTTGCTTTGCTCTGTTTCTCAAACTGGAGTCGAATGGGGTCAGAGAGAGAGTCAGACAGAAAGAGAAAGAGATGCACTGATCTGAAGAGAAAGATAAAGACTTTCAAACTGTATTGAGTAATTTTATACTTGACTCATTTCCCTCAATGGATGGACTATTTACAAAATTTGCATATTTCAATGAACAGTTTTGCTTTATTTTGCTAAACTTTTGAAGCCAAAACTTGCTGTCATTAACGTGCATACATTAAACTGTATCATGTAATAGATTTAAGCTCGCTTTCAAAACATTTCTTTATTTTGACCTGTTATTTCTTGCTGCAAAGTCCAAAATCATCTCACGTGAACTAATCAAGATTAATCACATTTTTATTCTTTTCTCCCTTTGAGCCTATTGATAGCATCATTAAACAAGACCCCCCTCTGTTGTTACTTTGTAGATCAGACTGACTCATATTTTTACTGGTGTATTCACTTCAGCAGATGCTCGAGCCTGAAAGTGTGGAGTATATGAAATGTGACTGACGGCATTATTACAGGCTGTTATATAAAGTGCCAGAGCCCATAAGCTGAGTTACTGCCAGGCTCTAATTATAAGTAGATAATTGATCATAATCATAAGAGGATAAGATGGTGGAGGAGGGAAGTTAGCACAAGAACAATCATATGTCTTAAACTCTGGCACTGAAAATGACTACCCTGTGCCAGAACCGCATATCTACCTAGGATGATTTATGCTATTGAAATCAGCGCGGCCTCAATGGTTCACCATGCTTCCTCCTGGAGTGCTTAGTAAGCTAAGCTTCAAGCTAACAAGCACAGTACTGTTGCAGCCAAAAGTGCAGCTGTGGCTGACATTGTTTTGATACGAAATGTATTTTCGGATCCAGACCTTTCACAGTTTACAGTGTACAAGGCTTTATCAATGTTGGCCTAAAAAAGGACAGAGGCTCATTATTTCTACTAGTAAATGAGAACTTCCATGCTATGGAAGGCTGTGACATTGTGTCTGCAAGAGTGAGATGTACTGGATGGATTGCTGTAATGTTTTCTACATGCTTTAATGTTACATCAGGGATGAACCCTGACGACTTTGGTGATCCTCTGACTTTTCTTCTCGTATCACCAGCAGATCAAAGTTTTAACTTTTCCTCTGAAATGTCTCAACATCTACTTGATGGATTTGCACAAAACATGGCAGCGACATTCATGGGTCCCACAAAATGAATTTTGATGACTTTAGTGATGTGTGGCTTACCCTCTAGTGCAACAATGAAGTTCACATTTGTGGTTAGACTGAAATTCTCAGTATCTATGAGATGGACTGCATAGAAATTAAAGGACCATACCAGTCTACTTTTGACTTCACACCTTTAGCAAAGATCGCCCCCATTTTCTACAAATGTCGTTATTAGAATTAGCCCATGTGTTGCTCTAGTAGATCTCAGACTGCATTTTTAAACCTAATTTACTGCCAGTCATGTTTAAACAGGGTATAGAAACACTACAGGACATGTGAATGTTGCTAGGTATAGGTAACTCACCCTTTTAAAGAGAATATCTATGTTTATTTGGTCAAAAAACAACCAAAAACAACAAAAAGAGAAAGAGGAGCTTGGAGCTGTTAATCCGAAAGTTATTACACCTGGAAAAAATAGTTCCTCACAGGTGCTGCCTTTCTTGCTCAAATATTAGTGTGATGAAAGCTTCTGACACAGGACCATGACAAGTAGAAACACCGGTAAGGTTCTATAAGTAAATAATATTCCTTTTTCATCTAGCATTAGCATCAGCAGGTCATAATTTCAACTAGTCCAGTACTTTTGTTTGAAGGATAAAAAAAAGATAAAAGAAAATATTCCTACACTTGACACATCACTTTAACAAGGAATAACGAAGCTTGAGGGAATTACATCCAACACACCACATAATCAGCAAAATAACAGCAACAAGGCCGTCAAACCCGATATATCTATCCACAGTGGTTTTCCTCTCCATCTGTTCCATCTGTTCTCCGTCTCACTTCCTAATGTTACTCATTAATACTAAGAAGTTTTTTCCAGTTCTGCTGCTAAACACAGAGGATAATAATCTTATTTCCTATTAAATGGCCTTACTGATTCGGGGTCAGGAGGACTGGGGGGGTTGAGACTTTTCAACAGTAAGCCTGTGACCCACCAGACAGTCGCATGTGCAAATTGAAATGTAATGAGATTAGCCCTCAGAAGGGGAACAATGCAGGCCCCTCGTCATGCAGGCACATTGAAAAAATAAATAAATACATAAATAAAAAATTACAAATTGGCTTAAACACACACACGCGCACACACACACACACACACACACACAAGGCTTAAACAGATTGGAGATGGTGTGTAAGTGAAATTGGGACTAAAACTGTTTTTTTTCTTAGTTTGGTGTTCACATGATGTAATCTAACGGACACACAAGATGTCTTTCTTCTTCTTGCAGAAAAACGATCATGTACAAATCCTCGAGAACATCACTGGTCTGATATTAAAAATGCCATTAATGGACACGTTAGCCTCCCTACCATGAGTCACTGGGAGCGAGTACAGGCCTACACTCAGCTGATAATGACTCCTGTGTCAGACACAAACTGATCCTTTTTTACCCATCTTCCCGCATGCTCAGCCTCTGCTGTTCTGCTTTTTGCACGCTGAACCGTAGCAGCTAAGGTCCAGCGAGAGGAGGAAATGGACTCCTATTTTTTCCCATCCGCTCACAACTTTGCAGAGCAGCCTGGCTGTTTCTGCTCCCGGGACTCCTGAGGTTCACATCTGGAGTGAATCTCATAACAAGCAGTCAAACTGTGCACACAGGCCAGCAGAGAACCTGCTTTCAGCTGTGAGGTTCTCTGTTTTGTATTTGTCTTCACACATTA